>CM077034.1:192191599-192694150 GCA_039090855.1 Macrothele yani | reverse complement strand
TTTCTCAAAATATGATTTCATACCAAACCTTGGATTTCACGTAATATAAATTAAAAAAACAATTTTGGCAAAATGTAAACACTGGGGATATGTATAACGCTGTTATAATGAAAAAAACGTATATATACACTAAAGTGCCAAAAAAACTGGTGCCTTGAACGGAGAGCTTATGCAAAATACCAGCAACGTCACCTATGCGCGTACTCGATTGCGTCCGCCAGTGCGTATATAAAGCGATAGACATCTTTTACCAGCTGTCAGAGCTGTTTTCGGCGATGAGAATGATAAGTAATAACGATTTAAGCAACCTTCAACGGGGTGTCGTAGTTGGCGCTCGTGAGATTAGCCATAGTATTTTCGAGGTAAAAACGAAGTTCAGATTTTCAAGGACGACCATAACATAAGGAGGTACCGTGACTACAAGGATTCCGACAAAACCTCCAACCCTAAGACACCAGTGTGGCTGTATGCAAAAGAACAATGGGAGACTGTGATCACTAGTCGGCTGTTAAATTAACTGTTTCACGCGATAGGCGCTGCAACACTCTTGAAGTCGAATATCATCGGAATTCAATGCTGGAAACTTAACAAGCACCTGCGTCCGGACTGTGCAACATTCCGTATAAGATATGAGCACGGGAGCCGAAGCGCCCAACTCGGGTCCCCCTTGATGGGTGCACGAATCTGAACTATGCCAAACTCGCTTGGACACGGCAACACCACCACTGGACACTTGATGACTGGAAACAACTAGCCTGGTCTGACGAGTCGCGTTTCTAACTGTATCGATGCGGAGTGAATGGATTCGTATGCGCCGCAAACGCCATGAAATCATGGATCCCGCCTGTCAACAGGGAACTACTTACCGTCTGGTGGGGAGCCCGTAATAGTATGGGGTGTGTTTAGCTGAATTCACTACAGGACCCCTAGTACGTCTGTACGTCTGTGGCCGGGCAACGTCATGGGTGCATCTTTTCTGACGAGGTACACGTGTTCATGCCTGATGGTTGGGCCTGTTCCAACAGGACAATGCACCTCCACACAGTGTCAGGACGCCACATATGAATTAGAAGAGCATTCATCTTAGTTTGGGGTGCTGCCATTCCCACCCAATTCATGAGATCTGAACATGATAGAACACATTTGGGATGCCATGAAACGCGCTATCGAACACAGGAATCCGAGACCTCGGAATACACCCCAAATTGTGGAGACGCTCTGCAGAAAGTATGGTGCGCATTGCCTACAGCATATTTCCAGAAGCTAGTGGAGTCCATGTCCCATCGTATTTCTGCAGTCCTGCGCTCACGCGAGGGACCTGCCAAGTATTAGACGGGTGTACCAATTTTTCTGGCACTTCAGTGTATATGCATGAATTGAGAAGTATATAAAGAAAATAAATTAAATGATAACCCGCGGTATGCAGTTAACACAGTAACAGGAATGAAAATAACCAGAATTATGGTGTTGCCATTTGAAAAAATCAAATAAAACTTGCCAAAATTGAATGAGAATGTATTGCATATATTGTGGAGATTCTATATTGCAATTAATAGAAGAGAGAATTTCATGGCTTTCTAAGAAGTTTAATTCTTTTCGATTAGAAAATGGTGGAAATCTCAAATGGATGATTTGTTTCCACGTTGGAGTGGCCGGATGGTTTTTCAAGTAGCATGTTAATGATGACTGTGGTGGTGTTCCGTTGGTATTAATTGTTTGCTTCACTGCCTTCCGATGTTCGAGGGTACGTTTAGAGATGGGCCGGGGAAGTGCTGCCAATGTAGCATGTGTGTGACACAAGAATGAAAAATTGTGGGGTCCTGAAATTTGTAGGCCCTAAACAAGTGCCCATCTGCCCTGCCGTTAATCGGGCCATAGCAGAAGACTTATGTAACTGTCTATGTCTATGTTTAAACTACCACATGGCCCGTCCAAGGACGGTTGTTTTTAAACTTTAAACACATACTATTATACAATCGTGGCCAAAAGGTCCAGCAACAGTAAACCGAAAGTCAATTTTTGAAGTGTAATGTTAGAGTCAAGAAGACATGTTATATCACATTTTAACATCAAACAGGAGTCATCGCTCTTTCCGCGTTTATAAATGAGTCACGGAAAAATTCTCATTGTGACGCCACCAGGAGTCGAACAAAGGGTCTTCCAGTACAATGTATAAGTTGACTTCAAATATCAAAAATGTGTAATGAGTTAACGTCAAAATGTCTGTATTAATTATTCATTCGCCTTCCTAATTATTTGTTCGGTTGCTGCATACCATCTTTGGTGAATCCCCAGCATTGTGCGGGGCTCCAAGAAGCAACCTGCCAAATTGACAGCAGTTGAGTGTGAGGAGAGTATGGAGGAATTCGGGGCACTTGTGGCGCAGTGAAATCATATCCGGCGCATTACTGGAAGACCCTGTGTTCGATTCCCGCTGGCAGCCAATGATAATTTTTCCCGTGACTCACTTATAAACGCGGAAAGAACGCTTTGACCTCTGTTTGATGTTCCTAGTGCACGTCAAAAGGTCTGTATTAACATCATTTTAATGAGAGTATATGTGCTGAATTCAAATATGTTAACAGAGAATGTTGGCTACTAGTAACAGAAGTGAAGTTAGAAGCAAAAATGTGCAAATGAGGAAACGCAAATCCAGTTCTAAAAAAGCGATCGCTCCCCTCTAATCCAAAAATAGCTTTTTCTCCGAAGTCCGCTAGTGAGATATAAAAGGATTTAGAATCGTCTACCGAGTTAGAATGCAGCTGCTTGTAGTCAGTTGACTGAAGTTTATGCAGAATTCCTGGTGATATTTGAATTTCTGAATGTCAAAGACCCGAAAATTGGTTCTGCACTCTTCAAACCAGAGCTAAAATTATTACTTTACCACGAACATTTACATTAATTTTGACGCAATCCCTTGCGGTTCAGCAGGTGCTGGTCATTTCGAGGTGAGCCCTTGCAGTTCCGCAGTGCCGGTCATTTTGGAAATGACCCCTTGTAATTAGCAGTGCTGGTCATTTGGACGAGAGCCCTTGTGGTTCAGCAGTGCCGGTCCATTTCGAACGCTAGCTCTTGCGGTTCAGCAGTGCTGGTCAGCAGTTCTAGATTATTTCGACACTAGCCGTTGCGGTTAAACAGTTCTAGTCATTTCGACGCTGGCCTTGCGGTTCGGCGGTACCAGCCATTTTGGTGAGCCCTTGCGGTTCAGCAGTGCCGGCCATTTTGAGGTGAGCCCTTGCGGTTTTAGCTGTTCCGGTCATTTCGAAATGAGCCACTTGTAGTTTAGCAGGTTCTTGTCATTTCGACGATACCCCTTGCGGTTAAGCAGTGCCAATCATTTCGACGCAGGCATTTGCCGTTTGCTGCCCCCGGTGGCGCAGTAGTCTAAGCGATGGCCTCAGATCATTCGTCCGAAAGGGGTCGGGTTCGAATCCCGGTGAGAGGCATGGATGTTTAGTAGCGAAATGTCTACCATGGCACTGGTTCTCTCCCTTCCCTGGAACCAGTGACCCTGGAAATTAAAGGGACGGTCGACTGCTTTATAGCCCATTGAGTTGCTCACTGTGGTCGTTAAACCTCAAAAAAAAAAAAACATTTGCCGTTCAGCAGTACTGCTCATTTCGATGCTAGCTCTTGTGGTTCAGCAGTGCTGGTCATTTTCTCTAGGCTTGGGTGGTCAAAATATACTGGCTCATTGGTGTGCATATGTACACACACACATTTTTGTATAAATTATCTTCCCTTTTTTGCATTACATTCAAAAAGGAAGATAAAAGAAAAACGTCATTAGCATAGTAGCTAATTTTTAGAAATATTAGAGTATGTTATAAAAAAGTAAAAAACATTTCAGTCTGAGCAATGTGTCCTGGCTTTTCACCGACAATTATATCAAATTTATTTTCAAATTTAACAAAAAAGAAATTCCCTAGGTTCGGAGGTCACTATTTTTTTTACCCCAGTTATAATTGCAATCGCGTAGTGTTTAGTATAGGCCCGCTTTTGGTAAAAGAAATATAAGCTGGTAACATTTTCTTTATTACCTTTCTTCTTAATTATTATTGCAACAATGAAAATGTGATTGACTTTTTGCACCCATATGTTGACTTATGCGATGTCTACTCCGCAAATTTTTTTCTGGCTCTGTCGTATCCCATCGCAGGCTGATTTGAACATTTCTGCTATGTGGGGTTCGTACCCTATAAATTTAGAAACTCTCACATTTTCTTTTTCTACCTTATTCGTTGGTCGCACTTCCAAAAACAAAATGGAATTTGAAAAATGTGAGTACTTACGGAATTTCTGATAATTCGTGGAGTCATCGCGGAGATTTTGTTCCGTGTCGTGATATGTCTTCAAAAACTCT
The DNA here is from genome assembly GCA_039090855.1 of Macrothele yani. Lineage (NCBI taxonomy): Eukaryota > Metazoa > Arthropoda > Arachnida > Araneae > Macrothelidae > Macrothele > Macrothele yani. The sequence continues at coordinate 192,689,787 of CM077034.1, read as the reverse complement.
ATTCAAAGCCAAATCCACTTGCAAACTGGGAACGTAACTGAAACTCATTTTGGGGCCTCGGCCAGGGAATTCTGGAAATAAACAGAAACATAGTTAAGAGATCTTATTACCGAAGATAGTTATGCTTTACATTTTCAAAATGCGGATTAATGTTCGACGTGAGTTATAAAAAATTTAAAAAAATATATCCGTTCCGAAACCTATGATACGAATTAAAATTTTTTTTTTTTCGGCGGTTTTGGTTTTTTTAATAATTTTATATTTTTTTTACGCTTTTTCAACCATAAGTTGAAGAAGCGTATATGCTCCAGCTTTGTCCGTCCGTCCGCACAATAACTCGCGTAAAAATGGTTCGATTTCTATGAAATGTTTGTATGTGGTAGGAGACTACCTGGGAACGAACCCCATTGAAAATGGGCGAAATGGTTTCAAAGGTCAGAACATGGGAGCGGGATCCATTCCATTGCTTTTATGCGTCATAACTTACGTAAAAGTGCTTCGATTGCGACAAAACTTTAGTATCTTGTTCCGGATGTATAGTAAACCAATTCTGCTCAATATAATCATAATGGGGTCAAGGTCAGGGCACAGCAGCGAGATTTATTCCACAACCATTATCCTCATAACTTCAGTAATAACTTGAGTAATAATTTCTGGTATGTTGGAAAGCGTATCATACTCAATGCATTGCATGATTTTACTAATTTGTTTTGTAAAGCGTTCAAAAAGGAGTCTTTTCCATTACGCAGTTCAGTGACTGATCGTTGGTCTGCTTCTCATCGACTTTTCAACAATAACGCGTCTGTCCGTCAGTTGCCTGCAGAAGAAACTACTGAACTAAATAGAGAATTGAATTTTAAAAAGGCTGGAGAAGAACGTGGGCGTATACACCTCAGAGCCTACCCCCACCCACACCCCCTTTTTTTTTTTTAAATTCAAGTTTGAAATTTTTTTTATTTACTGAGGGTAAGTCAAATTTTTTGCAATATTTGCATAAACGCATGTGCTATGGCGCGTATGTCACGTGTTTTAAACTGCTTCAAGTCGCGCACTGCACTCAGTCCTAAGGGATATAAAGTGGTAGTCATCGCTGTGAAAAGCATTGCATGTTGTCGTTCTGTCTGCCTTTGGGATGCTTAAAAGATGAACAGCCACAACCGGCTAATTAGGGAACTTTTGCTTTACGAGTTTGAACTCGGCAGCGCTGCTCAAGCAACACAAAACATTTGTCATGCGAAAGAGGAGGTTCCCTGTGCCACAGCACAGCAACCAGATGGTTCAAAAATTTTTGCTGAGGTGATAGAAAACTTGATGATCCGCCGAGGTCAAGTACACCGCGAACCGTGGATTCGGATGCCGTATAGATAATTCCGACAACCAGCACTCGGAGATTATCAGGCGAGCTGGGCATATCACAGACCACCGTGGTTCCTCATCAGTCTTAGAAAAAGATATGGGCATGATATTTTTTTTATCAAGTTAATAGAAATTTTTCAAATGCATAGCAAATGAAATTAAGGTATTTCGATGTGTCTCCAAATAATTGTATGTTGCAAGAAATTTCCATTTATGAACAAATAATTTTCCCATTTGAGGTGAAACGAATTTTTAAACAGATCATTTAGAATTATTTGTATCACAATCACTCGTTTCTGTCATAGATAAAAGGAGCGATTTATCAGATTTGCAAAAAGAAATGATTATTGGCTTTTGGGCCAAGGGTGCCAGTATATTTGAAACAGCGCAGTATGCGAACTGTTCGTGTGCTGCTGTGGTTAAAGTGGACCGTGATTAGAGAAACGGCACCATTGCGAACGAACGACGTGCAAGCTGCGGAGCACCACGGGCCATTGATGTGATAGGTGAACGTGGGCTTCGAAGGCGCGTGAGGGTCGATCAACACACTACAGCGGAGCAACTCACTGGCTGAATGAACCCGGGGGCTACCGGAAGTATGTCTATAACGACAGTTCAGCAGACATATGGGGCCTGATGCAGACAAATGGTCACTGCAGCTATGCTAACGAAGATGCATCATTAGAAAAGGCTTGCGTTTGCACGACAGTATAGGAATTATACCTCCGCTGATTGGCAAATAATTGCCTTTTCCGATGAGTCACGTTTTCCGTTTCATCGAACGAAAGGACGTTGGCGTATAAGGCGAGAAACATCGGAGAATAGACATTCCTCAACCATTGCTGGCAGAGCACAAACTGGTGGGGGTAGCGTTATGATCTGGTGAATGTTTTCGTGGCATTCCCTGGGTCTACTTATACCTGTCGAAGACATTATGAACCGAAGTCGTTATGAATCCATCCTTGCAGATCCCGTACACCAATTCATGCGGATTGTCTTCCCTGGGGCGGATGGGATCTTCCAGCACGACAATGCGACGTGTCACCCAGCTAGAAATGTCCGAGAGTGGTTGCAAGAGCATGATAAAGATTTCAAAGTACTTCCCTGGCCCAATAATTCCCCAGACTTAAACCCAATTGAGCATTTGTGTGATCACCTCGATCGTGTTGTTCGCTATATGAATCCTCCACCACGCACCCTCCAGCAGCTGTAAGATGCACTGTAGTCAGCATGGCTCCACATACCTGTGAAACCCTTCCAGCACCTTATTGAGTCACTCCTAGCCCGTCTAGCTGCTGTCCACGCTGCACGCGACGATTACTGTGGATATTAGATGGTGGTCACAATAATGTGATTCGACTTGGAATATACCTAACCCCTGGTGAAAAAACTATAAACTACATACAGCAGAAGATACTCTCAAAAGGTTTTCCGAGGCGATGGGTATAGGTCCACGAAACATTTTTGTAAGTCGAGTTTTCACGCTCAAATTTTCTTGCAAATACAACAGAAACAGAAAAATACAATTACTTCTCGAGGTGTACAAACCACTCTTTACCAAACATGAGAAATTGTATGCAGAAGACTTGCGATTAAGAGCTGTATCAAATGCAGGAAGAATTTTTCAAATAAGACTTTTCGAAGCAGATATTGCATATATAGAGAAAGTCGCAATTTTACTTTACGCAACCAAGCGGAAAATCTCTGCATTACTTGAAAAAGAAGCAACCCAAAATCGGCTTCGTTATAAATGGCATCGAAAGGAAAAATAATTTCTTCAATCGGATATTTAAAAGCAAATAGATGGAATAAAATGCATTTTAAATTCTATTGTATCTGAATTTACGCCCTCTAACAGATAAGTTATGCACCGGAGAAATCAAAAAGTAAGAATAATAATCGTTTTCACATTTCAAGCTTTAGAACGCAAAAATATTTTTTCGAAAGTCTTTTGGTCTAGAGTACTGCAGTTAATCTTCGGTGCAGCAATATCAACTTGTCTTGTCATGCAAAGTTTATGAATATGATCACGGAGAATTTGAATTTTCTAAAAAGGACTAGACCCAAAGACTGTTAATCAATATTTTTCGAATTTATTAAAACTAGTCCGTAATTCTTCGCCATGCACGGTTGAAAAAGGTATGACTGAAATTTTTTCTTGTCATATAACAGGAATCGAAATAAAATGCATAACTGTAAGAAACGGTTATATTATTAATGGGCAGTTTGTAAGATGGGTCACCAACAACAAAATGTTCGTAATATTCCCATTATTTTTTAATTTTTCCAACTACTCGAATACGATTTTAACGATGACGCTCCTGATTATTGTAGGAACATGTGCTTACTCGTCGTTGGAGAGCTTGCATTATATTATTAAGGCATTCTTTCAGTGATCCGAAATGATATCGTGTCTAGATAACTACACAATGGGGTTAAAAATGTGTTTTATTTCGCCAGTTTGGTTTTAACAATTTTTTTTTGTATCGTTATATAAATTTACACTAATATAAAAAGAGAGAAACTCGGTGGGTTTGAGGTAATCTCGAAAATTACTGAACCGATTTAGATAATTCTTTCACAGTTGGGAAGCGTATTCCTTTCCGGTGAACAGAGGATATTTCATTTATTTATTATGATTATTATTTTATCTGTGGTTGTACTACCGAATCAGATCGCTTTCAAGTAGTTCCCCACTTCACGTGTATCGCTCCGCTTTTTTTACATACAAACTGATCACACCCAACGTGAAAGAAAATAGTTCACGACAACACACTGAATTTTCTTACTAGTCTCGAATACCACTGAACCGATTCGGATAATTGCAACTATTGTACGTAGATGACAGCGGAGGGCTTAGTTCCAATTTCGACCACCGCAGAAAGGCAGATGGCGCTGTCAGTACTGAAGTAAGAACAAACGCCAGAATAACGAACGGCGGATTGTACGAAGAAAATGCCATGGTAACATAAAAAAAAATACTTATGAACAGTGAGTAAAACATAGTGATGACAAATCTGTGGGCCAGTAGCTTTCAGTTAAAGAAAATCATGGACATCTCTCCAGTGGATGGCGCTGGAAGATTGTAGAAAGGAACGGCCTTGTGTTTTAAATATATACAATAGATATAATCAACATTTTTAATGAACTTTTTCCAAATACAACGTGATATTCTAAAATTCAGTTGTTTCACCAAACACGGTAGCTTTAAGAAAATTTACAAAATCTCGGCGATTTGTTGCCACAAACTAGAGCGAATTTTCACATGAGGCCCTCCCTAATGCAATCCAGCAAAGCCCATTTTCCATTGGTATGAAAGTAACTCATATTTACCTTGGGATTTCTGATTAAATTGTCATTTTATAAGTGACAGTGATATTTGATGCGCACGTCGTGACGTACTAGAGAGGTGAAAACATGTGTCACGACGATAAATCCGCAGCGAGGCATTCTGTCTGCATAGCTCAGTTGGGAGAGAGACTTACTCCGGAGTGAGAGACACGGACAAACTTGTGTTTTCACAACGACACATTTGCAAACCAAAATGTTTTTGTTATGCAAGCGAAGTGTTGCCAAGAAATGGCTATTTTTACAGGACCCCTAAATTTGTGCGGCCTGCCAGTTATCCTAAACTTGCTGATGCCCGATTGAATCTAGAGAATCAAGAAACAGTAGTGAAGCCTCTATCACTACTGATTTTCTTTGGTCTGCCGGTACCTGCTGCTTTAGGCACGCCATGTGGCTTCCACTTATTCAGTACATCCAAAACAGTTCACTTAGATATGTTTGAACGCCTTTCGGTTTTCACTAATATAACAACCAACAATCAATCATTTCTCAAAGTCAGTTCTCTCCCGCCGCGACATTTTCACTCAACCTCACAGGCGATATGATCGCGATCAGTTGCGGCTTGTTTTTATTCCTTTTGCAGCTGTATCGCGCATCTTAACAACGCAGCGGAACCATTCATTTTGCTCTTGAAGGGGTGTCCGGTGACGTTTTTCAATATAGTGTATTTGTCATATCGCTGGAAACTTTTCAAGCCCGAGATGAATATCTTTGCTGATATATTATTAAAATAACCAATCACTTATCCGAAAGATCATGGTCACTTTATTCCTTTAACACTTCAAGCACGTCAATCTTCATCATGCAATGCTGCTGGCCTTCAATAGTTAAAAGACTCCTTGCCTATGATATTCATTCTTTCGGGGATGAAACATCGTAGTTTCCTTCTTTTTTTGTTATTTACTGGACAATAAACGCAGGTTTCCCTCTGCCATATGAGACGTAACCATAGCTCGTCATCTGCATAAAAACCTCACAAACATACACACCATACCACTCAATCATACATTCGGTGAAAAACACTATGTACATAATTATACAATTTACATTCCCAGGCAGGTAAACTTTTGTCAACTGTGACTAAAAAAGTGCTCCATCCGTTTCAAACTCCGTGCTAACCATACTGCAAGTGTCAACCTCATTCAGCCCGTCATGCAATGAGGTTGACACTTGCAGTAGGGTTAGCACGAAGTTTGAATTGGCGTAAGATAAAAATGAAACAAGGTTTATGTGGAACCTTTCTGACTCCTTAAACCGTATTATGATTTTAATATTTCCCAAGGGATAGCAAACAATAAAGGCTAATTAGCAAAGACTCAACCAATCGATCTTCAGGTGCTGATCTTTTTTTGTTTTAAATTACAACCTTGATATTCCGTTTTTCTAAACATTTTATAAAACTTAATAAACGCACTCAACGGATTATTTTTCACCTATTTACAAGCCACCTAGGCAGCCGGTCTTTTTAGAAGATTTTAAGTTACAACCTACATATTTCGTATTTCTAAACATTTTATAAAAGTTAATGAAAGGTACTCAACGAATTACTTCTCTTCACAAGACACCAAGTCCTCTTAGTTTTTATAAAATGTTAACAAATACGGAATACGTAGGTTGTAACTTAAAATCTTTTAAAAAGGCCCGCGGCCGAGGTGGCTTGTAAATAGGTAAGAAATAATCCGTTCATGCGTTTTATTTGGTTTTATTAAATGTTTAGAAATACGGAATATCAAGGTTGAAATTTAAAATCTGAAAATATCAGCACCCGAAAAGCGATTCGAATCACATGGAAAATATAGGGAGTCCGAAAGGTTCTATATACACCTTGTGTATTTGGATCTTATGTACCCATTTAGATAGCTAGGAAAACTGGTGCATTTCATTTAGTACAGTTTACTTTACCAATGTCCTGAGCCCTGGTAATTAATATTTTATGCCTAAGTAAGAGAGCAATATTAATAACTTAATATGTTATGTAAACGCCCTAAATATTTAGTGTGATCGATTAAAACCTGTTAGAAATGCTTAGGATCTATTAAATAACGTTTGGTGCCAAAGTACAGGCGCAACATTAACACCCTGGCTTGATATGCAAGCGTTATGAATATACAATCAGCGATATAAGAACTGTAAAACAGGCCTAGGCCCTATAAATAAATATTTGGAGCCTAAAGTAAAAGCCCAGCGTTATTAAAAAAAGCCCATCTTATCTTCGTTTTTCGAACATAGCAAAAGGCATGCTGTAACTCATTTGTTTCGTATAAAACCGTAGTTTTTAAAAATGTGCTAAGTCACGGCAATTTATTTTCCCGGATAAAAGTGGAATTATTACTTGACTTACATAAAACATTTTCTCAAAATTTATTTGGAGTTCCGAATTCACTTTTCTTATGGGTCCAAGAAACGGCAATTTTTATACGGCCCCTTAAACTTTTATGGCCAATTGTGAACTTGCGTGACCAGCTTTGTCGTCTGCTTAGTTGAAATGAAGGCCTTTCTTAGTGAAATAAAAAAAAGACTAATTTTGTAACAGACAAAAGAGCATATCAGTCGAAAGTTGCCGTATTTTCGAAAAGTGGCCATTTCTTTCCTATTTTCGAGAAGTGGGCATTTTTCCGTGAACGTTATTTCACACATTCCGTAGTTTGCTTAAAAAATTAATCAGAACCCTTGATCAGCTGAACCATATAAAATCATCGGGTGTGTAACTGGCCACCCGGGAAACTTAGCCACAAAAGATTTGAGGAGCCGTATAAAAATTGCGTTTTAGACAGCTTCGTGGCCATGTCCCCAGAGGTTGGTCATGAGTCACAAAGTTTCCGTAATTTCGTTTTTTCTTAATCGCGATATTTAATGTAATTCGCTATAAAAAAATGCTTATGATCTACAACTCGAAAAAGGAAATTCATGGTATAAAAACTATAGGTAAGCAAATTCACTGTGGACATATGCAAACTCAGAAAACCTATCGGGCGGGGGGGGGAGGGGAAGGCCTAATACCAAAAATAATAAACATAAAGAATTTCTGCTCCGGTACTGCGGTTTTTAACATTTGAAAGCTACAACACAGCAAATTATCTGAGGGCACATGCCAATACAGAAAACCTGGAAGAGGGTGGTTAAGACAGTAAATACAAAACATGAAGAATATGTATCTCAAACGAGAGCTTTTCAGCGTCTACAACTCAACAAATGCCCTGCAGGCATGTGTAAACCTAGGAAATCGGAGGGGGTGGGGGGAATAATGTTGAAAATATGAAATATAAGGAACTTCTGGTCTGGGAGATTTTCAGCTTTCACAAATAAAAACATAACGAATTATCTGTCTGTGCCTGCAAACTCAAAGAGCCTGTCGAGTGGAGGGGGCTTAATACCGAAAAAGTAAAAAACTGCAACTTAATCGGAAGATTTTCAGCGTTCACTATTAAAATTCAGGAAATTACAAACGCAGAAAAGCCGTCTGGGGAGGGGGGGGTTAATACCGAAAATATAAAATATAAAGTATTTGTAACCCTGCCGTGGGCATTTCGGCGTGTACAGATTGCAGCTGAACAAATTATCTGACGGCACGTGTAAACGCAGAAAACCTGTCGGGTGTTAAGGCCTTCCTCACCTCCTTGGGTTCTATGCGTTAGAACATACCCGAAGAGAATTTGTTCAGCTGCAATTAGTAAACGCTGAAGACCTCCGGATCCGACCAGAAATTCTCTACATTTTATTTTCTTGGTATTAAGCCACCGCATCCCTTCCCCAGACAAGATTTCTGAGTTTGCACATGCCCGCAGAGGATTTTTCAGCTGTAGTTTATATACCATGAAATTCTTTTTTGAGCTATTGATTATATTTTTTTTATAAACAATTGAATTAAATAGCGCATATATGAAAATGCAAAATTACGGAAACTTTAGTGACTCAAATAATCAACACCTGGGGAGGTGGCAACGAAACGGACGAAAACGCAATATTTGTACGACTTCTTAAAATTTTTGTGCCAAGTTCTCCGCTTTGTCTTTGGCCCGAAAATCATGGAAATGTCTAAATTTCTTATTCAAAATGAAATACTGAAAAAAAAAATGTTTTGTGAACAACAGTTGCTCAAGAATAGGGAAATATGGCCACGCGATATTTGTTTATTCAAAACAATTTTATGGCACTGAAATTGCAATGTGACCAGTTCTCCGGTGTCTACTTCTCCCTACCGGAAAGTTATCTACATTATAAGGCTATCACAGTGTGTTTCCAAAATGGCAGAAGGTGTCCATTGTTCGAATGAACACGTGCTTTTTACGTGCAAAAACATGAGTTCTTTCTCAATTTAATGGAAAAATATCTTAATTTCAACTAAGCAATGAACAAAACTAATCAGAACACTTCCTCCGTTCAACCCTATAGAGTTATCTAGCATAAAACGCCATCACAGTTTGTCTCTAAAATAGCAGAAGAGGTTGATTTCTCGAATGGACACGTGTTTTTTATGTGCAGAAACATGGGGTCTGTTTTTAATCCCATGAAAATATATCTAAATTTCAACCAAGAATTTTGGTGACAAACTATGGTGTCCTTGTAATGTTAGATAACAACATATGGTTTAGAAGAGGAAAAGTTTCGGACTAGTTTTGTCGACTTATTATTTGAAGTTAATATATTTTTTCATGATTGTGTAGAACGACGTCATGTTTCAAACAAAACATTATAGTTAACAGTAGGCATAATTTTCCTATATTTGAGTAGTGGGAATATCCTCCCATATACCAAAGAGTACATTGTAGTACATTATTCCTCCCTTCTCTGGAACGCCGAAATATTTCAAAAGTTGCTCGGTGCCGTATGAAGGTTGAAAGCTTCTCTCTTTACACGAATGTACGAAAAAATGCCCACAGAAAACATGTCCACTGCTTAAAAATAAGAAAATATGTCCATATTCTGAAAATCGGAAAATACTCCGGCTGCTGCCACCTTACGTCTAATAAAAACACGACGTTTTTTTAATTTCATGAAAAAACATTAATTTAAACTAAGAAATCGACAAAACTAGACAGAACAGTTCCTGTGCTTAAACACACAACGTTCAATAACATTACAAGGTCATCGTACTTATTTGAAAATGTCGAAAGAGGTTCATTGTTCGAAAGAACATGTGCATCCAATTGGAACTTATTCCAAAATGGCGGAATAAGTTCATTGTTCACGAATAGTAATTAAAAGAAAGGCAATTATTTTTAATGAGTGGCGCATTACATTGGAAGCAACGGTAATTATGTCTTCCAACTTCATTTTAGAAACTTAGTAAACTAATTAAAAAAAACATCACCTAGGTTATTATGGGGGTGAGAGGGCTCCAGAAAAGCTTTAGGGCTAGGGACTTGGCACGTGTTTCATGTTTAACGGTTTCTGACACGTGATAGTATTTCATTTCATGTTTACACATGATAGCATTACAGCAAAACACTGTGGACACACTGCTGATAAATGTAAACCGAAAAGCACGATGTTCTCATAAAATCTTGATGATTGTATCACAAAGTTTTAATTATTTTCTTATTGACGGTATTTTCTGATTAAGTCATATTTATACATATTAATATTGTTCTGTTCCTTCTACAATGAGTTTCATCCGCCATTTTCAGAACACACTACACCTGATGAGAAAATTCGGAACACGATGACCTGGTAATTCTAGGTGACATTATGCGGTTGAGCAGGGGAAATGTTCTGACTAGATGTGTCGATTGTTTAGTTGAAATTAATAATTTTCTTCATGAAATTAAAAAAGATCTCATGTTTCTAACAGATGTAAGAAAACGTCAGTCACGAGTTGGCTTATTTTGCTTATATCAAGATATGGACGTTTCTTCTTTATTTTCTAGAAGTGCGAATTTTTCCCCTCATTTACTTTATACGAATCGTAAATTATATTGAAAAGGAATTAGCGAAAAATACACCCGCGAAAAATCATACGTAAAGAAATACTTCAACATTCACGGGAATGTTTTTAAACAAGACCACCACTATAATTGACTTGAATCTCTCTCTCTCTTTTAAGTTTAGTAACACTACCGTGAGCAACTTGTGGACTTTACCGAAATGTTCGTCGTTAATTCATGGTGAATTTAAAAAAGCAAATTACAAAATATGATTTATAACGCCATCAATGCTTCACCAAGAAGTGGAACCCGAACCTAATCATTTGTCCTACCAAATAAAAATTCTATAGGGAACAACGCTGCATTAAATTTAAGTGAACACTATTGAAAGAAAGAAATATTATGTACAAAGAGACTACATACCTTATGTGATAACTTGTAGCTGAAGAATCAATTATTTCTGTGTTCAAATGTAGGATATTTGCTACTTGTTTTTCTAAGGAAGACGAACTAACGACCGTTTTGAAGGAAGACCAACTTACGACTGTTTTATGCCACTTGATTTATACCCGCAGACGGGATGTTTTAATTCGCTCTTCTGTTCTAATTGGATTTCCCTCCGGCAAGGTGATTGGCCAATTAAGACAAATGATGCCACACCTTTCCCACTCGAGGATAATCCTCCACCGAGTATTCAAGCAAATATATTCGGTGGAGGATTATCCTCGAGAGGATTATCCTTTTAAGCTTCTCATGAAAATCTGTCAGAATTGTTATCTATTATATATATGTTTCTTCGGTTTCCTTCCAATGATTTTGGGATCAAATTTTAATCATTAAATTTTTATGTTTAAGTGACGTAAAGTTCTGAAACATGTTGTGTTCGGAAACTGAAATAAGGTCATCACAAAAAAATTACCGTTAATTCTGCTAATTAAAAAGAAACTAACGTAAGTACCTTGCATTACAGTTTATTATAATGTCCGTTATCCTCTCGATCTCTACGGTAACCTAACAAGCATATATTTTTAAAATGTTAATCAAAAATTATATTCTTTAATTCGGTCATTTTTCAAACATTATACCCTTTTAATTCGGTCAATTTTTAAAAATTACACCCTTTAATTCGGTCAACGTGAACGAATATCCAATAAGGCTTTTCCACATTCTACTTTTATTATTAATAACACTATATACGTACTAAAGTGGCTAGATAATTATTCTGAAAAGTTTTTCCTTTGCTCATACAGTCTCATTACTTTTGTTTGGACAGATTAATTTCGGTTTCTTCAGTAACTGGAAGTAATGGGATACTCTGCGACGAAAATAACCCACGAAAACTTGTAAATTAAAATCAGTGATGCCATATAAATTATCATGATGATATCTACTCAGAATATAGGACTAACATAGGAGGACGTTGTTTCAATGACCCAGAGTGTTTAACCAAATAAAAATTAACATAAAATAAATAAATTTTTATTTTATCAATACTGCGCTGTCAAATGATGACTTATTTCGTTTATACATTACTAAATATACTGTATATGTGAAGAACACGAAATTTCAAGGCAACGTTAAAAGTTTCGATTTTCAGACAAATTATGTTTTAAATTTGTTGACGCAAAGCACCTAAGAGGATTGGGGAAAAAAAGCAAATCATTCTTTCGGTCACTGAAAAAAATTAAACAAATTCGTTTGATGCAGCAGAAAGAAGTATTTCTAAAAAACTAGAAGAACAAAGAAATTTAACCTTTCCATGAAAAAAATGTGCAGTCAAATTCAAAGACAGGTAAATTTCTTTCACAAATTACACTGCTGGCCACCCAAAATGCAACACCAAGAAGGACACGAGATAGCAAAGCCAGATTTACTAGACACATAACAACAGGTAAAAAGATGAAACGATTGAGCTTACAGGTCCCTGCGACTTGGGGAGCATGCAGACATAAATAGTTCTTGTGGCCCCCATGGCTAGAAATAACGGCCGCTACACGCCGCGGCATCGAACGAAAGAGGCTTTGTTTGGATGTGGGCTTAGGGTATGTCGGTTAAGGCTGCTTCCACAAGTTGTCACAGTTCATCAGGCTTAGCCGCGGGAATGCTTGCCGGGCAACTCGGTTGCCAATCAGCGACCAAACGTGTTCGATGGGAGACATATCGGAAAAACAGGCGAGCCACGGCAGGAGTGACACCTGGTAGGACGTGAAGAATTGTAACACGATGCGTGCCACGTGCGGGCGCGCATTGTCCTGTTGAAACGTGGCCGCTGGCACGTCCTGCAGATAAGGGAGGACTACAGGCTCCAACACGTCGGAGATGTAGCGGTGGCTGTTGAGTGTACCGGCGATGCGTACCAGAGGGGTGCGGGTGTCATATCCGCTTGCGCCCCAAACCATAACCAGAGGCGACAGACCGGTATGGCGACGCATAATGCAGGCGTCATACAGTCTCTCGCCGTGGTACCGCCACACGTGGTTCCGACCATCGTGGTGCTGCAGGCAGAAGCGGGATTCGTCGGAGAAGACAATGTCGTGCCATTCCGTAGTCCAGGTGCGGCGTTCAACGGCCCACTGCTGCCGGACTCGCCGGTGGTGTAACGTCAATGGTAATCGGAAAAATGGTAGCCGTGCGACAAGTTCCCGCTGCTGCAGACGAGGTCGAACGCTACGTGCTGACACAGAGTTTTTGCACAACACACCCCAATTCCTGCGCTAACGTTCTTGATGTGGCGGTGCGAGCCGTCAATGCCCGCCGCACAGCATGCCGGTCTTATCGTTCGGCGGTGTGCCGCGGTAGAGGCAGTCGTTCATGTTGGTCCGTCCGTCCATTTTGCACCCACCGAATCCATACTCGCCTCAATGCGGCTGGATGTCGTCACACACGGGCGCCGATGTCTCGGTACGATCAACCGCTGTAGCGATAAGCTCCTGTTCGTCCTCTGTTGAACTCCGAAACCTGCTGGAAAGACTGCCGTATTTTACTACGAGGCTTCAGGAAGCTTCCACGCACAGGTCCGGCAGCACAACTTACTTACACTATTTACACCCCGCCTTCTGTGCACCCTTCTTATAGTGTTTCTCGGTAGCGCGCCGGGCATATGCATATGCTCAGCAATGCTAATCGTTTGGATGTCCTCTCGCGGCCAACGCATGCTGCGAATTTCAGGCCAATCAAGTGCTTCCTTCTTGGTGCTGCATTTTGGATTGCCAGCAGTGTACAAACCAATTGAAAATAATTTTAAAGTTAACGTATTTCTAAGTGGATTTTGAAAAACTGCGTGTTCAAACTCTATTTCGAAATCCATATTTTAAACATCTGGTCTACGAACTGTTGACATACATACAAAGGACACGTAGAATGCAAAAGTTCATCTGTATGTAGTTTTCATTATGTAGAAACAAGTTTTCAATTCCGAGGAAAAGAGTCCTCTCCTGAACAGACTCGACAGCCACAGAATGAGAGAACTATTAATGCAAAGCCAGGCAGAGGTACTATTACGCTCCTAAAGTAAATTGATTATGAATTTCCTCTTGGAGATTCCAAACGAATCATTCCTTAGGTGACACAGGGGAAATCAGAATTCCATAATTGTAAATCACTCAAATATGAATTGCAGTTTTATTTTGAACGATTGTTTGCATCTATTAGGAAATTTCGGAAATTCCGTTTTCATCTTTACTTGTTTACCTTTCCTTAAACTATGAAACAAGAAATCAGATTTGCAAAACAGCATTTCTTAGCACGATGGTCCAGTGACGCATTTTCTGTTTCATCTGTGCTGTTTGAAAAGCGGTCACCCCTTATCAAGAACAGCTGTTAGATGTAGTTCACAAAACAGTTATCCCAATGGATGATCTGGTGATATACCAATACGGAAGAGAATACCACAAAATCTTTGGCATGGAAAGGGAATTTCTTGCATAAATGTTTCCGCAGATGCGCCTTATGTGTAATTGTTTGTGCTGATGCCGTTACCAATAAGCAAAACGCAAATAAAACACTCGTTCTGACCGGAAAGATGAGAACCTTAGATACGCATGATGCCTTTTGTAAGTCTAAGTAGTGCTTAATGCACCTATATACAATTGGAGGACGGACCAACAGATATCGTCTAATGTAATTTAATTAAACTTTTAGTGAAATGTTTAAAAACTCTATAGCGCAGGTTTCAGAATTGGTACGCATTTGGCCGTAAATGGAATTTCATCAGATAATTTAGGGCTTACCTTCCATCAGTCTTTTGTATGTAATCGAAACTGTGATTTGCCCGTCACACTAACTTTTAGGATTCTTAAACGTAACCGAACAGATTTTCAGTTTAACTTTTTTAATTGTTGGAAGGCTACAGGAAGGAAGCTTTTGCATGTCCTACTACTAACATATATTTGAATTTGCTAACAGTGATATATTAACAGAAAATGAAAAATTCTAGTAGTTTTGAGTTTTAATTCGTTTGGTTGCATTTTTAACTAAGCTGATGATTTATGCTTATTTAGGATGAATACGTATTATTTAAGTGAATCATGAAAATGTGTTGCAATGTGGTACGAGTGTCTAATTGTAGAAAAGTGGCGCTGAGGGTATTGCGCCACCTAGTGGTAAATTGTAAAATTAGAAATAATAGGAATGCTTTTTTTGAATGGATATCTCGATACGCCGATCTCACGATTACGAACTTTCTGTTTTCTAATGAATCGTTTTTGCCCAACACTGGCAGTGAGCGTTATAACAGAACGTTGTCTTTGATAATTGAAAATATATTAATGACTTAAATTTTATCAATATTGAACCGACTGAAAACACTTTTGAACTTTTATATTCACATTCATGAAAGTTGTTACTATTTCAGCTGGGAGATACATATAAAAAGTAAAGAATAATAAAAATCTTATATGTGCCATATAACAGAACTGCTAACATTTTCGCACTATGTTGCATACTTTAATGAAAGAACAGAAATCATTTTAAGCCACAATTGAAATTCGCACATCCTTATTTTAGTAATACATTCGTTCCTACATAAGCACCACATCACAGAAAAACCTACAAAAGTGTTTTCGCAGAGGCAATTTGTTTGCAAGTCGATGTATTCAACAAATTTACTAATTTTCCAGGAAGGCTTCATAATAAGGTGTCACATAACAATCGCTATATCAGTGGTATTTCAGAGGACATTAAAAATCCCTAGGAATACGGATAGGAATGTGATTTGCAAATCAGGGCAATCAGTTTGGCTTTGCAGATAATTAAATTGTTGAGCCTTCCAAAATAACCTAGCGTAACTTTACAGCTCCGTAAAACAGCCACCAAACTTAGCTTTACAGCTCCGTAAAATAGCCCTCAACACGTTGTACGAAATAGTTAACTACGGTCAAACAGCCAACAACAAGTCACTAATGATTTTAGCAAATTCTACAGCATGATTTTTATGACCTTAGGAGCAACATTTTAGACTATAAGTCAAATCGAAACTAGGCTTTGGAATAACAGATCACAGGACACAGGATCTAATTATCGTGGTATTTTGCCCGTGTGACTGATTCCGGACGAAAGAAGCCTTCTGTTTTTTATCATCTGATCATAAAGATTTGGTGAAAGTGGCATAATGGTGTGGATCAGTGTTTGTTTGTTCAACTTCAGCCCATTGGTCGTTTAGGAGAAATCCATTAAAACTCATATGGTATGGAATGATGATACGCTATTTTTCTCTTACATCAGAATAGAGTTTACCTTGTTTGATTAAATTAAGGGCCCAATGATCTTGTTTGATGTTGAGACTTGCGTCTCATATACGTGTTTTACTGCTGCTTCTAAAGGGAAGTTTATGTATTTCCCTAAAGAAATACAGTGGAGGCATACAGGAACACATGGATATCGTAATTTCTCTCTTGTGATTCGGCTCAGAAGAGGACTGAAAAGAATGACTTAAAAATATTATCTACATACACATGTTTATAAAAAGTTAAGAATTTTTGTTTGGTCACATTGTTATCTTTTTTTCCCTTGAAGTTTCTATAGTATTAGTATTCATTACAAGAAAAATTGCTGAGACTATTTATGTTTTTAAATAGGACCTGATTTCTAGGTGTTTTCAGTTTCATCTCAAAATAAAAAAGGGTAATTATAAAAAAATAATTAATGTTTCTGAAAAAAGTAATGCAAGTTCTATAACTTCTCGAAAAGTGCTACATACACTCAATTGTGAAATGATGTGTAGTATTTCATAGAAGTTTGAAGACAGTAATATGTATTCTCCAATATTGTCAAAAGCTGTTATAAATGTTTTCGACTTTTTCAACGTTTTTCTGGTTGCACTAGTTAACAATGTTTTTACCAGATGGACAGAAATATGCGACTATAATCATTTCTATGTGCTGATAACGAATACGGCTTTCAAAATAAGTCATCATGCAACATTTTGTAAAAAAAATGGATAATAACATTACAAAACCCGAAAATTCGAAGTTTTTACACTGAGTTGCCACTTTATTATCACTACCCCCTCAGTACTTCGTTTTGCCACATTTTGCCTTTAATACTGCGTCGATTCTTCGTGGCACGGACTCCACAGAATGTTGATAGGTGGTTTATGGAATCTGAGACTATGCTTGATGAATAGCACTTTCCATGAGTGTGATATCGCAGGGTTGCGGATCCAGCTGTCTGATGGCTCGTTGAACTTCATCCCACAAATTCTCAATGGGGTTGAGATCTGTAGATTCTGGGGGCCACCTAAGCAAAGTAAACTCACCGACATGTTCGTGAAACCAATCCTGTACAATACGAGCACTATAGCAGGAGGCCTTATCTTGCAGAAAGTAGCCATCGTCATTGGGATAAACCATCCACATGGCAGGATGCACTTGGTCCGCAACTATGTTTGATATAATGTGGCAGTCAGACGTTGATCAACACGAATTAAAGTGCCCAATGCATGCCAGGAAAAAACATTCCCCAAGCCATAACGTTGCCTCCAACAGCTTGAAGGGTTGTAACAATTTATTTGGGGTCCATGCTTTCGTGCTGTTTCCACCAAATTCTCCCTCGGCCACAGGCACGGTGCAACTGAAAAAGTGCTTCATCGGACAACATAATTTGTTTCCATTTATCGATTGTCCAAACCTTGTGCTCCTGCGCGAACTGGAGACGCTTTCGCTTGTTAATTGCAGACAGCAAAGGTGTTCGAACAGGCGTTCGGATGCCATATACCATCCGATGCAATGTACGGCGAACAGTGCGGTTAGAGATCATTTGAGAAGATTCTTGATTAAGATGGTCTGTAATTTGCTGCAATGTTGCCCTTCTGTTGTCTGTTACCAGTCTGGACACTCTCCGTTCCGCCCGAGCAGTCACTAGTAGATGACGACCACACGTTTCACATAGAGACCCAGTTTTTTGGCTGACAGTCCAGTCTTTAAACAGTTTAACAACAGCTGCTCTGGAATATTTCACGAATGCGGAGGTGTTTGTGATACTCTCTCCGTGGCTCCGAGCTCCTATAATCATCCCACGCTGAAAGTCCGTCAAATTGCATTTTTACCCATCTCATCACCCAACGATCGCTTCTACTACAGTCGCAAGCACTAAAATTTCCCTTTTTATGCTAGCCTCGCCCTCTGGAGGCAACAGCATGCAGCCATAATTCATTTGCTTAAAACTGTCAGGTGGTCATATTTAAGTGGCCATTCAGTGTATATCTCGGTTATCGGCACAAAAGACTCCGCTAGAAATAATTGTCATTGTACGGACACATTTCTCTAAGCAAATTCCAACCTTCTGATCATGTTTAAGGTAAGACTTGAAGGAATTATAAGTCATCCTTCCCTGTGCTGCGCGCGCACGCTTCATTGTTTAAGTTAAGGATGCAGTCTCCTGCCACATTTCTTTGTTTCCGTTGAGGATGCAGTGAAGTGGCTGAGAAGGTTTAGTTTTATGGATAAATGTGTTTTGTCTGGTTCAGTTGAACAAATATTGTGCTCACAATGTATTGCAATGTTTTTGTACTGTGTGTACGCACATTTAGTTTTCTTATAATTAACAGAACCCGCCGAAAATATATAAGTCGAAAAGATAGTTTTGGAATATCTGTGGAGATGGTGTAGGTCTTCAACACCCAACATTAAACAAATTTATTATTACTATTTCGAGAAAAAATTATAGGATCCCTACATATCCTGCGTAGCTTTTCATTGAAATTCGATTAAGTGGATTAATGTATACGAGCCATCTAGCTGCAAAGTACTGTTACTTTTACCTCACTAAAATCGATGGATTTTCAAAGAAAACAAAACGTGAAGTAGAATATCGTACTTTTGCGTCTGCAATACCTCCTATACCACACGAACCTTAACTTCACGTTCCTGAGCAACGGGTGCAATAAGAAGATATCGGCTTTCCAGAAAGAGAAACACGAGCAGAGAGTGAAACATCAGCGTCCTTTGATCCATCCTACAGTCCCGGACGTATCACGGCACTGCATCGGATTCTTTAAAGGAAACTTGGATTCTTCATAGTTAAACAGATAAAGAACATAAGATATGATAATACAAATAGCTCTAGACTAATTAGTATCATAATTGACTGATTCCGAGAAATTAATCTTAGCAAACATTAAACCGAATTTGTAGAGCCTAGGCGCAGTGGAACTTTCTGTCCCTGACCACTAGAGTTTCGTTGTACACAAGAGACATGAACAATTTTCTGGCTATCTTAAAATCAAAATTCCATGTGATTGTGTTTAGATATTGACGGATTAATGGATGAACTTGGTTTTCAGTCTATATCTCAAGAATGCAGGTTTTTCATACTATCGTATTTATGAAAGAAACTTGAGGAGAGTATGTTGCTATTTGTAAGTGCAGCCCAATACAAGTACTGCTGGCAACCGTGTGAAGATTTGGAAATCATCGCATTGCTACTCGGACGAGGGTGGATTTAAGAAATACTCTTGTTGTCTTGGTTTGTAGGATAGTAGAACAACCAATGAACACCATAACTCTGAAAGGGATGTCTCTCAGAGAAAATTGCGTCCTTCGTCAACATTCTCTCAAGTACGCTTATTTGTTAGACCGAAAGAAGATGTACTTCACCCCGTTACTGGTAAATTTGTGTTTCATAGCAAACTTCGTGTCAGATTTGGACAAGAGTAGAGAAGGTTTCATGTACGTTAGTAGCCAGTTCCCAAGTGTAAGTGATGTAAAACTTAATATTCGTTTTACCCATTGATCAGAAAACCTTTGAAAGATGAAAATTTCGAGAAAAAGTCAAACACTTTGTAACTCGGTGCTCGGAAGGCCTTTGTATCGGTGGCTATTTTTGGGCAATAAAAAATGTCGACCAATATTAGAACTTGCTAAAAGGACTGCTGTACAGTTACCAGAGCATAGGATATCTGATGCCACTCAAAATGACATTCCTAGTTTCCGATTTGGACTTTTTGCAGGACACTTTGGAGCTATAAGTGACGTACAAGGGAAAAGATTTCATCCAGACATTCACAGAAGAGAACAACGATGTCCGAGAAGATGGGATCCACAATGAATGTAGACGACTGCTGGGAAGCCAGGCAAATAAGTAAAGGTAACAGTCGATCCAGTTTATACAAAATTCGTAACATCATTTTTCCATAAGCTCATCTGTCGCTATTTTATGCTTCATTCATCCTTTTATTTGTCTGGCTTTCAATTTAAATCCATAAAGCTTTCATTTCGTCTCAAAATACGTGAATATAAATTTCAGAACCAAAAACAGTTTCTTGTATTGAAATTTGAATTAAAGGTAATTTCTTTAACCTCATGATAATTGTTGATACCTGTTGTGCCACCCCGGTGGCGCAATAATCTAAGCAATGGCTTCTGATCATTCGTCTTTAAGGGTCCAAGTTCGAATCCCGGTGAGGCATGGATGTTGTGTTTGTCTTACGGCTTGTCTTACGGCACTGACCTCTCTCTTCCCTCGAACCAGTGATCCTAAATTAGGGTCGGGAGTCCTTATAGCCCATTGAGTTGTTCACGGTTAAACCTTCAATAAAAAAATACCTGTTGTGATTTTTTCCGATAATACGGCATTATCTGCCCAAATTGCACAATTCACTACCTTTGTACTTTTGAATCAGTGACCTATTTCGAAAAGTAGACGATGTTGCTCCTTCATGAATGGTCCCTATCGACCAAAAGTGTTGCCTGTTTTGCACTTTTCATCGACATCCTCGTAATAAAAAGAAAATAACCCATGTGACAAGAAAAAGTTTAAATTTGATCACTAGAATTAGTTTTCTATAGCATGCGTTTTACTATGATGAATACATTGCGCCAATTTTTGTCTCTTTTTCATATTTCACAATTTTGTCTCAAAGTAGGGTCACTTTTTATATCGATTGGAATCTAAACCGCATATTCATTTCTCCACTGACATAGTGCAATGTAAACGTTAACAAAGGCAACTGTCATTAGCCAAAAGGGCTGATGACATTAACTTTCCTTAACAAAACCATGTTTAATTAAAAGTACTGTACAGTATTATGTCCGTAAAATTAAATTTTAATGTATTCAACAAAAGAATTTTTTTCTTCTCAATCTTCATTGCATAAAAACTAATTCGCCTTTAAATAGGCTTTTGAATTGTTTTGTTTTTCTTTGCTTTATATTTCTGACTTTGACATCCAGTTCCACAGCAGTGTGAAAAATGCATTTTGAATCAGTCTTGTTTTGGTTTTGCAATGCCAAGTGAATTTTTCGAGACACAACCTGAACGTAATAATACTGTATATGAATGGAGAAAGTGTTTCTGTAGTGACTGACATTTGAGACCGTATAATGAATATGGCTTTTAACTGGTAGTAATGTTGTAGTAGTAATTAAGATGAATAAAGTCTTATGCTGGTTGTTACTAATAACACTAAATGAAATAAACCTAACAGCCAGACAGAGGTCTGACAGTACTATGAACTGAGAAAGACGTACTTACAACAAATGCTTTATTAGTGAGACTTCTCGCTCTCACATAAACGAACTCTCTTTATATAGCACCAGCTTTCTGACACATAAACCACAGCTCACTTCGTACAACAACAAACGCTCTCTCTATACACCAACAAACGCTCTCTTTCACATAAACCAAAGCTCTCTTCCTCATAAACAAACGCTCTCCCTATACATCGTTGAACGCGCCTATTTATACTGGCTACCACCACGTCATGACTTACACTCATTGCCAGATCTCATTCAGCGGGTGAAATAACATCTCGTTCAGTAAGAAGATAATTTACATAGTAAAATAAAATAACCAGAGATAGTAAAAATCAAAAGGAAAGTGAATCTAGAGTATACGTTACAACCGTTCCTTTATAGTTGAATGGTTTAAAAAGTTTCATTTAGGTTCACTATAGCAAACTCTGTGAACCCCTGACTTTTGGGGTAGAGGAATACTGGGACTTCTGAGATCCATCCGGAGGCACACTTCTTCTGGTGTGTCTTGCTGAGAAGCTTTCTATCTCAGAAGACTAGACTTCGATTTGAAACGATTTTGTTTTGCTAACGGAGCTAATGGCGCAGGTTACAAGACAACGAGTTGTATTTCATATCACCCGTTTTCGGAGACAAGGAAATAATTCGTCGAACACAGATGTGGATAGAATTTAATAAATTATCATTACCGAATTCATAACCTTTATCATTACCTTTATGTTTACGCATAGGACAATAAATGAACATTTCGCAAATTCAAAATGAACTTCAATGAGGTAAGATACCTCTTTGCATTACAAAGTGAAAATACACGGTATGTTTGCAGTTTGCAAAATTTTAAATTATGAAAACATGAGTTCCCATTGAAGTGAGGAACAAAATTTTTCTGCATTTGATTCTCGTTGAAGAAAATCTGTAAAATATATGATGGATATTATAATAACGCTAAGGAAGTCTATCATTGTATATTTTATATATTTTACTATAAAATACTTACCACATTCATTTATTCATATATAAGTTTAGAGTGACTTTGAAGTTTTGTTAAGATATTTAGAATTATGTGCCCCGTTTGAATATTTCATTATTTTGTTCAAGTTATTAATATTTTATAATTTTAACCAGTTTCCATTTATCTCTCACAGACTGTAGGAAATTTCGAAATTTTTGTTACTGTTTAGAACGGAAAATCACAGATGTTTTTCACTCGTATTAAAATATATCGGATTTTCAAATGATGGATACAAAGAGAAACAATAACAATGAAATAAAACCTTTGCACTGAAATGTAAAGTGGCAGAAATTTACGTATCCCACGGTCATCATATCATGTGAGGGGAATGTAACAAAATGTATTTCTCTCTTTCTATATAAAGTTATATTTGTACTAGTTTGGAACATATTCAGTTCTTGCAAAATGGAGCCCAGAAGTTCAAAATTTTGTACACTCAGTTCCAGATCAGGAACTAAATCGTTCAGATCTGTCTGAGTAAAAAAATGAGGATTTGAATCTAGTTTTGCCTCGATGGAAGGATCACTTCTTTGTGAAGGTGTTCCACTCTCCTCATGCTGTATTTATGGGAAATATTGTGGCACACTCCTTATTCCACGGACCTAGCCCCTTCAGACTTTCATCTCTTCCGGTCTTTGCAAACTTTACTCTCTGAAGAAAACTTTGCTAATGGCGAAAATGTGAAACGTTGCATGGATGATTTCCTCAATTCGCGCTGGCCAGTCTTCCGTCGCAATAGAATACTTCAACTCGTGGAACGGTGGAATAAATTCATCAGTTCCAATGGGGAATATTTCGAATAATAGGTTAAGTGTTTTGTACGAAATTTTAGGCTGGAAATGCATGTTTGTCTGTTTTCCGGAAACCTTTGCAACCTGATAATTCGTGAAATCTCTGCCTGTTCCTTCCAGTATGGCAATAGTGGATTTCTGTAGGACTTTGTTTTCGAAGCTACAAGGAACTGATTTGTCCAAAGATTCAATTTATGAGACGGTGAAAATCCGCGATAAACATTTTAATTTTGTTTGATCTGAGTCAGGAATCAAACTGATTCCATGGAGCACTGTGAAAATGTTATCACGTATTAACGCAAAAATGTGTATTCCTATTCTTACAAATAGTGAAAGTAGTCCGAAACAGGATTACGAATATTGTCAGCGAAAATTCTACAGCGAAATTTCTAAGTTACCCAGAATAAAAAAATTGAACAACATACAGAAAGAAAAACGCTCTTTCTCAAATATTTATCAAAGTAAAGGAAATCGAGCTTAATCCAAAGGTACAATTTTCCAGTCCCCCTAAAACAGCTGCGCCAAATGACAATTACATGCTTTTGACTTTTCGCGAAAACAACCTTTTCCTTCATATATCCTTTTTTTACGCTTTCCAACCGTAGGTTGAATAAGCGTATATGCCAAAGCTTCGTCCGTCCGTCCGTCTGCCTGTCGACACGATAACTCGCGTAAAAACGGTTCGATTTAGATGAAATTTTAGTATGTAATAGAGGACCACCAAGGGAAGAACCCTATTGAAAATGGACGAAATGGAGTGAAAGGTCATGGCATAGGAGCGGGATGCATTCCATTGCCCTTATGCGCCATAACATGCGTAAAAATCGTTCGCTTTTGATGAAATTTTAGTATGTGGTAGGGGACCACCAATGGACGAACCCTATTGAAAATGGGACAAATGGGGTCAAAGGTCAGGACATAGGATCGGGATCCATTCCATCGCCCTTATCCCATACTATTAAGGTGGACGTCAAGAAATTTTGCTTCCTATACTTCCCATGGAAAAACTTTTGTGCACATTTACTTCACAATTACTGTGTTCCCAAGGATGGAAATTTGAACATCGATTAAAATAACTTCAATTATAACTTGGAATACTTAACATTTTCTAAAACACAATCTTAATTATATTAAAACAACATGCTTCTTTGGTGGTGTTGAAACCAGAAAAGAGATGGTGCGATTTTTACTTTGATGACGTCAATAGACAAATAAATGTTGGATTCCGTAATTATGGTTATGTTTTAACAAATACTAAGTATTCCAAGTTATAAAATGCAACTATGTATTTTAATCGATGTTCAAATTTTCATCCTTGGGAACGCAATAATTGTGAAGAAAATGTGTACCGAAGATTTTCCATTAGAAGTATAGGAAGCAAAATTGCTTGACGTCCACCTTAAAGGAAAAGTTATCGTATCTATGTAAATTTTATTTTGAAAACGGCTCTAAGGATTTTGATGAAAGTCGTTAACCTACCGTTTTCTGGTACTAGAAATCGATTTAGCGTGATCTCGACCTTAGGAAGATTGGTTTAGTACGTTAAATAACCACCCTGAATAACCGTATTCTTAGTGTTATGGCGTCGTTCCATTAATGTTACACATGCTTTGAAATCTTATGACTTAAGAGTCCTACATACCGCGTATTGTTGCACTTCCGCCGAATGTGAAATTGAAACAAATATAGCATCACGAAGATGGAAAAATCAATATATCATATCACTTGCATGTGTTCCCATATTTTTATATTTCGAGATAAAATATCAAACTAATTTTCTGCTTTTTAACCTAGCAGATATCAAAGTAAGAACTTTTAAAAAAAATTGTCAATTTACCCATTATTTTACACTTTTGGGATATAAATTAAAATATTACTCCGAAAAGTGACGCTAATACAGAAACGCAGAAAGATGGCTCAATGTTTATTGTACATGTGAAAAAAAAATCCGAATTTCTAAAAGTTTTTTTTATATATGTAATTTCGTTCTTTAAATGCGCGTTTTAAGCTATTTTTCACGAGGTATGTTGGACCCTTAACAACCTCGCGACTGAGATTTTAGCTTGCGGTCACGGTCACGTCATCTGTATCATTACGTGACGCGTTCTGTGTGGATCCTATTAAAGTTTTATGACGTCACACTCTTTCGAGCAGATGGTCGTGATTCCCACTGCCTCATTACGTCACGCGTTGTGTGCGTATGTCCGTCCGCACGATAACTCACGTAAAAATTGTTCGATTTAGATTAAATTTTAGTATGTGGTAGGGTAACACCTGGGAAGGAACCCTATTGAAATTGAACGAAATGGGTTCAAATGTCAGGACATAACAGCGGGATCCATTCCACTACTGTTATGCGTCATAACTAACGTAAAAAAAGGTTTGATTTCGATGAAATTTTAGAATGTGGTGGGGGACCACCAGGGGACAAACCCTATTGAAAATGGGAGAAATGGGGTTAAATGTCCGGATATAGGAGCGGAATCACTTTCATCGCCATTATGAGTCATACCTTACGTAAAATGTTTCGATTTGGATGAAATGTTAGTATGTTGTAGGGGACTATCTGGGGACGAATCCTATTGAAAATGGGCAAAATGGGGTCAAAGGTGAGGACACAGGAGCGGGATATATTTCATAGCCCTTATGCATCATAACTTACGTAAATGTGCTGCGATTGCGACAAAGCTTTAACATGTTATTTCGCAGGTATACTGAACCGGCTCTGTTCAATATCATCGAAATGGGATTAAACGTCAGCGCACAGGACCGAGATTTTTTCCACAGCCATTATCCTCATAACTTGAGTAACGATTTCTGGTATGTTGGAAAGCGTATTATATTCAGTGCATTGAATGATTTTACTAACTTGTTTGATTCTGTCGTAGAAATAACAGAATAAAATAAAGGAAACAAACGTCACTGTGTGCAATTGCATTTGGGAAAAACGATTATATTGTAGAAAATGCACTGAATGGCAAACATGTCATCACAAACAGTGGGGCACTTTCTATATTTTGCTATCGGAGTTTTCATATAAAGCTATCCCCAAATCTGGCGACCTTGTTTTTTTTACCTTAGAATGCCTTTCAGTAAGTAACGCGATGACAGAAAAGAAAAATGAATGCATTTTCCTAAAGTTTCAAAACTGTAATATCACCAGTTCTTTAATTTTGTATGAAACAATCTACTAAAAAAGAAATATTCCTGAATAAATTACATATGAAATATATAAAGCTATTACGTAGAAGATGCAACTCAATGTTGCTTTAAAATGGTTGCCGTAGCTTTTCGTCTCTTATCTATTCGAATGTGAGCAAATTGTTTATGTACAATGCATGTCTGAAATTTTATGGAAACTAATGCTGACATAATTCGTCACTCAGATCTCTCAGAAAGTGTTACTTAACAGTGCATGGCGAAATAATGTGAGGCCTATGTTTGTGCGTGTAACTGGCATCATTTCCATGCACCCTCATCATCTGCAGCTTGTACGTGCTGCTCCAAAAAAAAAACACTCCCAGACAATAAAATTTGCGCACCTAGAAAAACACGTGCTAAAACCGCGGAACTTTGCAAATAGCTAGAGTGCGTGCTTTTATGCAGTTGATCTACGTTTGGTGCGATTGCGCATAACCGCACACCCTGAGGTGGCGCGGTCAGCACGAACTGGCAGCATTATGAACCGGCGTGTAGTCGACGCCCAATGAAAGCGAAAAGCACCGGCCGAAACAAGCAAGTGTACAGAGTGACAAGAATGCCTGGTAGACGCCAGAGACGTCGATTTATACAACCTACGGACTTTGAGAGAGGCCTGATCATAGGGCTGATAACTGCAGGGTGGTCTACGCGCCGTATAGCACATCCGCGGGGTTCGTTCTGATCGTTTTGTCGGAATGTGTTGGTAACAGTGGACACGTGACGGCACTGCCACACGGCGGAGTGACTCAGGACGGACGAGGAGGACCACCGGTGGAAATGATCGACAGATTGTCCGCAAGGCACGAACGGTTCCCACGGGGACCCGGTCCAGTATACAGGCAGATGTAGCGGCCAATGTGTGCCCACGAATCATTCTCCGACGCTCGGGGAAGCGAGTCTGCGATTTCAGCGCCACTTACGTGCGCTGTCATTAACACCGGAACATCGCCGGTTCCGTGTGCAATGGTGCCAGGCCAGAGCGACGAGGAACGCCACAGAGTAGCGACGTGTGGTTTTCAGCGATGAACGGCACTTCGTTTTGGCGACAGATGATCATCGTGTCAAGGTGTGGAAGTTCCCAGGTCAGCGGCACAATACCAATCTGGCTATCGAGCGCCACACCTCCCCCACTTCAAGCATTATGGTCTGGGAAGCCATTACCTACGAGAGCCAATTAGCTCTAGTAGTGGTATGTGGATCATTGACGGATAAACGGCATGTGGTTGAGTTCCACCAGCCGCGTGTGCTCCCACTCCTGGCCGGGATTCTAGGTGCGCTATACCAGCAGGAAAATGCCCGCCCGCAGACGTCTCCGGTTGCCCAGGACTGCCTAAGTGTCCGAACATGTCCCCTATCGAGCATGTGTGGGACCAGTTGAAACACCAGCTGCCGTCGTGCCGCACTATCTGAGTTTTTGAGCACACCGTCCAACACGTGTGGTCCAGTCTACAGCAGGACATCAGGCATCTGTTCGTCTCAATGCCGGACTATATTACAGCATATATCTCCACACTAGGTGGCGCGACGAGCTATTGAAGATGACTGGACTGCGTGCCACAGATCATTCTGTAATTTTAATGCGGCTCTGTCTTTGCAATCATGTGCATCATTCATCCGTACCATTACGTCCATAAAATTTCAGTTCAACCCAATACTTTCTTCTCGGTGCGCAAACTTCTTTCTCCTTGAGTGTACTTTCACATCTTGCTAAGGCTTAGGATGTTCCCGACTGCTGGGTTAAAATTTAACATAAAACCACAAATCCTCTGCTTCACTCTTACATTTAGTAATATATAGATGAATTACAGGAAAAGACGTCAGCCGAGACTGTTGACGATATTTTCTTACCATTTCTAAACATGTATTGTTAAATTAAAAGTAGTTATATGTATATTGTGAACAAAAGGTTTTATATAAGAAATTAATACAAGCATTTTTGCTAAATATTTTCAAAATAATTGTTCCAACTCTCCTTCAGTTAGGCTTGCATTTAAAACTACAGATACTTAACGCAATATTATTCCACAAATTAACATTCAACACTTAGTTATCTCACGACGTACAGAAATCACAGCATTTAGTCTTGCTGGAAGATATTAAACAATATGAGTTAAACTACTTGAGTCAATATTTAACCGTTCTAAGGGTTTGTCTCGGAACTCAATGGAATTCCTGAAACTCCCGAGTTAGCTTTTATACACTTCGTTCAAGGGGGTCACAAAAAGTTTCGGTGGTATTTTATCCTAGTAAATCGGATATGTTTCCTGATGAAAATGCTGCAAATATTAGTACAAAGAACATCGGATTGTGAACTATCAAAAACACTTATAGCGTTGTAAATTATGTTTATATACTGCAACTCCCGAGTTAGCCTTTATACACTTCGTTCAAGGTGGTCACAAACATTTTCGGTGGTATTTTATCCTAGTAAATCGGATATGTTTCCTGATGAAAATGCTGCAAATATTAGTACAAAGAACATCGGATTGTGAACTATCAAAAACACTTATAGCGTTGTAAATTATGTTTATATACTGCAACTCCCGAGTTAGCCTTTATACACTTCGTTCAAGGTGGTCACAAACATTTTCGGTATTATTTAAATCTGGAGATGTAGCTGGCGAGTCCATGTGCCCCAAATTTGTATCATGTCCTGCACATCAATTCACGATGGCATTTTATTTATGAATTCCGCTTTTTTTATCCTAGTAAATGGGATATGTTTTCTGATGAAAATCCTGCAAATATTAGTACAAAGAACATTGGATTGTGAACTATCAAAAGCGCTTATAGCGTTGTAAATTACATTTATATACAGGTGTAAGTCATGTATTGTTCGACCTCGCCGATGTGAAATTATATTTGAAGAATTGCCCCTTACACGAACTTTAAGGAGACTGTCATCACAGAAAGAGACGAAATCTTTTCCAGCAAACTGGCATGCAGGGCCTGGTCTCTATCGGATTGCCAGTGGTTTGGCATGCTTTATTAAAAGATAGAAACACATCGCGGCGTACCTTATAATTGGGTGATAAAAACTCATTTAATACTTCCAGCGATGCCACCGGTGTTATTTTCAAGAAGTCATCTTTGTTTTTATGTGTTGTGATTTCCGGCATTTTGTGTTTACATTCCTTAGAAAAAGTCTTCCAGTGGAACGTAAAAGCTTGCGAATATTTACACATATTACACCACGAAAATAAAAGAGAAATGGCACCATTGCGAATAAACGACGTGGAAACTACGGAGCACGAAGTACCATTGACCAGAGAGGTGAACGTTGGCTTCCAAGGTGCGTGAGGGCAGATCGAAACGCTACAGTTGAGCACCTCACTGGCGGAATGAACCAGGGGGATACTGGAAATGTGTCTTAAACGACAGTTCAAGGAACCGTGCCACGTTTGGGGCTTCAATGCACACTGATGATCACTGCACCTATGCTAGCGAATGGGCATCGGCAGAAAAGGCTAACATTTGCACGACAATAACAGAATAGGACATCTGCGGATTGGGAAAGGATTTCTTTCTCTCATGAGTCAAGTTTTCTGCTTCATCGAACAGATGGACATTGGCGTATAAGGCGAGAATCATCGGAGAACAAACACTCTTCAACCATTGATGGAAGGAAACGAGCTAGTGGGGGCAGAGCTGTGGTTTTAGGGGTGTTTTCGTGGCATTCTCTGGGTCCACTCATACCTGTGGATGGCACTATGAACCGAATTCGGTATGAATCCATCCTTGAAGTCCACGTACACACATACATGCTGATTGTCTTCCTTGTGGTGGACGGGATCTTTCAGCACGTCAATGTCACGTGTCACACAGCCAAAAATGTCCGAGAATGGATGGAAGAGCACGATGAATACTTTAAAGTACTTCCCTGGTCCCATATTACCGGAACGTTAATCCCATTGAGCATCTCTGGCACCACCTCGATCGTGTTGTTCGCTCTACGGATCCTCCACCACTAATCCTTCAGCAGCTGACGGCTGCACTGCAGTCAGCATGACTCCACATTCCTGTGAACGCCTTTCTGCTCCTTACTGAGTCCCTCCCAGCCCTCTAGGTCTTGGTATTGTCCTGGACTCCAAATTAAATCAAATGGAACATCTGTTGTTTGTGTTGGAACAGAATCTTAGTAGGTAACTTACCAGATTTTAAGTTTCTGCTGTTAATGTGTTGGTACCAGATACTCTTACACACCTGCAAAAAATCTGTAAGGAATACGGTTCGCACTGTAAAAGCTATCGTGACTGCACGGAGAGGACCATCACCCTAATAAGGCAGGTACTCACCATATTTCGACTGTTTGTTGTAAATGCAGGAAATTTATTATTTACGATAACATTATAATGGTCAATCTGTCAGTCTGAATTTTGTCTGCTTCTTTATGAGAGTCAACGCCTGAGAGCTTCCCTGCCCCGAGAGACTAGTATACTTGGGGGCAGTCTTTGCTTTCCATTGCTGACGTGTAAGGCTATGTAATATCAAAGCAACCAGATGCTTCAAGGTGGAACGCTATTCTGTGAGAGCTGCTTTACGATATTCCCGGCATTTGTGTCTAAAATCAGAGAAACTGCTTGTTTTGTCTGATGAATAGATGACTCAATGTTGCAAGAATGTGTAATTACTATATCCGTTGAGAATTAGCATTCAAATTCAGATTTTTTTCCTAGCCGATTGTACATGGGATTTCTCAACGTGACTACATTTCCATAAACAGGAATCTTTTTTGTAAAGCAAAACTGCCTAAAGTTGATCTTTCGACTAACTTTCCGCCATTTTAAACTCATATCAAGATGTTTCGGATATTTCAAACCAGCAGTGAGCCAAACAATTTTTTACATCTATATTTTCCTCAAATTATTTTCTTTATGATATGAAATACGTAGACAAATACATATTTCAGAAAATTGCACAAACCATCTAATATCCACATTTCCTAATTCCGGTATTCATTAAACGTAGTTGCAGAATCGATTAAGCTCTTCGGACCGAGGGGTATTTTACATCTCTAAGGTCTGTTGGCGAAATAATGATTAACCCCTTTAGTATTTTAATTTCTAAATTCCGTGGCTACCCTAAAAGCGATACCATTTAGAAACGTACCAAACCTCCGGATTGTGGCGGGAGACTCGGGTATTTTTGGCACTACCTTCGCCCTCCGAATGAATAACAAATTAACCTGCTTTTCACCGAGAATTATCTGTTCGGACGGTCAAAATTCCACCAAATTCTATGATTTGAAACCGCCAGTGAAATCGTTTCCTTTCTGAATCGATATAAAGCAGCACTACGGTCATCAGTTTCGTACTTTTTTCTCCTATCTGAAAAAGTATGCAGCCCCGTTGGAGCAGTGGTCTAAGCGGTGGCTTCTGACTAACAGTCGTAGACGGGTCGGAAATGTTTTTTTAAAGATTTCTTCCAGTCGGATTGTCATACGAGGCTTTCAGGAAAGAGCTCTGCCGGTGAGGGTCAGTAATTTATTGAACAAATGAGAGCTACCTGCGCTACTCCTAGCAGTTCAGTCTTTCAACCCCTCTCCTCAACACAGCTGTGCCCATCCTAAGTTAGATAAACAATTCAGTTGAGGCGAATTCAGCTAACGATAAAAGGGAGTAGTTATATTTTTTTCTTATGTTGTGCAGTTGGCGCACACCATAAAGAAAAAACGAAAAACAATTTGCTTCTATTTTATTCGTAAATAGCAACATACGGGCCATTTTATGTTTTCATTATCTTGCTCAATCAACGTAAGTGAAAGCGAATTTCAGTAGAGGGTGTTGATTTTTGCGCTGCAGTTTTTTTCTCTAGAACGTTTAATGAACCAATCACACTACTTCTTGAAAATTTTTCCTATGCCTGGAAAATGTCGATAAAAAGTAGCTCTCGTGTGATATAAGCTGAAAAAATCTCTGTTTTTTCTGGTTAACATGTCTGCATTTCAGAGCACTTTAAATTCCAGTCAATTGCCGATGGCTTATCCTATTGCGATTCTTGAGGGGGAAATAACCTCCTAGAAAGCATAAATTACATTAGAAGTGAATTAGTCTATTTTATAATTTCTATATATATATTTCTTTGTTCAAATTAAATGCTGCAAATATTATAAAATAATAAAAATGTAAAACATCACTTGTCACTAAATGTTAAATACATCTTGAATCTTTCCAAACAGATATGGCTGCGTCGAATAAGATATTTCTAGCAAAAGCTGCAGCCCGTTTATCCTCTTTTATGCTCGTACCATTCTCCTTAATTCTGGTCTTAATTGATCTCTTGTTCGTTGTTACATAAAACTTTACTTTTTCATTCTCATAACGCAGAGGATTGGCATAGATGCCCACGCAGTCGCAAATCTCGCATTTTATTCCATTATTCTATTTGTTAAATTTGCGCCAATAAATTTTGGAGACCTAATGCCAAATTAAAACCCACTATTTTTAATCAAGTTTTTAAAAAAATAATTAAACACTGGTGTGTACGGAACAGTTCATATGAACTTGGGCTTAATCATATTTTGTACTCCGCCTTGTATATTCTTTGCGCTCTGCACTTCTTTCAGTATACCACTCATTCTTCCGTAGCTATATTCTGTTGATATGCCATGACTTACAATAATTGAAAGCTTTTCTATTACTTCTGCCTTAAAGCATGTAGAATGTAGTAAAGTGAAAAATATTCTTAATTTTGCCAAAGATTAAAATTTTCCCAATAATTTCTTCTTTCAGAAAATATGTATTATTGATCATTCTTAAAATTTCAGTGATATTCTTACGGGGATAAATGCAATAATTTTACTTTCAGTTTTTTCAATTCCGATTATTCATTTATATGTATTGTTTCATAAGAAACATTTAATCGTATTTGAAAATCTCTTTATATTAAAACGAAGTGTAACTTTTATTGCTTCATTTAATTGACAATCCAATAAATTTTGGAAAAGCGGATTTCTCTCGCTCTAAGAGGAACTTTAATTTCTGAGACCCGAATAAGATTAGCTTTTTGGAAAACAGTTATGACGTTATCAAAATGCTTACACCCATTTTCGAATTCGTTCCTTCCACAAAGTTCCTTTATAGTGACAATTTTTGTTATGCACTCAGTCCGACGCACAAAGAATGTTCTTACATGTAATCTAATTTTAAACACTGTCCTGGTGAAATGTCGTGTCTTTATACTAAAAAATAATAATAATCAAAGTTTCTCCATTCGCATAGAGTATAACAGCGGAGAACTAAAATATTACCTTCGAATTTCATACCAGTTTCTCCAAAGAGAGCGACTAACCTTTCAGGAAGAAATTTCATTTAAGGCGCGTAACAGCTATCGCTTGACGTCAAGTAAGTAATTTTTAACGGTGAGATTTGAGATTCACTTTAGACACAGATCATACCCCCACAAATTTCTCTCTCGAGTTAGAAATCGAATTAGGAATACGAACTCAGGAAAAAGGCTCATTCAAAAGTATCACCATTTTTTTATGAAATAAATGATTTAGCATTGCATATTGTTGCTCAGTTACTATAACTATCGCTAGACATCAAGTGAACCATTTTTTTACAGTGAGATTTGAGATTCACTTTAGACACAGATAACACCCCCACAAATTTTCCTCTCGAGTTAGAAATCGAGTTAGGAATACTAAATTCAGGAAAAAGTCTCGTTCAAAAGATTCATCATTTTTTTATGAAATAAATAATTTAGCGTTGCAAATGGTTGTTCAGTTACTATACAGAGCTCAGAAATTAAGTTTGAGTAATAAATCCCGTGTAAGCGGTGAAAGTGTTAAAATCAGAAAAAGGATGCACTGGATGTCTTGATAAAGGAAATTGCGTTTCCTTATGTACCAAACTTTTTTACCATCATGAACTTTGATTTAGCTGATCGCTTGAGGCAGTTAGGAACGATTTGTTTAGAACAGCAACTGAAAAGGTAACCTCGTATTTCTTAAAGAAGTTCACTGAGAATCAGAGAACATATGCATTTACAGTTTTAAGCTTAACAAAAACAGGTTAAAAAAGAATTAAATTTAACAGTATACGCATACTCGGAAATTCCATGCACCCCGATATTTTTGCAGTAATAATTTTACAAAATTTTTAACCTTTCAGGAAGTTAGTTTTCCAAACTGTAAGGAGAAAAAGAAATCTTTATAAAAAACAGTTTTTGTGGTGACATATTTAACATGGGTACTTCTCGAGTTTTTTTATAATATAACGGTACAAGTTAGATACATGTACTTGGAGTGCCACTTTTCCAAAATAAGAAATCAAGGCTGCCAAAGTTTTGTACTAGTTTTGTACAGTTTTGTACACCCAAAAGAAAATTTTGTGCACCACCGGAAGTGGTACTTTTCGGCTCTCTAAAAGTGGCACTCCAAGTACATGCTGGAGTGCCACTTTTTCAAAATCGAAAATAAATACTGCCAAAGTTTTGTACTAGTTTTGTACAGTTTTGTACACCCAAAAGAAAATTTTGTACACCACTGGAAGTGGTACTTTTGGCTCTCTAAAAGTGGCACTCCAAGTACATGCTGAGTGCCACTTTTTCAAAATGGAAAATAAATACTGCCAAAGTTTTGTACTAGTTTTGTACAGTTTTGTACACCCAAAAGAAAATTTTGTACACCACCGGAAGTGGTACTTTTCGGCTCTCTAAAAGCGGCACTCCAAGTACATGCTGGAGTGCCACTTTTTCAAAATCGAAAATAAATACTGCCAAAGTTTTGTACTAGTTTTGTACAGTTTTGTACACCCAAAAGAAAATTTTGTACACCACCGGAAGTGGTACTTTTGGCTCTCTAAAAGTGGCACTCCAAGTACATTCTGAGTGCCACTTTTTCAAAATGGAAAATAAATACTGCCAAAGTTTTGTACTAGTTTTGTACAGTTTTGTACACCCAAAAGAAAATTTTGTACACCACCGGAAGTGGTACTTTTCGGCTCTCTAAAAGTGGCACTTCAAGTACATGCTGGAGTGCCACTTCTTCAAAATCGAAAATAAATACTGCCAAAGTTTTGTACTAGTTTTGTACACCCAAAAGAAAATTTTGTACACTACCGGAAGTGGTACTTTTGGCTCTCTAAATGTGGCACTCCAAGTACATGCTAGGAGTGCCACTTTTTCAAAATGGAAAATAAATACTGCCAAAGTTTTGTACTAGTTTTGTACAGTTTTGTACATCCAAAA
Organism: Macrothele yani; assembly: GCA_039090855.1. NCBI lineage: Eukaryota > Metazoa > Arthropoda > Arachnida > Araneae > Macrothelidae > Macrothele > Macrothele yani. The sequence goes on along the minus strand of CM077034.1, from coordinate 192,654,056 downwards.
GAAAATTTTGTACACCACCGGAAATGGTACTTTTCGGCTCTCTAAAAGTGGCACTTCAAGTACATGCTGGAGTGCCACTTTTTCAAAATCGAAAATAAATACTGCCAAAGTTTTGTACTAGTTTTGTACAGTTTTGTACACCCAAAAGAAAATTTTGTACACCACCGGAAGTGGTACTTTCGGCTCCCAAAAGTGGCACTTTTCGGCTCCCAAAAGTGGCACTCCAAGTACATTCTGGAGTGACACTTTTTCTAAATCGAAAATAAATACTGCCAAAGTTTTGTACTAGTTTTGTACAGTTTTGTACACCCAAAAGAAAATTTTGTACACCACCAGAAGTGGTACTTTTCGGCTCTCTAAAAGTGGCACTCCAAGTACATGCTGAGTGCCACTTTTTCAAAATTGAAAATAAATACTGCCAAAGTTTTGTACTAGTTTTGTACAGTTTTGTACACCCAAAAGAAAATTTTGTACACCACCGGAAGTGGTACTTTTCGGCTCTCTAAAAGTGGCACTCCAAGTACATGCTGAGTGCCATTTTTTCAAAATTGAAAATAACAACTGCCAAAGTTTTGTACTAGTTTTGTAAAGTTTTGTACACCCAAAAGAAAATTTTGTACACCACCGGAAGTGGTACTTTTCGGCTCGCTAAAAGTGGCACACCAAGTACATGCTGAGTGCCCATTTTTTAAAATCGAAAATAAATACTTCCAAAGTTTTGTACTAGTTTTGTACAGCTTTGTACACCCAAAAGAAAAGTTTGTACACCACCGGAAGTGGTACTTTTTTACTCTCCTTTGTGGCCCCCGAGCATGTACTTATTTAGTGCCACTTTTCCCAAAACGATAATAAACACTGCCAGAGTGTTTTCCTAGTTTTGTACATTTTTGTACACCCAAAAGAACATTTTGTATACCACAGAAAGTGGTACTTTTTGACTCTCCTTTGTGGTCCTTGAGCATGTACTTGGAGTGCCACTTTTCCAAAACCGAAAATATACACTACCAGAGTGCTGTCCTAGTGTATAGTTTTGAACACCCAAAAGAAAATTTTGTACACCACAGAAAGTGGTTTTTGTTGGCTCACCAGCACGTACTCAGAGTTCCACTTTTTTTAAATCGAAAATAAGCACTGCCAGGGTGCGTGCATCCTAAAGAAAATTTGTACTCTACCGGAAGAGGTTCTTTTCACCTCTCCTTAGTGGCTCTCCGGCATGCGCTCTTGTACTGTCCTTTTTCTAAAATCGAAAATGAACACTGCCAGGGTGTTGTACGAATTCTGTACGGTTTTGTACACAAGGTTTTGTACACCACCGAAAGGGAACCAGTCACTTACCACGCCGAAGCAACCTAGCCTTTGTTTTCCTAGAAAGCCATCGTAGAAAAGTTTCTCCAAAAATGAAAATAGACACCACTAACATTCTTTATTATGTTCTACCGTAAAATTTAAAATTATTTTCCTGAACAGAACAGTAGTAGAATTTTCCTACTTGGTGTACCGGTAAACATGTACTTGCAGTTCAAAATACAAATGGTCGTCGTATTTTATGTTTTTTCAGCTCGAAATTTTTTCTTGTATTTTACCGGATGTGGTACTTTTCTTCCGTTTTAGTTCAGTACCAGACATACATTTCTTGTACCTTTCCACAAATCCGAAATATTCACTCACGTTTTCTACTAGTTTTGTAAGTGCGAGAAACGTGCTCTATTTTGAAATGTAAGAAATCATTTTATAAGATTCCTCAATGGTAAAATTTGACTATCTCGGAGCGTATGTAAGCAGATTATAGTTCTTAATTTCCAATTTTTGTCTTAATAAAGTTATTTGCACCTGATTTTTTTTTTTTAATTACAGATTTGTACATTTTGGGATTGTATAACGCTATCCTCAGTTGTGGATACCTGCATGACTGCATTAATAAATAACTTGTAGAATTTTTGATGTTCGAAGCAGTAGTTTTAATGTTAACTAATTTGATTAATATTCCTAGTTTGTTGCATATAAAACACACTTTTGTAATAACCCAGAAGCCGAACGGACAAGTTGAAAGAATCAGCAAAAGAATTTATGTTTAAAATCTCCTTTCCCTTAATTTTCCACTCAATGAAAGTTCGAAGGTCATCTATATAAAAAATCGTCACATTGTGATTCATCATTTGACACAAAATAGCTCTTAGATCAACAATAGCAACAATACGTATTCGTTTAAATCTCTTTCTTTATATCAGTTCCCCACAATTACTTGCAATCTTTCTCTCTCTACACCACTCCCCTCATTATTTACAATCAAGGTTGTCTCTATAAATTCTGCTGTGACTCACTGTCAGTGTCGCTAAAATGTACAAGCTGTTTATAGAAGTAACGAACTCTTCAGTGGGAAAATGTTTAGTTTAGAAGCAACTCGAAAGGAGGGTTAAGTTTGTCACGTAGTTATTTTGTCAACTACATTTTGTCATGTAGTTATTTTGTCAACTACATTTTGTCATGTATATTACCATGACCCCGGTTGTACGGTGGTCGCGGAATACTCATTACTCGTCTAATTGGATAAACAGTGAGGTTGCGTTCCCATGAATGTAAAGAACCCAATCTCAAAGTTTACGGACGTCGCGTTGTGTTTCATATGGGCTCGTTACGAGGTATTCGTAAAAAAACCATATGCCGCAAATTGTGAATTTAGAGGAATATACACAGCCTATAAAGTTAGCTACACCAGGTTAGGTAACTAACAATGTTTATTTATAGAAAAAGTATATGTAAGCAATTACATCCTTTAGGTGGAGGCCAAATAAAAGTTACGTTAAATTAAAAAAATATTGGAATTAGCCATGTGTACTGATCAACTGCTGCGTACGCCTGTCACACCCTTGAGCTTAACTTTAAATTAACTCCCTCAATCTATTTCTCGAAGGCATAGCGACCATGCATATATCTAGTTAACATGGGAAGTGGAGTTGGGAAAAATAACGTCATCTTACCTTCCTGTCGTTGGTGTGGTCGCTCGTGGAAACCCCACGCTGGTAGATGAAAACTTGCGTGGATGTTGACCGCGTGGTTGGTTCGCTGTATATCTTGTCTGCCACGCCGGGACCGCGTACTATGTCCGTTTCCTAACTAAGCCTCATCCGTCTCCTCCTCGACTATCTCTGAAAATTGTACTTCGACTATCATCTCTAGCTAACTATCTTGAATTTTTCCATATGATCACCCCATCTTCTCTCGTGTCTGTGTATATATTTCCGTCCCTTTAATTTTCACGTGCTAGGGGCGTGCCTACAACCTTCTACGTACTCTTCGCCTGGGGTCCTGATTGGTCAGCTGGTCTGACCAGTGCTCGGGCGTAGTGGCTATTGGTTGGACCTCTGGTCCAGTTGGCTACCTTTTCGCGACAGCTGGCTTGTTGTGCAGGTGGTACTTTTTGTGAATTCCGTAAGCCCATTTTACGCTCAGATGAATGGCGAGGAATTTAAAGGGCCTTCCCGCTTCCAGAGTTACGACTTTTCTGTGACACCGCGATGTACTTTGCGACTTTCGCTAGTGCCTCCTTCATCAAGGAGAAGTCGTAAACCGCAACTCGCCTATTCATCTGACCGCGTTCCGGATTCTTGTCTGTGCCTTCTGAAATACCGGGATGTATTGTCCCACCAGCAACGGTAGCTAGCACTGGGGACATTTCTTAAATTTTGCTAATGCCATGCTTTTCCTCACAAGAGTGAAAAGAAGGTGAATTCCCTTGGTCATTCTTCACGGGTGTCCGGCAAACCGATTTGACCACCTGGGTTTTCTGCTTCCGTGGGGAAAAGGGGGTTTATGAGGCAGGAAGGGAGCAAAAGAAAAATAATTTAAATTAAGTAAAAAAAAATAATTTAGGTAAATTACTCCTGGTCTTTAAAATTTAATTAGGCGGTAAACAATGTGACCCGAACTACGAAGTAGTTCCGCGGCAACATGTAGTTATTTTGTCAACTACATTTTATCATGTAGTTTATACGTCACAGACTGAAATTCAAACAATCTGAATTTCTTCGCAATGTTTTTTTCGATCTAGTGGTTTTCAGTTTAAACAAAATTTTTAAATTTAAGCATTGCTTTGTAGAAATAAAAACATATTCAGTGAAACTTCGGCTATGCGTATTCCAGTTATATTTTTTGATATTTATACTTAATTCTGCATTAGTCCCGATATTTTACTGTACTTTCTAAGCTTTTCCAATTCGAATATAACTAATTAATTCATGTATACGCTTTTTTCGATGTACATAAATTTTGTAATTTCACATTATCACAAACTCACAGTTCTTTTATTCGTTTACGTATACGTAAGTTATATCACAAGTTTGAGAGAATCGAAACAGCGTTACTGAGATGCAGCCAAAGTTGAACCTTCATCCCATCAGAGAAGGGTATGCTGTTTACTTTTGGTCAGCGTTGTTGTGTTCCTTATTGGTGCAAAGTTGAACCTTGATCTCATCAGAGAAAGATATGTTGTTTAGTTTCGGTTTGGATGAAACATTTATTTCGCAATCTTTGCTCTGAATAAAACGTGCACTTAAGCAAGCTACAACTTTTGGCATGGTGCGGACGTTTTTTTGTTGTTGTAGTTCAGCCATGAAATAGATGATGCAAAACTTAATAACGTTCACAGTTATGTTTTTTCTCTGACTTTGACAAATTTTAAACAAGCAAAGATTAGAGAATATTTTACTCAATACTATTGAGAAATCAACTTGTAAACAATTTGCTTTGAAAAGAGTGATGCTAATAAAGAAGGAGTAATAGGGGTATGGATATAAACTAAAATAACATTCGGATTTACTGCAAAGTTTATAAAAATTAAAGATTTTTTTTTCATGTACTGAATATACAAAATTGTACAAAATCATTTTGTTATGTAGTTTATAAAATAATTGGCCAAACTTTGGGAACTTGTTTTACCGCCATTTTGGTGATAAAAAAATCATATCAAGGGCCTGAAACTTTTTCCCGCAGCGATATCCCCCATGAGCATGGGCGTCAGCTGCAACTTTTCCGGGTGAGGAGGCAAACCGGTATACTCCCACTATCACAATTATTGCTTAATTTTTTTTTTCACATGCAGAGGATTTTAGAAGGGAGTGTCTGACCCCAGGTCTTAAACAACCCTTAAAAATAGGAAGCTAGGGGATTTGGGCTAGAGTGCCCGATAGGAAAGTGCCATGGAAGGGAGGAAGACGCCCTTATTTATTACCTGGGAAGGGAAGTACCCGGGGCCCGACGGCTTAACGTGCCCATCCGACGCACGGCGGATATTTGGTGGATCGAACCTGAGGTCCTTCACGCGGCAGTCACGAACGTTGCCCACTGGGCTACCCGCGGGCAACGTTCGTGACTGCCGCAGAAAGGACCTCAGGTACCCCTGCTTCTTTATATGGCATAGTGGGGGTTGGGTCAGGCGAGTGCAACGAGTCCCTAAAGCTAGGGGTGGGTTCGGAGCACTGTTAGCCTCCCCCCCCCGAAAAGTTTGGGAACTTGGGCACATCTTTCTTTCTTTCTTTAGTCAATATTTAGTATTGAAATAACGGACAATAATAATAATTATGTCATTTACCAATTACTGGCCACTGATTATTCATATCTGAGTCAAAAGTTTAACCTTACTGTAGGCTTCTTGCTAAATTTAATAATCAACTTAATACAGTCTTTTTGTATGGAAACATTAACTTGGGATTACATAAAACAATTGCACCGCTCCATCGTCCTTTATTGAGAATGAGTATACCCCCCTTTTTTTTTTGATAGACATAGATCTGTTTATTTTTATACCCCCTTCAATTTTCTGTTTCTTGCACTTTAGAAGAGATACTATGAAATAAAAACTGCAAACGTCTTGGGTTTGTCCAAATCTATCAATCACATATTGAATGAGTTCATGTTTATTCTCAAAAACCTTTTCTTGATGAATACTCATCATGCACAGTCCAGATAAACATCCATCTGTCATTTTTGACCCTCACCAGGTTTTTAACCGTTCTCATAGTGCTGAAAGACCTCTCCTCTGGGCAGGTTGTTACTGGTAATGTTTGAGCAATAAGAATAGCCTGTCGAACAGAAGGAAACAGATCAGTGTGTTTGAGCAAGCCTAAAGTTCGTCTTCACATCCATCATCTTGTTTCTTCCTTCCTGACCACATTTCAAACTGTTATGGATAGGTTTTGCTCATGTGTGTAATTAATAGTTAAATTTAACAAATGTTAAAATTAAGGTAAATATTGACTTTAGGTGAAAATTAAAATTTGGGAGACGGGTGGATGCATTTCGAAACAAAAAGTAAATTCAATCAATTAAGGCCATGATAAATGAAAATAAAATGCTATGCAACACTGATATTAGGACATTCCAAAAGTTATTATTGAAAGTTTGCGTTGTTTGAATTTACCATGAGTTGTGACACGTGCAAATGTAAAATGAGTAATTATTGTTTATATGTGTACCAAATTTGCGAACACTAAAAAATGGATGGTATACAATGTTACACGTGTAATAACTTTTGGAGGCGGTGATGATCAATTTTAGTGGTTAGGACAAAATGCATTAATTAAATAAAAACAAAACTCCAGAGACGTCTCCTACCTTAGGCGAGCTAAGGTGGATGAGCATGTGACCCTGAGAGGAAATTCAACTGAGTCACCTAATTCTTCACTGCGCAAGGTTTGGGTTTTTGAAAGGCCACTTGCCAGCATTTATTGTACAAACTTAACCACAATAACAAAAAACACAACAAAATGTTTTAAGGAGTCGGCGACTCACCAAGGCAACACAATGTCTGAAAAATTTTGCTGCTACAATTTAGCAGATCTCCAAAATTGCTAACTTTGGCCCCTGGCCTAAAGAAACATTCAGATGACACCTTTAGATTAATCGCTTCACAAGAAACATAACTTCATCCACAAATAAAATAGAATGTTTACCAAATAAGTGTGAGATTTTACTTTACAAAGTGATATTGCTTAACATGAAATTACACCCAAATTTTAGATTACCATAGCAGGCCTAAAGCAGCACATATTTGAAATTCACAAATTATATAACACTCTTTAGCTTGTATCATATGTTGCTGAAGTGAAGGGTCTCCTCCCTCTCCCCTCAGTGTTATAATATAGGAATATGTACTATAGTTTTGATTAGCCTCTTTCAAACAACCCCCTCCAACCAGTTTTCTTAGCACATGTTAATTTGAGACATTACAACCACTGACCAAAATTCACAAATAAAAGTTATATTAAAAAATGGTTCTACACTCCCCAGGAATATTTGCCTTACAATTAAATATACTCAACATTCTATCATTACTTGATACAAAATCACTCTAAACACTCTACTAAACGTACTGCACCAAATACCTTACTCAATTATCTCAAAAGTTATCATTACATAACAATGCTGACAAATAAACTTAAAATTTACACCATCATCTGGAAAAATCAAAATTCTTCACTAACACCAACTTGCTCTGAGTACTCAATATCCTACTATGTAAATAAGAGGCAAACACTAACTCTCAACACTCCTGGACTTAAATTCATACTTATCTGCACTCCTACTGTCCATCACAATTTAAAATTACACAACTAATTCTGGCAAGCAATTTATAAACAAATTACTTCAAATTCTCAAAATTACACCATGCAAGCTTTTACAAATTTTAACAATCCATATAATAAACCACTGAGGTAACGGCTAGGCAAAACATCTCGATGAAAACAAAATTTACATCCCGAAGAAAATATCAATCAGCCTAAAGGCGAGAAATTGGGTAGTGAAGCCAATTCAAGCTTATGCAACCAAATGGTAAGTCAATATGTGTGACTCATTACCCTTGTAATTTCTTTCCTCGCTCACTGACTTTGGGACAACACTCGAACGCATGCAACTTGACAGGGGCTGGTCCTTACTGGCCGACGATTTTACTCGGGGTCGAAGACGAATCCCCCAATTCATCCTCATAAGCACTCTTTCAATACCCGAAGTATGTCCACGTAAGGAAAAACCTCCTGCAAGAGCTCTCTTGACCCCAAATTTTCTTACTCCAGGCACACAGCTCCCAGAAAAAAGCTATCTGAAAACTCTCATTATCTCTAGAAAATATCCACATAAATCTCACTTTCCAGAAAACACATCATATCTCTTTTTCCAGAAATCATTATCAGCTCTCGAAGCACTCTCTATTTCCAGAAATTATTATTACCTCCCGAAGCACTCTCTATTTCCAGAAATCAAAACCCTTGCGAAGAAATCTCACTGTACACAAGTAATGAACAGGCCTCACTTTCAGACAACCCTAGTCTGCTTGCATACCATCCTTGACATCCTCCCCTTATGCAAATCAAATTCTCAAATCCATTTGCTGACATGGTCTCGAGCCGCAATTACTACAAAATGTTACATATTTTCCCCATTATTTGCCAAACTCAAAAATCCCCATAACCTGCCTCTAAGGACAAAAATTTCACTATACATGGCCCTGTATGTTTTTAAATACAAATGCAATTTATATATTATTAAATGCTACCAAGCACAAAGAAAGATAAATTTCCTTAATAAAATTTTACTGGTTTGAGAGGTTGTTCTTCAAAATAGCTGATAACACCATTATGATATTAGATATTCTCTTTACTCAACAAAAACAACAACATTACATTCTTTTACAGCTTAGCTCAAAAATAAAAAAATAATGACAGGAGTTCCCCATGCTCACCATTACTTGACCACAAATACAATACCTGACATAACGATATTGACAACTTTCCCATATCCAGCTAGCCTCGAAAAATCATAGAAATATATGTACGTTTAACATGCACTGCTCCACTGCAAAAACAACTTTAAAGTAACAGCACATAATATTAAAATAATGCCAAGCAAAACTATTTACTTTAGCACAGAATTGCACAAAGTTGAGCTTTCACAAAATACTACTGTCAGAGACAAAAATTTGAGCCCTTCCTGATTTGGGCTCCCGGGAAGAACTTTTTTTTCCCTTATGAACTCATACCTGAGAGACTAATAAAATTTTGAACCAATACGACAACACAGCCACAACCAGAGGCGAACATTTTTTTCTTATGCTCAGCTCGAAGATCAAGTACTTGCTTGGGAGCTTATGTATTAACACAAAAAAGATATGAACTAAAACATTACCTTTGAGCTAGTGTCCTTTTTAAAACACAAACCCCCAGAGTTCACTGCCCACGAACAACCAAATTCTCTGCATGTCCCTGTTGTTGTTTTTTTCGCTATGGACCTTCTGACCTGGAGCGGGTGTATGGGATATCATCCTTATTTCTGCTGACACAGTGTGCTTGGCTAAACCCCAGGAAGCTGAACAGCACTTTGGATTTCCCTGCTGGTGATGGTGGACCGGACAAGACGACCATGATGACGACTCTAGTGATCTCGGATTCAAAACGTACCTCTCGAAGCTGTTTTTCCTTCTCCATGTCTCAGTCGTTCAGTTTTATATGATGTGCAGAGCGGCGAAAGCATTCGGGTCGGCAGATCCCCTCAACGTGCAGGTGGGCATGAAAAAACCCTTTGATTTAGGCCCCTGTTGTCATACCTCTCAATACTGCAGTCGTCCACAAGGGATGAATCAGTGGCAGCTAATGGCCCACTTGGAATAAGACGTCTTCTCGTTGAACTCTCGCGAAAAAACTTAAATTCTCCAGAGCTGACACCACCCCCGGAAACACACTCACACATTTTGACCGTTGAACGAAATTCGTAACTTTTTTCACCCTGTTACAGTTGTCTGATCCGGGGAGGGGGTCAAGTGATCCGTTTGCCCTCTTCCTCCAGCGGACCCCCATGCCCATGAGGTCTGGAAACTTGACGTGGTGTGGGGGGCCCGCTGCGAAATCCAGATCACTCTTGTACGGATGAGTGGTAGATTATTTGCATGAAGCAAGTAATACTTTACTGCGTTACCCCCGTGTAATGTTTTCGTTGCTGGTGGAATTTCTTTTCGCCATCCTTGGAGAACGAGCCAAATCCTCTGGAATTTGTGTTGTGTGTCTGTGATACCCTGTGGTTAGCTGGTCTTCGCACCGCCTTGGATCTACGCAAAAAGGTGTGCGCATTTCGTGAATTGGTCGTCTTCATGATCTAAAGGTAATTATGAATTCATTATCTATACTACTTGCGTAGGGCTGCCTTCTAGAGAGTAAGAGACCAAGCAAGTAGTTATTTTACTATTCTCTTCTGCATTTTCCTAAAATTCTACATTTCTTTTCTGCTTGAAAGGGCTGCCTTTAAGTGTACGATACCACATCAAACACTTCCTATTGTATTGTAAAGGGTTGTTATATTATGCGTAAGATACCCAAGCAATAGCAATACCTATTCAGTCTATTCCAGCATGACATGAGGAAAATAAGAGCAGCTACATGTGAAAAAATCAGAAAAAATAAAAGGCCCTTTTCAGGGCTCATTTCATTTGTTTAAAAATGGATACCAATCTTACCAAACATAGCACCAGTTGACACAACATTCTTTTAACTTTATTTAACATATCCAAATTTAACATCAATTACTCTAAATGATTTTGCAGATCAAGAAAATATTCTCTGTGTAAAACACTAGTTATTCACACTGTGAAGAACACAACGAACATCTTTACAACCAAATTTTTAAACACATATTCAACACAATATCTTAAAACAATACATACACAGCAACATTAGCAAATAAAGTAAAACAACGCTTTCACATTCAATTTCAAAAATCACAATAACATTGTAACCTTACAACTATTCACACATGTGAAGAATACGCTAGTCACTCAGATAACAAATTGAAGTTACTCACACATGTGAAGAAAAACATAACAATAATAATCAGCTTACCATTTCTTTCTTCAGCAACTCAATCAAATTATCAACAATTATATCAGTGAAATGATATTACAGATCGTATTACAAGTGTTAATAAAAGAAAGTATTCACTGCGCAAAAAACAATTTATTATACTGTGAATATAAATAAGCAGCATTATGCAGGAACAACAACATGTAAACATTTCAGCAAACAATAACATCACTGCTAAACACCATAAGATTCTATACGAAATAATCAACTTATGCTCAGTAAGTAATAATTATACACTAGCGTATATTATACTAATTTTTAATTAACTAAGTTTGCAACTGGTGTTCATGAGCAACAATAAATAGCATTACACCAAACATATTACAGCATTACAATCATACGCAATCATGACATTTCACGAATTACAAGTATGAATAAGAATAAATTATTCACTGTGCAAAAACTAGTTCTTCACACTGTGAATATAAATAAACAGCATAATGCAAGAACAATATGCAAACATTACACTATACAATAACATTACTGTTAACAAACTATAATATACAAACAGTGCAGTATACCAATTAAATTGATTGGCCCTTAAAGGTGTAATGAACCTCCAATAAATAAAAAAATAAGACAAAGACTAAAAATTTAATATATAACCTGACAGCTGAAACATGACTATTTTATAACTAAAGCAAGCCCATAATAAATTAATTAATAATATAAATCAATGAAAAAAATAATTGCCGATACCCTGGTTGAAACAATAACAACAAAACCTAACTAAATCCTGCGCAAAAGCAAATCAAATGAAATAAAACTACAGAACACTTCACTTTAATCTATGCCACGGGACATTAAATATATTATAATTTAAATGACTTAATAAGCATCTTATGAAATGACTCAGTTTGCTTTATTACTGAGCATCATGCCCTTGAGGCGATGCTAATATTCTACCATTGTAATCTTTCCTATGGAACATCAGTTTCTTTCTAATTTTAAAGACTTTTGGACCTACGGCATCACGTCTTTATTTTCTGACAGGGCTGTGATGAGCGATCGTTCAGGCGACTAAACCTTGTTAAGGGCAAGAAATCTGAAGTCACTGTTTGAACGATAAGGTTGACTCAATGTTTGAACTTTCGATTCTTGTGTATCGATTGGTCTCACAGAGATATACAAGGTGGATGTAATAAATTGTTCAACAGCCGAACGGAGGCTCGTAATGAAGTGGAACATTGGTATTGATGTAAGTGACAAAAAGCTGATCCTATCAGCTCGACTTCAGCACCCCTAGCGACGAATTCGCATACTCAGCTCACCGAACTCAGACTATATGATAGAGTCAAAATGTCAAATGCAAAGTTGGAGAGTATCTTTTGCTTGCTACGAATCGGTCAGAAAATGTGGGAGTCAACGGAAAAATTTGCAACGTGAATAAATTTTTATATCGTATAGAAGAGCACGTGGAAGGTCTCTTCCTTCAGGGTATTGGCCTTGTACATTTTTTGATGAAGGTCATCATACACCTCCCACTCATTGTTTTGACGTAAGCAATACGCCCTATAATGACCTACACTGGCAACATTACATCCTCCAGTGTAGCTAACTGCCCCTCTCAAATAGTATTGCCGCTCACCAAAGGCAAGCATTCGAGGCAGTTGCGCTGGTTCCGTTTTCAGACTTATCACGTTTTCATCATTATTGTCAATTACTTCTACAAAAATGTGAAACATTGACGGTTTCACCCGTATCGTTTTAATTCCATTACACAGGGGATGTTTCTTTGAGTTTTCCCAATCAATGCATGCGTCCTCATCTGTGCGATCTATGTCTTCCAACGCTGATCGACAAATACCACTCCGTTCTGCTGTCAAGTTCTTGTTAACCATTTCTGGAACAATACTGAGATTTCCGTTGGTAGTTCCCACTGTCACTACGGCAACAGAAAGAATAACATTCCTCCTAGAACATACAGAAGAAGTGAATTCTTGAAACTCCTGTGCCGTACACATATCTTCCCATGATCTTAGTATAATCTGTGCTATTGGTAGAGCAGCGTCTAAAGACACCAAACCACATAATAATTTCTTCGCGTTTTTAATAATGCATTTAAGCCCTACAGCCAGCAATCTGTAAACTTTAGCTGTCGGACTAGACGTTATCATTTTCGATACCATGTTAGCCATTTCATTCTTTTGGGCATGTTGGTCTATCGCCTCCCTGTATTTCTCACTATCGCAATATCCAACGCAAGCTAACTGAACGATTGTGTCGTATGCGCAAGTGTTTTTTACTGTAATTTGCTCTTCACCTATCTGAATTGGACGTAGACCAATACAATTTCCATTTTTCAGAAGACCAATTGGAACACATTTGTTTGGTGACCTGAAGTCTATAGCAAGCATTTCTGCACTTGGTTCAAGATACGATTTCTTTGGTCGTTTATGTTCACTTTCTTCCGCAAGCCCTCTCCAGTTCTCGAAAGCTTTGCTTTCTGAATTCCTTTCTAATTCGATGATCTCTCTGCGCCTAACAAAATATGTTCTTATGTCTGATGGGTTTTTCTCCTTCTGTTTGTCTTTATTCGAATGCATCGTTTTCTTCATGCAGTTATCTTCTGAAGCTAACCCGACTTTTCTTTCTGTGGGTTCTTTTTTAGTGCACCCACTTCTCCACTGGGTTCAAATAGTATTCCAGTAAGTTTGCCGTCACTTACTTCTGTATCGGTTAATCCTGTTGCTACTACATTTCTTCTGGGAGAAAATGTCAGTATATCTGCTTCTGATTTATCGCGTTCCCTTTGATAAAGATTATGAATTTCGTCCAAACCAATTTCTTGTTTTTCTTCGTGTTCTCCGCTAGCACTTTCACTCGCAGCGGGAAGGCAGCTGGAATTATTGTCTGCGCCTGGAGGTACGGAAGCGGAAGCTAATTTTATCATTCCACTGAGATTTTTTATATGCGTAAGCAAAAAATCATCAATTCGAGCAGATAATTTCAGGTTTTGACATACTCTCTTCTTTAAGTCATTAAAATTGCTCTCAACAGAGGCACTCGAAGCAGTTCTGGCTCCATATCCAAAATGAGGGAGCATTATAGCTGTCCATAAAGGAATTAGGTGACACACCTTTAGAATGTCATCTACTATTCCTGGAGCATACTGCTGATTTCCACGATCACCATGTGGATTAATACATTTCCTAGCATTCTGTTCCACGCTAATGGCCCATGTACGAAAGACATTTCTCTGCCCTTTCTCTTTCAGAATTTCCATAGTGTCATCGAGAAAAGACTCTTCAATAACTGTGTCATCCGTTGCGAAACCTGATATACGGCGCTGTAGATAGCATTTACTGTTCTCGCAAGAGGTATATTCGCTGGAAAATTCGTCGTTACCTTCGGTTTCATTCAGCGCTACAATAAAAATGTGAGGTAACAAAGTCCTTACGTCATTCATGTCTGTTGACTGAACAACTGCGCACAAAGATCTTAAATAAAATTGCCGTGTCCTTCGCAGTTTCCCTTTCAAGCTCCGAAATTTAGCAAATAAGTTGACCCCATGAGCAAGTCTGATCTAATGAAACAATTTGGAAGATCGAACCTGTCTCCTTCTTCGATGCCAAGAACTTTTGCACACTTTTCTAGGTATGACGCAAGTGAGAACAGATGTGTAAACGATTGTACACAAGCTGACATGAGGGCTGCTGACATGTCTATTACAACCTCCATTGGCATGATCTTACATTCCTGAAGAAATCTACTTAACCAATGCCGAATTATTTCCGTATCATGTCTTTCACTTAGCATGTTGAACACAAAATACTGTTCCTTTTCTTCTGAGTGCGCTACAGTAGCCCCATATAGGAAAATGTGTCCCGATTTGCTGTGTTCCGTTCTTTTGATCTTTTTCACCAAACCACCAGTAGCATCTATGCACATTCTTGATACCTTTGAAGCTCTGAAAATCGCCTCAGTAATGTGTACCTGCTCCGTGGACCAGTAATGAATCACTAACTTATCATATGTTACATCTTTGAGGTAAGAGTTATATGGGCTTATATATTTACACTTAGCTATGGCCAACACTGGATCTTCGTGCATCCTTCCTCGTTGCATCTCACGGGACTTGGCTAGTCGAAGAGCGTTTAGTGCTGGCACATGACTGGGCTCACGGTCACCAAACACCATGATGCGCTCAGCCTCCAAGCGCCTAAATGCACTAGCTGAAGTGGATTCCCGGGTTAATCTGTGTACTGCTCTCTCTCTGAGGGATCCCGACAGGTTTCTTTTAGAATTTTTGGGATGGTCTTGACGAAATTTTCCTTTGAATTTGCATTTCATATGCACAAAATCTCTCTTTTTTGGTTCATTTTCAATAATCCCTTTCAAAATAGAGCCACAGTACGTACACACACCGCGAATAGACACATAGGGAACATTTTCCTTTGTGTTAACCTTCCCACCTTTGTAAATCATTTTACAGGGTCTTCGTGTGTGTTCGAAGAAATGAGCATGGATAATATTGTCCATACATTTCGCTTCAACACTGCATAAGTCCTTCTCATCGGTTTCGTGTGCTGTAAACACTTCCGAGTGTACGTTACTCTCTCTGGTCCCATTTCGGACCACTCCTTAGCACTGAATGATATTGTGAATTCCTCCTGATATTCTGTTAGATCACCAGCTTGTTCTGCTTCGTTGACAGGAAAATGTACTTCTCGATGAACAGAATCGTCATCCTCCCATTCTAAACTGCTGACTTCTTCAACTTCTGAAGATGTGGAAGAACTGTTCCTTTCATTTGGCCTTGTGTCACTCTCTAACGGGAGTTGTGCAACACAAATGCCCAGTAAAGAATGTAAACCATGCCTATCCATGTGCACATTTAGGTACAAGGCTTGCGGTGTTGTTCTGTATTCATCTTTCATGGCATCACAGAGGCGCTTCCATTCAATGTCATTTCTGGGAGCTATTCTTCCATTGCCCTTGTTAATAGCAGATTCTTCCGAAAGAAAAAAATGCTTGAGTTTTTCTATTGGGATCGACGCAGGCCTCGGCATCCTAGTTGCTCGAAAATCACAGTAACATTAACAAGGGTTTTTTTTTGCAATCAAGCGGAAAACAAGTGATGAATGCACCCGACAACGAAAGCTTGAGAATACGTGAACCTTTCGCGACGCTACTTCATAAAATTATCAAAGTCCATCGAGATAAAGCTCGCCTACTAGTAATACAGTACCTAACGTGCAACAAGGAAGTGATGATACGAACCTAGTGTCATTACACGGAACTAAGTGTGACGCCAGAAAATGTAGCAGGTCTCTTCTGAGCAACCGCATTCTGAGTACGCAATACTACTTCTGCAGCTGCAGGAGGGGGACGCAGGTAATATAGAAGTTTAAGCAGCTGCCAGGAGTTTTAAGTTCAATTTGGAAGCACTGATATCCTAAGTGAAAATGCCCTAAATATGTGGCGTCAGTTGTATAAACAAATACATCGCTCTTTCCACGTTTTACCAACACACAGCATAACAATTTTTTGGTTGCTGGATGTACTACACATTGAAGCTATTCGGCCCTTTGGCTCCGAGTTGTAATATGATCAGTCTACAATCGCCTTATCGGTGCACTGTGAAGGGAAGTGCGAGACCACATGGAGATTCCTCGTGTAGAATGTGGATCCTACAATTGTCGGTGGTTGTACAAAATGTAATTATAGCCTTGATGCTTTTCTTAACACTCACGGCTACCCGTCATAATAGCATCTGTACAGAGATCGTTTTCCAAATTAAAATTTGTAAAAATTATTTGAGAAGCATCATGTCACAAAATAAGCTGCAGGAATTGTCACTGCATAGAAAAGCAGTTTTCAAAAAGATTGGACCTCAATGCTTAATAGTTTCGCCAAAATGAAAGCTAGAAAGAAAGACTTTGTCCTAAAAACATGAAAATTTCCACTTATCGCATAAAAAAATGGTTTCCACTTGTATTTTATTCATATAATTGTAATTTATATCATATCTATATTATGTAGTTATATGGTACACTCAGTGCTCAAAGTGGCACAGAGCTACTGCCGGTATGGTGTAGACCATAGATCCACATAGTATAAATAGGAGGTTTCGAAAGAAATACATATTATTCCGTATAATTTTTTTTTTTTGGTATTGAAAAATTATTGTATATAATGTTAAAAAAATTAATACAAAAATTAAAAAAAAAATGTCATTTGCCGATTTTTGCGGTAAAATTTGTGCTGGCATCCTAATTTCTTTACGTAGTTTGTGAAGGGTTTGTAATTTATTACATACCGGGATGGTAAATAATGTTTTTTTAACTGCCGGTATGCTCACTTCCATTTTTGTTAACTACCGGTATGCCATACCGGCAAACTTCGAACACTGAGTATAGTACTCGTATATTTCCAAACATCACATACCTGCACATTGTATTTCCACACGCACTCTTTTTCTCCAGGCCTGCATTGAAGTTTTGTTGTACATGCAAATTATTATCTGCAGCTACGAAATCCATATTGCATTCTTGCAGTGTAGAATACCGAATTCCCTGTTTGTATACAACCATATCCAATAACGATCCCTAAAGTCTCATAGTTGTTAACCTTAAACATTTAAATATATTTTACCGAATTCGTTTCAATGCAATAAAACGTATATTCATGATTATGCATCTGACAGCTCACAGTGTTAAATCTGACTGACTGATTGATAACCTTGCATTATGGACTTCTGTTCCAAAATTTATTTTAAAAGTTAAAACTGCAGGGCTCAATAGGTAAATCCTTTACTTTTCCAGACAGTCTCCCTAACTTCCTGACACCCCTCCCCACATTTTCCCAAAACAAACACCGTGAAAAACACATCCTCCCTAGTGTCCGAAATTCTGAAAAAATTATTATGCTTAGGTTTGCTGAAATAATATTTGTAGGGTGGCAGAAGTTGTGCTAGTTAAGCCACTGCGAATGCGACGAGATGTTTTGCAACTTCCCCTCCCCCAACCTAGCTCGGCATGGCTGCTAGACTGGAAGCGATGATCCGCGCTGATTTGAATTCCTCTTCCTCGCGTTTTTGAAATGTTTTTGCTGAAAGCATTCCTTAACAAAGCAACAAAAAACTGTTTCTTTTCTTCCTTTACTATAAAAATGAAGGCTACGGCAATTTCTTAGCTTATACAAGACAATCGCACGGAAATTTGCGACCTTGAACAAATAAAAGTCGCGTATAATGAACACGAAAACAGCTGGTTGTGTATAATGAACAGGAGTAAAAGTATGTAATTAACTGGGAAAAGATAGCACTGTGTTTACTTCCGAATTTCAAAAGATGACACTCTAAGAGCATGCTGGACAACCAAAGAGAACCATCGCCGGAGGGGCACATAACTCTCTTTTGTCTGTACAAAACTAGTACACCATTCTGGCAGTGTTTATTTTCGATTTTGGAAATATGGCTCTCCAAGTACATGCTCGAGAGCCACAGAAGGAGAGTCAAAAAGTAGCACTTCAGGTGGTGTACAAAATGTTCTTTTGGGTGTACAAAACTGTACAAAACTAGTACAAAACTTTGGCAGTATTTATTTTCGATTTTGCAAAAGTGGCACTCCAGTATGTACTTGGAGTGCCACTTTTAGAGAGCCGAAAAGTACCACTTCCGGTGGTGTACAAAATTTTCTTTTGGGTGTACAAAACTAGTACAAAACTTTGGCTGTTGTTATTTTCGATTTTGAAAAAGTGGCGCTGAGCATGTACTTGGAGTGCCACTTTCAGAGAGCCGAAAAGTACTACTTCCGGTGGTGTACAAAATTTTCTTTTGGTTGTACAAAACTGTACAAAACTAGTACAAATCTTTGGCAGTTGTTATTTTCGTTTTTGAAAAAGTGGCACTAAGCATGTACTTGGAGTGCCACTTTATAAGAGCCGAAAAGTACTACTTCCGGTGGTGTACAAAATTTTCTTTTGAGTGTACAAAACTGTACAAAACTAGTACAAAACTTTGGCAGTATTTATTTTCAATTTTGAAAAAGTGGCAATCAGCATGTACTTGGAGTGCTACTTTTAGAGAGCAGAAAAGTACCACTTCCGGTGGTGTACAAAATTTTCTTTTATGTGTACAAAACTGTACAAAACTAGTACAAAACTTTGGCAGTATTTATTTTCGGTTTTGAAAAAGTGGCACTCCAGCATGTACTTGGAGTGCCACTTTTAGAGAGCCGAAAAGTACCACTTCCGGTGGTGTACAAAATTTTCTTTTGGGTGTACAAAACTGTACAAAACTAGTACAAAACTTTGGCAGCCTTGATTTCTTATTTTGGAAAAGTGGCACTCCAAGTACATGCATCTCAGTCCTTCCGTGTGAGAAGGGAGTGCTTCGTTCTATGACAGAAGGAGCCACTTACCAAAGCATTTAGCGTCCAGGATTAAAAATGTCATGAAAGAAAGTCTTGAAGAATGTCTTATGTGTTATCCTCCATATCTAATCCCCTCTTCTTACTGATTTCGAGAGCGGCTGGACTTATGGCGAAACCTCATTCCCGTTTGTCAAGGATTTATGGAGTTTGTATGCATTCGACTGAACATCTTATGGACAAGAAATCGAGGTAGCGATCAAAGTATTAAAGCTGAGCTTCAAAATTGGAATCTCGGATTCTTGTTTTTGTCGATCGTGCGTTTTCGTGCGTTCCACTTTGTTTTACTATAAAATGTCCGGAGCAATAGCCGCATTAAGAAAAGTAATATATGAGCAACATCCTACAACGGCGAGGAAATATCTTTAAGTACATCAGTGACGTACAAGAGGCAAGGTACTTTTTGAGGTGCTTCTTATTTCGTTTTGTTTTAATCAACGATTTCGAATTTACTTTTCACTCTCATAATTACTTCAACTGTTATTTAGAAAAAGATTTTCTTTTTGAGAACATTAAGAGTGAGAAATGGTTTCCATAAGATTTCCAATATCTCGTTACCCATATTTTCAGCACCTCTATAATAATAAACGCGTGATTTCTTTCAAGGAGACCTAATACGTGTCAGAGAAACAAAATTTTTATTCAGATACCGATGACGATGAAAAGTTGTTGTCAGATCTTGTAAGAAGCGTTCTATTAGCTGCATTTTATTTCCTTGTGAATCATTCCTGACGTTGTACGGTGGCACCTAATTGAACGACTAAATGCAGGCAAAACTCAGGTCCAGATTTCAGTGGACTTGGATTACCACACCAGAGTAATGTTGCAGTAACGGCAGCAATTCATTAACACGGTCGGGTATCACAAAGGCGTTTTCAAGATCGTCCATGGCATACGACCCCTCGTGAGAATTGTTATGCAGTTTTCAACGCACGGCGTCATAATTCATATATATAGCCCTGCAATTGTCTTTGTAGCTTTTCTGCCACTGGAAGCTACTGTGTCAAAGTGAACAAAACATGGAAGGCTTAATGAAATAAGCCTTTATGTCAGGAGGGGATTTATGATTTGTGTTTCGATAACAACATCTCCCTTGTGCGTTCTTATTGTCAAGGTGTAAGCAATACCCTTTCCGGAACCCAGACTATTGGGCTTGTTTTCTTCTTGCAGAAAAATCGAGTCTACGAACGGATTATTTTCGGCATTAATCTCGATGGTACAGGGAACTCATAAGATTAATGCAAACGTCTGGTAAGGATCATCCTTCAGAGGCCGTTATCTGCTCGTGCCAGGGGTGGCTTTATGTTCAGCGGAATCACACCACATGAGGTGTTCGCAAGAGACAAAATAAATGATAAGCGCTATAAGTACAACATCTGAGAGCCTTATGCCAGACTGCTTCGGGGAGTTGGTGATCCTCAGTTCCTTTTAATAGATATCCACTCTCGGTCCCATAGGGCTCAGCCGGTTGATTGATACCTAAAAAGAGTAGATGTTCAGCGTGTGGATATGCCAGACAGCAATCTGGACATGATCCGTATAGAACATGTCTCAGATGCTCGGTGATTACACATTGTAGAGCCATAGAACTTTCACAAGAACCTTTCACATCTACACATCGCTCTCCTCAAATAATGGAAATGTTTGGCTCCATAATTCATCAAGGACTTCATAATAAGTATGTATCGTTGTTGTTATAGTTGTATATGCACGGGAAGACAAGAGATTATGAAATCTGTAAAATGTGCAAAATGACAAAACGAACAACGAAGAAGCCTGGTAGACATACAAATTAGCGCTTGCACGATATAGGCTTTGGGAGCCGACGCCCAACTGTGTCGTGCACCCCTTGATAGGTGCACGACACAGAGCTCTGCGTCTCGCTTGGGCATGGCAACACCGCCACTGGACACCTAATGACTGGAAATAAGTTGTCTGTCTGTACGAGGTAGTTAGATTCCTTAAGATATTTCTAGGTTACACTCTTACGTTTCACTATGGTGACATTTGCGACCCTGAAACTGTATACGCAAATTTTACGCATGTCTGTCTACCATTATAAAATACTGATTACCCTCATTAATACGCCTTTAGATGGCAAACAACTCGACATGCTACTATGTGCCTCACTTTTATTTCTACGGATTTCTTCCTGACTATACTTTTGGACATTAGCGTATTTACGTTCGTTGTACTTAGCTGTGACGGTGAAGGACGTTTCTCATAAACTCGTTTAAGATCGACTTTGAACAACTTGATATCATCATAGCACTCGTTAGGGCTGTAACCAACGAAATCCTACATCCAGAAACACCGTGCAAAATATTGTTTTACATTTTTGGCTATATTTTATTTTACGAATAATGTACTAACTAAAAGCTGTGGTACGGTAAGAACGGATCTCACATTTTCGCATAGGTTGTCTTGTTTTCTGCTTTTAAAGGAAATTTTGTTTTAAAAGATTTATATAAAAAAATATTTTTCCCAAGATATTAGAGCCAAGGTATTTCTCTATAGCTGAAATAGCCACACTATTTTCCATCATGTTAAGTCTGAGATTTCTACTGTATTATTAAAAGACAGTCAAATCACATATTCTGAAAGTCTAAACAAAATTTAATTCGTCCCTTCCGCTTTCTAAGTGAGACAAAAACAAGACATCGTAAGATGAGAAGCATCATAACTTACCCACTCACAGGACTCTGAAGCAGTGAGTACAGTGGTTTAAGAATTAGAAGTACAAGAGCAATTGTAAGGAAAAACATGTGCGATTGAAATTGCTGAAAGTAAAATGTCCTCTTATGTAAGATACAATAGAATGTTAAGTAACATGGGTAGGAAATATAACATTAGCGAATTTTTATGCAGTGTTATTTAATGTACATGCAGAGATACACTGAAGTGCCAGAAAAACTGGTACATACGAGATTATGCGAAATACATAGCAACGCCCCCTATGCGCGTACTCGGTTGCGTCCGCCAGTGCGCATATAAAGCTGTAGACATATTTGTCAGCTGTCAGAGCTGTTTTCGGCATTAGAATGACAAGTAAAAACGATTTAAACGATTTTCAACACGGTGTCATAGTTGACGCTCGTGAGATGGGCCATACTATTTCGGAGGCAGAAACGAAATTCGGATTTTCACGTACGACCGTTGCAAAGGTGTACCGTAACTACAAGGATTTCGCTAAAATCTCCAACCTACGATACAAGTGTGGCCGTAAAAAGGCATTGGGTGAACGTGACCATCGTCGGCTGTCAAGATTCGTTTCACGCGATAGGCGTGCAACACTCTTGCTGGTATCATCGGAATTCAATGCTAGAGCCTTAACAAGCATCAGCGCCCGGACTGTGCAACGTTCCCCTGCACGATATGAGCTTTGGGAGCCGACGCTCAACTAACTCGAGTTCCCTTGATTGATGCACGACACATAGCTATGCGCCTCGCTTGGGCCCGGCAACACCGCCACTGGACACTTGATGACTGAAAACAAGTAGCCTGTTCTGACGAGTCGCCTTTCCAACTGTATCGGACAGATGAAAAGATTCGTTTGTGGCGCAAACCCCATTAAGCCATGGATCCCGCCTGTACACAGGGAAATGTACCGGCTGGTGGGGGTCCGTAATGGTATGGGATGTGGTCAGCTGGACTTCACTGTGACCCCTGGGTCGTCTACAAACGTCTGTGACCGGCCAACGCTATGAGCGCATTCTTTCTGACGAGGTAGACTCGTTCATGTTCTGCATTCATGCTGATGGGTTGGGCGTGTTCCAACAGGACAACGCACCTCCACACAAGTGTCGAGACGCGCCATTATGGTTAGAGGAGCATTCATCCGAGTTTGGGGTGTTGCCATTGCCAACCAGGTCCCCAGATCTGAACGTGACAGAACACATTTGGGATGCCATGCAGCGTGCTATCGAACACAGGCATCCGATACCTCTGAATGCACCCGAATTGTGGAACGATTTGCAGGACGTATGGTGTGTCTTGCCTACAGCATATTTCCCGAAGCTAGTGGAATCCATGCACCGTAGTATTTCTGCAGTCCTGCGCTCCCGTTTTGGAAGTTCTATTGAAATCATAACTGACGTCTATTAGGTTGTGTGGTCTCCTTGAACTGCTAAGGCCGCTGATAATCTGTGTGGCACGGAATCCATGATGTTACTGTAAGAGTGTTTGGTAGTATCTTCTTCTCTTCTCGATGAGGGCAGTCTACAGTTCACGAAGAGTCAACAGAAGTGCCGGCCGAGCTGCAAAGCTTCTTAAAGAAAATTGAATATACCTGTGAATCCCAGGGTTAAGGGGAATCTGCTGTACATTCCATACGCTCGATTTGTTCCATTGAAGCTTGCTGCCCACTATCGTAACTCTATGGTATCCAGTGCAATCGTCCACCAAATGGGACACAATACTGACAGCTGCAGCATACGGCAAACAATAAGTTTCAGAATCTCTTCTCTATATCTCTGGGCCTTCAGACTCCCGTTTCGGATGACGTACAGATTCATGCGTTCATGGATGCTTATGCCTTCACAGGCCACCGATCTATGTCCGCCGAATTATGTCGTTTCCTGCTCAAAAGCTGGGTTATTTGATGTGACTGGTTCTCTTTCAGATAAAAACTCGTCTATTTTCAAGCCCTAGAATCGAATTATGTTTCCCTCTACAACAACAGCGTACGCAAGTTGTGTTGCTACAAGAGAGGCTACTTTTGGGCGAAAAAGAATTCCAGAGCCTCATATAACTCAAGCTATGCCTTATACTCTCTTCTTGTTTGCAAAAATGGTGGATCTACTCGATGCCAGATATAGGATTGTATTTTGTGGATTTTTCGATATTTTGTAACAAAACATACTCTACAAATAAGCACTTTGTACGTTACCATGTACTTCACTTTCTTTTCTAGAATTGTATTTAGCCTACTATTCTTATCACACATGGTTGACAAACGAGCCATTCGTTGGCTCGTTTTACTGTCGATATTTATTGACCAAATATTTACTATATGTAATTTATAAATGCTAAACACCTGTTGTTAAGACAGAATAAAAACAGCAGCGGTTCTCACAATAAAATATTTATTATACATCGACTGTAGTTTCGCAGAGCGTTCGGCTCGATATCATCATGATGAATAGAGCGTAAACGTTCAAGTCACTGTGACATCATCATAGTTTTAACGGTCACGCATTATTTGATCATTGAAATTGTATCTTTCTTCATCTCAAATCTGAGTTGGAATACTTTTAACTTCGAAATAAGAATTTATGTTTTTAAGCCTTTTTGGCGTAACATTAAGGCTTTTATTGGTTTGCATATAATTATGAACGCAAGCTCCCTAACATATTGATACATGTTTCAGGAAGTTAACATTTCGAGAAAGTTTGAAGTCTTCAATCCTTTTGGTTGATATTAAATAATTACATTTCAAAAAGCATGAAAGGAGCTCTTTAAACGCTATGTTGAACCTGAAGAACGCATTTGACCATTTGAAAATAATTGTTCATCAAGTGAACTTGATTTTGATTCACCGAACAAATTAACAGCAAGATTTAACGAAAGGTCTTCCAAGCTTGGTTTATGTCTTCAGCAGTAATATCTCTTTCAAGCAAATGCCCGACGGTAAAAAAACATTTTAGGGTATCCTATAGTTCTGTAGTCACATTGATATTAGATGTGAACGTCGGCTTCGAAGATGCGTGAGGGCCGATCGACACGACATAGAGAAGTAAATCACTGGCCGAATGAACCACAGGGCTACCGGAATAGTGTCTACAAATACAGTTTAGCTAACCCTGCTGCGTATGGGGCCCCTATTCAGACGGATGGCCACTGCACCTGTGCCAACGAAGGGGCATCGACAGAAGAGGTTTACATTTGCAAGGCAGTATCGGAATTGGAGCTACGCTGATTGGCAAAAGATTGCCTTCTTCAATGAGTCACGTTCTTTTTCATCGAACGGATAGACATTGTCGTTTAAGGCGAGAAACATCGGAGAACAAACACTCTTCAACCGTTACCGGAGGAACAGAAACTGGTGAATTCAGCGTTACGGTTTGGAGAATGTTTCCGTGAGACTGTCTGGGTCCACTCATACCCGCGAAAAGCACTGTGGACCAAATTCTTTATGCATCCATCATTGCGGACCACGTAGACCCATACATTCTGATTATCTTTTCTGTGGCAGATGGGATCTTCCAGAACGACTTTGCGACGTGTCACACAGCTAAAAAATTCCGAAAGTGTTTGAAAGGGGACGATGAAGACTTCAAATAACTTTCCTGGCCTATTAATTCCTCAGACGCAAACCCAACTGAGCATCTGTGGGACAACCTCGATCATGTTGTTCGCTCTAGGGATCCTCCACCACCTATTTTCTAGCAGCTAGCAGATGAACTGCAGTCAGCATGGTTCCACATACCTGTGAACACGTTCCAGCACCTTATTGAGTCACTCCCAGTTCGTCTTGCTGCTGTCCACATTGCACACGAAGGTTATTTTGAATATTAGCTGGTGGTCACAATAATGTGACTCGGCCGTCGATATACACTGCCGGACAATTGCTGAGGACGGATGACAATAGCAACGATAGCAACCATAAAATGGAAAGCAGGAAAATGTGGAAATTAGCATAAGTGCGGGATACAGTAAGACGTGTTGTGCGTATGCAAATTCTGGATTGCCGAACTTGTTCGTGACGTCATAGCGCTGATAAGAGATATAAAGGATTTGACGCGTATTGACCGTTGTTGTTCAAACGCAAAGTTGAAAGGGAAAGTATCAATTTACGAACTTACAATTTTAAGTATGTCTTCCCGACATCACCTAGATGATTTTACGCGTGGATGTATTATTGGCAAGATTGAAGAAGGGCGAAAAATAACAGATGTTGCCAGGAAGTTCGACGTCAGCCACAGTGTTGTTTCAAGGCTTTGGAAATCATTTCATACAAATGGAGAGTGTAGCAGACGTCACGAGGTAGGTCGTGTTCGCAGTACGATACCTGCAGAAGATCGGTACATAGTGCTATCAACAAAAAAACACCGGCGCAGCACAGCTAGTGAGGTAGCAAATCAGTTTATGGCTGCTACTGGCAAGGGGATCTCCCGAAAAACTGTTGCCAGACGTTTGCACGAAAGAGGACTATACGCCCGCCGTCCTGTTGTGTGCATCCCATTGTCCAGACGTCACTGTACCGCCTGTTTGCAATGATGCCATCAACATCGCAATTGGACTGATAACGACTGGTCTGCTGTCCTCTTCTCAGATGAGAGTAGATACAGTCTATTGTCTGATTGTCGACGACAACTGATCTGGCGTGATAGTGGTAGTGCATATTGTCCAGCAAACATGCAGGAAAGGGACCGATATCCGACATGTAGTGTCATGGTATGGGCTGGCATCATGATCAATGGCCGTACATCCCTCTATGTGCTTCCAACTGGGACTGTGACTGGCCAGCGATACATGAATGATGTTCTGCTACCTCATGTTCGCATGTTCCGTGGTGCTGTCGGTGATAGATTCATTTTCATGGACAACAACGCAACATGTCATCGAACAGTCGCTGTCCAGGAGTGTCTTGAGAGCGATGATATTCAACGCCTCGTATAGCCAGCACGTTCTCCAGATCTGAATCCCATTGAAAATGTGTGGGATGCTTTGGGGAGGAGTCTTGCTTGTCGCCAATGCCCTCCAATAAACAAGGACACCCTCATCCGTGCACTGACAGAGGAATGGGATAAATTACCCCAACAGCTGCTTGATAATGTTATGCAAAGCATGACACGAAGTGTGGAATCTTGCATCGGCCTCCATGGTGGCCATATCCCGTATTGACATCTTACGCCGGAACGCCTGCGGACGGTAATTGCATTTTTTCACGTTTACGTATTCTGCACAAAATGGCCTGTTAGTCCCTTGAACATGTTCCAAAGCCTTCTGGATTTCAGTGCACAATAAATTGTCTTTCTTGTAATGTCCTGGCATTCTGACATTATTTTATTTCACTTGGCATCGAACCATACTTACTTTTTTATTCGCTATATAGCCGTTTATGATCCGTCCTTAGCAATTGTATAGCAGTGTATATATTAAAACGCCTAAGAAGTTCAATTAACAGGAAAATGAGATTTCCATTATTCAATGAGTTATATTGGTAATGAATGAAGTTCGGTCATATTATATTTTATGATAGCAACAGTTGTTGCAATAACCTCTAAATGAGGCATTGCCTACGAGATTTCAAACGCCACGGATGTGGCCGATTGGAAGCATGTTCGAAGATGTGTCGTTTTCACATATCAAAGATGTGTTTTGCTACCGTGTCGAATACAACAAGTGTGGATATATTTCCTATTTACTGTTTCTTTTTTACAAGTTCTTCAAATAATTGGAAGTTTGCGTGTCTTTTAAATGAGTGACTTAGCACTTTGAAGCTCTTCTTGCATACTTCTTATCATGCAACAGGAAGACAAAAATTCCAAGAGTGTTTTGTTTACCTGTTTTACCATAGATATGACATTTTCAAAATTTCCGAGATCGGATCAAGGTACTCCAGTTTGCACGTTCATTTGAAGAACACAAATGATAATTTATTTTGTAAATAAAAATGAAGGTTAATTTTTTTGTGATGATTCCTCTGTTTAAATTTAGACATGTTTGGGTTTAGTTCGGAATTAGATGAAGAGACAATCTTCTTTATTTTAACTCTCTAATACTGTTTTTAATTATTTTCTGCCAATGAGTTTGGGATCTGAAAAATTTAGTCGATCGGTGTCCTTTGCTCAGTTTTATTTTTGTGTTCAGTATGAAACTCAGAAAAAGGTACTATATTAATAAAATAAAAACTAAATTTTCAAGGAACATTCAGCAATGTGTGAGAGTCTATTGAAAAATTGCTAGCTGCTTCATGCCGCAGTCTGCAAATAATTTATCCTAGATGCTGTAATTGTAATGGGGCAAGAAGGTGTGTACTTTTCATGAACATTATCGTGCAGGTTCAGCTGGGCTTCAGTTCGATTGAGCTCTAGATATCTAATCGAGAAAAAGACATCTTAAAACTAATATTGAAAGTATATAAAGCATCAGCAAAAGTGAAATGATGATTTTATGAAAAGCGTTCAGGAGTTTAACGAAAGTAATACATGTGCATCCGTATAGGTAGTTGTCAGGACGGTGAGAGTAGTTCATCTTAGCTGTCCCGCAATGTTTCTACACGTGAGAGGAACAACTTCCTAATTGATGACAATATTGTTGAAATGGCTTTAACATTTACTGATCATGGAATTATCAGTGATCTAGTAAATTCACAAGTGTTTCAGCAGTCTTGTGTGTTTTCATAAGTGTTAGAAAAAATAAACCTTGTTGTCTATAAAACTGCTTCACAATCGAACAAAACTGCTCAACGGTCATCCGTTTCCCCGCCAAAACGTTTTTTTGAACACTGTGCTTTGTTGGAGTGTGTGTTGCAGAGTGCTATTTTTCGCGGCTTGCAATATTGCCACAATTTTAAGGAAAGGTAAACTAAATCGAACTTTTCAAATTTTTGGGCAGCAAGCAAGACTAAATTGAGCAAAAATGGGTTTCAGTCACTGGAATATCTTGAGCTACATAAAATGTAAGTGTGCCTTAAAAAAAATTAGTGATTCCATGATCATTGAATTTGAATTCACAAGGATTTCAGCAGTTTTAACAGATGTTCAAAAATGCAACTTGTTGGTGTGAGCGTTTAAGAGTGTCCTTGGTTATAAATTAAGGATGGTCGCCTGCCAGAGGCGCGTCCTAGAAAAGACAAGAAAAAAAACAAGTATTTTTTTTTATTATATAAATAAAATTCTACCTATGATGTAAAAGGTAAGTGGAATATTTTAAGAGAGATCAAGTAGTTTTTTTTATTTTAGGAAAATTTTAAATTAATATTATACAATTATAACATAAATAAATTAGTTATGATATTTTCAGTGACTCGATTTCTGAAAAATTGGTTTGAAAGGGAAAAATTCTATTGAAAATAATAGTGTTTAGTTGATTCCGAATTACCATTGCAAAGCAGGTGCAAAAATTTAGGTGAGAGTGAAATAGATATTTTTTAACAAGAATCCATGATAAAACATTCTAGAGATCATTTTTTATGGATGAACCTTTAGTGAAAACTGTAACTATATTTGTTAAATTATTAACTGTTTCTTGGTCAGTCAGCTCTTTTCTTTCAGAATCGTCACCCCAGCAAGAGAGACACGCACAATGCATAGCCGTTTCTCGAATTCGGCATGATCCTTCGTTTTACCCATCGTTAAGAAGAAAAAATTAGTTGCCCAGTTCACATGAGGACGCACGTGATAACCTATATTGCATATAAGCAGCATAAGTGATCTATACGTTGATGTGTATAAAGGTTTCTAAGGTGCTGACGTTGTGTGTAATTCTTATTAATATTCTCCGGGAGCATAATTAAACGTAGGAGCATATTTAAAATTATATAGGGAGCTTGCACCATGAAATCTGAGAAACAATATCTCTCCGCTTGTAGAAAACGTTTTCGTGACTCAAAATTCTTAGGAATTACCTAAGTCTAATGAAAAGTTTCGCGTGAGCACCTATTATAGATAAATAAATTTACTCAAGGTGATAGTGACCTGCAGCATCGGTATCGGTGCGCCTGTGACTTATTTATAGTCTGTATACAAATGTCTCTTATACCGCTCTTAGTCATTAAACTTCTCTGCCTAATTTGTACCTAACATGCAGTATGACTTAATGTTGCCTACCAAAAGGCGAATTTTTGTGAGTTAAATATCGAATCAACACATTCTAATCAATTAAAACCTGAAAGTATATTATTTTGCAGAAAATATAGTTGATACGAATTATTCATATTTATAGCCCTCTTAATGTTAATCAGTTCCAGAAATGCCTAAACAGGGTTTTCATTAGAAAAATTACAAAACGCAAAATATTTCAGTTCTGTACCACATATTTCATGTTAATAGCTGCAATTCATTTGGTTTTGAAGACTTGATTTTGCAGAAGTTTGAAGCACAAGCTTCGAAAGAATACGCTCGAGTCTCATGTAAGCATATTTAGTTAAAAGAACAGACGAACATGCCTGATGTTCTAAGAACATCAGACGTCAATGGACGCGTCTGATGTCCAACATCGTCAAAATCATGTGTCATTGCATAATTTAAACGTTTTTTATTTGCCATCTAATAATCTTATTTTATTCTAATTCACATGTCGAAATTTAAGGACATGAAGCTCCAAATTTGGTAAACGGGAATTCCATCCTCAGTAAATGGGACCATCGCTACAAACCTAATAGAAGCTATTGCAAGAATCCGTCATTGTTTGGCGTCGTAACTTATATGTGATAATATTTTGCATTTGGCACATATAAGTATTGTCTGGCTCTGTCGAGCCAGACGAATATTACAAATTAATGCGACAGAATATGTAAGGGGGAACAGAAAAGACAGTATGAATTTCTTGCGCCTAAATTTTTGAGATACACTTCTGAAGTATTCAATGCATCCTTTCTCTGCAGTTGCCGGTGGATTTGTTTAAACAGAGGCTCACGATGTGTTACCACTCACTACAAATAGATCCACATACCTTTCTACAAGAAGACTTTGAGGAGGTGTTTTCAAACATTCTTTGGAATTTGATATGGCTCACGATTTCCAATTCGTAATATGGTCTTGGTCTTTACTATATTCGAATACTAAAGTCATACGTACTGTATATCTTTCCGCCGAAGTAGCCAGCTGAATATTTTTCATTTCAGACCGCGGCTCTATGTGTGTTACTATGCATAATAAATAGTTCCACTGCATATGGTTCCACTACTGCCGCTAAATCCCTGAAAGGAATCCTTGATAAATATGATGGAGGCAAGAAAAGTGCAATTTCCAAAAAGTATTGCTGTACAGAATACTGCCTCAAAAATTTTGTTTATGAATTCTGCAGTTGCTGCAAAATTTCGAACCGAATACGGTTTTGAAGATAACACCTACTTTCTTAGAATGCTGTGTGTTTTAAAGGCGATATCAACGTTGATTGAAACATTTTTTTCATCTTTTTCAATTAAATTTATTCATGACTTCTGAAGACACGTTGCACTGAAATCGATAAAATTTTGTATTTCTCAGATTATTCGTAATGAGTAATCCACCGTCTCCAAAACGTTCACTTAAATATTCGAATAAAGTATTATTTCAAATAATATTATAGAAATTTGGAAGGAGAAGTTTAAAGCCATTTTGTAAAAAACCTTTCAGTAGGAGTGAAAAATACAGTATTTGTGAAATTATGTATATAAAACGGATTTATCGGTCTGGCAAATTACACAAACTGATGAGCTCATCTGTCTGATTAATCATCCATACTTGTTCCGCAGTGGTCAGTGAGTCAATTCTCTGAGTTAGTATGTTAGTCTCAAAAGTACCGAGTATCGTGACGAATTTAAAAAGAATTTCATAAAAGAATCTTGTTTACTTTGAACTTCTAAGAAAAGGTATGTAGAATTTAATGGAATATTAAAACAAATAGACCACAGGAAATCCAAAGCAGTGCTCTCATGACATGTGCACTAAGTGGTGACTTTACATTTAAAGCAGTTTTCCTCGAATGACTTTTGATATGACGTAAAAATCATTGATACTAACTGCTTTTTATTTTCTTCTTTGACATTTGTACCCAAAGGAATTTTTAGATATAAACATATTTAATTTCCAAAAGGATGTCATGCAGTTAATTTGGGAAAATTCATGTGGTTCAATTTTATATCTATTGAGTGAATACAACTGTTCTTAAACCTTGGATCATTTTTAAGATGTTTAGAGTTCAAGACTTCGTCCTCAGGCTGAAACGTTTGCAGGTTAATACGCAGTAACACAGTGACATCAGAGCACGAATAAATGAGAGCACATTTGCGGTATATGTTGACACAATTTAGTAACACGTAAAATTGAGTTAAATGTGAGACTTCTTGAAATCCATGTATAATGAGAATTCTAATTTATGCACTCAAAAAGACGTAGAACAAACGTTGGTAAATAAATGAATTGAAACCAACATAGAATAAAGCGTTTCGGAAAAAGCGGTATTTATTTTAGAGGTTTTTAAATTTTACATGTATTATTTCAAATACTGTAAAACTTTTTAAATTATTTTTTAATCTCCAAATGCACAGTTATACATTCCGTCATTTATTTTGCTATTTCAGTGATATATTTGGGGTTATGTTTCATATAAGGTATTCATAAAGAAAGTCCGATATGGTAAAAATATATGAGCCAAAGAGGATTAACTGAAACTTGATTGTTATACAAATCAAAGCTCAGTTAATCCTCTTTATCTCATATATTTTTAACAATATTGAACTTCTTTATGAATACACATTATACTGTATATTTCTCCTTAGCTTTCACTCTGATATTCTTCTGGGTCGTCCTTGTTTTCAAAACATAGATACAGACGCACATAGTTTGCCAGAATTTCTACAGTATTTTCTGTTGAAAATGAACTATTAATAAAGGTGTTTGAGAGTTTTTACCTTTGTTAGTGATTCATAATTGAGAGATGCGGATGTTCTTCCCAAAGGAAGTAAAAGACTATTATCAACTCCTCTGTTTAATGTGTAAAATGCAGGAGCGTTTACCGTAAGCAGTTCCTGTAACATTTCTTGTAGGATTTTATTTTGATGAATTTGCATGTCCCAATATCTGCTAAATGTTGGTTTCTGAAAATCACTATTCCGTTACATGTAGATCTCAAAACACAACTTTAGAGATCATTTCTTCTAAGATGATTTTGTTGTGCTTCGGTTCAGATTCTCTCTCTCTCTCTCTTCCTATCGCGTCCGCCGACGGAGAGTTGAGTCCCGTAAAGACGATAATGCGCCTTTGAAGGTTACTGGCAAATTAATGCAGCATGCTTGCAAATCCTCTGCAGCATACGGTTAACGGACAAAGTTCGTCCGCTGACGACTTCACAGGGAAACATCTACGCATTCGCGTCCCCTACCACATGGAGCCTGTAGACAATTCGCAGACTAGATGGCCGGCAGAACCGATTTTCGAGTACACGTCAGAAACATCGTCCTCCCACCCACCCCATAGCGACATAACCAACTGTGGTATGCTGGAGGTCGGTTCAGATTTATGTCGTAAATTAACTGGTCACCTTTAGTGAAATATTTTCTTAAATGTGCTATGCACTTTCTTCTCTCAGTAGTAAAACGCTCAAAGAGCTGTGAACGTAAACAGTCTATCATCACAAGCTTTAGTTAAAATTTCCTTCTCAAATTTGCTTCCTTCCCTTTTTTTAAACATTGAAATTCCGAGAGTTTTACAGCCGAGGACGTTTAATTTAAGTGCACAATTCGGGAAATAATACCTTGATAAAAGTTGCATACTATTGTTGACATCTAATAAAACAAAATAAGCGTAAAATGAAACTAATATTTTTGTTTTCAGAGACAAATAACAGTAATCTGATGGTTTAAATGTTCTAAAGAAATTCAGATGCCAATAGTCAGTAAAACGCGAATGTAACAAGCTTCCGAATATTTGTTTTAAATTACAGTGATTACCCCATGATTATGAATATTATGAAACTGCATGTAAATGATTTGGTGTCTTGTTATGTACGAACACTGGCATTAATGAAGTTGACGTTCTTTTACAGTATCCTACATTCGGTACTGTAGAATAAGCATGTTTTTAACTTGTGCTTGGCAATTTAACTCTGCCTATGGTTCCGTGAATTTTTCACTGTCCGATACCATGTTTAAAGACCATAATGAAGAAAAAGTAAAACGGACCCTGCAACGAAAAGTTTGTTTATTTAAATTATTTCGATTTGATTGAAGAACCTGTTCAGTATTGATGGTAAATCACCATATGCTTTGCCTTTTAAGGTTATGTTAAAGGAATGCGGAATTCATTCGCACTCAACTACAGCCTGTGCTTTCAGTGAAAACAGATTCATGTTGCCATAAAAAATTATTGAAGAACAATGTAACCGATATCACTAACCCGACCGCGAGACCTTGAGGTGAAATAGTAACACTGTACTAGTGGTCCGATTTATTGGCGTAGAAAGTAGACACATTAGCGTTTCCAAGCTTTCGCACATCAACCAGATGGCTTTTTCAAGGAAGTTAGACAGAAACTGCTTGAAGCCCATGATTTTCACAAAAGTTTCTGTCTAACATCCTTGAAAAAGCCATCTGGTTGATGTGCGAAAGCTTGGAAAAGCTAATGTGTCTACTTTCTACGCCAATAAATCGGACCACTAGTACCGTGTTACTATTTACTACTTAATTGGTGTAATTTTCCTTGTTATCAACTTGAGGTGAAATACTGTCAGAGCTGTCGAACGCTTCGAAACGTACACGGCACTAGGTCTGCCAGTAAATTGTGAATACGATGTATAAGGAACTGGTTAGTCCTATTAAATCTGTGCTTGAAGTTAACTAAACTCAGGCTTTTGTGAAAATCATGGGCTTCAAAATGGCACACCATTTGATATTACATTAAAAATAAATAAGCGTTGAATATTTGTGAAGTACTTATCACGGGTTAAAAATATTTGTCAATATTTATTATCAGAGAACTAAAATAAAAATGCATATGCTATGAAAACATAACCATTACTATGTTCGCAACATTTTATTATGCTACGAAATTTACTGACGGTAGAAATAACTGCTGCGGGATTCCTACTTCAAACGTTTAAATATTTATAACCACTTTCATTTCTTATCGTTTAGTTCAACCGTCTCTCCCCCTACTCCCCGATTTATTTTCCTCAAACCCATTAATTCATAGAAACTCAGTTACCCAAATGAGTGATGTTACGGGTTGTGGGACACATTAAGTTACCGAATTCCAAACTGAAAATCCTCTTAAAATCGAGACAACAGTACATTTTTTGAAGCTATGCCACCGATATTAGTTATATTCAGAAAGATGGCCAAGTGAAGGGCTTCAGGTTTAAGAAATCATACAGGAATTACAGAATGAAAAAAAGTAATGGCTTCATTTTTATTTTATATTTCTTAATGATATGAAACTGCAGAAACATGTTTTGTGTATTATTCTCTCGAAGATTTCATGATAGCCCTGTGCCTCTCGTGTGTCGGTATTTCATGATAACCCTGTGAGTCTTTGGTTGGGCATATAAATTGTCTCTCTTTCCTAATTTGATCCACTAGGTACAGGGAAGAGAGAGATCCTGTGTCGTATGTTATACTAACAGTCAATGACTCACCTGAAATTCGAAATGACCACCGTATTGAAGAAATAATCAGAATGGTAAGCGCCGTACGACACAGGCACAGGGTTGGCCTTGTGGTTTTATATTACTATGCTTATAACTTTTCACGAAAACAATGTGTTGCCACATGAAGTTTCTACAACACATTACGTAATTAACAAAAGATTATCTTCTCTTCCAATTTGGTCTAGTGAGGACATATTATATACTTATCACTTATTTAAGAAGACATGAAAATATTTTCGATTCCTACGTTTTTATTTTCCTATATATGGTGATAAAATTTTGATATAGATGTTCAAATATAAATTGCATAGGATATAAAAATCATCATATATAAATTGCATAGGGTATAAAAATCATCATATATGTTTCTTCTGACAGATCCATAGTGATAGAGCTACGAGGAAGAGTACTTATTTTTCTTTTGAAACAATTGTCAAGAAATTCCAATCATTTTTAACCTACGTACCTAAAAAACCGAGATGGATTTCCAGGCATTACAAAGGTCAGCATCTCTTAAATTATGTTGAAAAAATTCAAAATAATATTTTGGGCAAGAAAAATACGAATATTGTAGAGCAGTGTGTACAGCTGTAAAGGCATTTCCATTGCAATAGAAATCTATAGGAATTGTTCCGCCGAATATTGCATAATGTCTCGTGCACCTATTCGGAAAAACATAATCGTAAATGACCTTAATGAGATATTCATAGACAACGTGACACCCCGTCCATATCTCTCCATTTCCAAGATCTTAAGTGAAGGTGTGGTCCAAACAGGTCTACGCAATGCTAGAAGTCAGCGAAGGCTATCCCACATAGTTCGAGGCAACAGACAGGATACCATGTTGCAACTCGCCGCTAATTTAAACAGTTGGGACGGAAGCAATGCGTCCTGTCACACATTAAATCGAATCCAGCTGAACATGGGGCTGCACAGATACAATTCATTCCGAGTGCCAATGCTAATCTCCTCCATCCCTCGACAGCGCCTTCAATGTGCAAGGGAGCATAAAAACTTGACCTTGAATTATTCGAAGTATATCGTCTGATCCAATAAATCTCGTTTCCTGTTGCCCCATGTGGACTGCCGAGTACATGCCATTTGTTTACCTGTGAATGTGTTGTCACCAGAATGAGCAGTAGAACGAAGTACAAGCCGGTGGACAAAGTGTAAAACTTTCTGCAATGTTCTGCTGTCAGTAAGTTCACTTACTCACGTGTAGGAAATTATGACAGCTACGGCCTACGTAAAAACCACTGCAGACCAGATATAATCTTTCAAGGGATCGGCATTCTCCTATAGTGGTGCGTTCTTTCATCATTATAATATATTATGCTACACTGCCATGATTGTTTGACAATGGTTCAGGTCACACGAAGAAGATTCTCAGTTATTGCTGTGGACACCAAATTGTGCAGATATCAGTCCAATCCTGCATCTGTAGTTTAGTTTGAAACAGAAATATTATCTGCGCCAGCTAAACAACACAAGTTCCAAGAGTTAAAGAAGCACCTTATAACCTGTTTGTACCAGATATAGAAAAGTGCATTTTGAAATATTCTAGCATCCGTAAATCTCCGATTAAAAACCGCTTTGGCGGACGTAGATTATTTATTATCAACGTCCTATTAGTTACGTGGTCATAATATTTTGGTCTTCGGTGTATATGACAATGAAAAATATTTATCTAAAGTATGTAGTGAATAATGCTCCGAGCAATTTCTGAAACTCATATGTCATGTGGTGCAGGTCATCAAATCTTGAGACTTGCTTTATGAAATGCAATTAACTTTGTCATCTATTTCCCCTGCGTGGTCCGCGTAGGGAAGTTGTACATTCCGCAAACTTGACAACAGGTGGTGTGGCATGGGAACTAGAAGCGAAAGTGAGGAAGGGCGGATATAGAAGCAATAATGGGAAATTCGGCAGATTGGGCAAAATGGTTGGAACGTACATTACACTTTCCAAGTGCATTTAATTTCTGGGAGAAGGTTATCTTAGGGGTTTTTCTGAATTGTTTGATCTGAAGATATAATTATTTTAGATACTGTATTATAAGGCGTTAAAGGAGAGTTTCAACGGGTATTGTACATTTCGTATATTACTGTATAGCTGGTCATACAATACTCACACTTCATTTGAAAATAAAATGTTCCGTACCGAAACAAACACACGTTTGGGAAAAGTACGATAAATCCGTTTCTAGCCTACCTACTTTGCATTACGTCTCCCTATTTTAATTTGCTGTGAATTAGAAGTAGCTATTCTGTATGCGGGAATCTGATATTTTCAGGGAAACCCTGCTTTCGAGAACTTTGTGTCTAAACAATTACTTAGGGTATAAAACCAAACGGTGCTTGCCAATTGAAAGCCAATATGTCAAACTTCGAAACACAAACAAAAGAGGAAAGTTAAACACAATAATCAATATTCAATATATTTTCTGAAATTAAAATTGATGACCAAACATTTACCAAAGAATATATTTATTTATACTAACTACTATTTAAAACGTTAATGCTCACATGGATGTTGTGTTTGTCTTACGGCACTGGATCTCTCCCTTCCCTGTAACCAGTGACCCTTAATTAGGGACGGGGCGACTGCTTATAACCCATTGTGCTTCTCATGGTGGTCATTAAACCTCCATTTAAAAAAAAAAAAAAAAAAAAGGTGCAGTGACTATCCGTCTGCATCAGAGCCCCATAAGCATGAGGGTTCGCTGAACTGTCTTCTTCGACACACCGCCGGTAGCACCCTGCTTCATTCGGGCAGTGATTTTCTCTACTGTATCGTGTCGATCGACCCTCATGCACCTTCAAAGGCAACGTTCAGCTCTCACATCAATTTCACGTGGTACTCCATAGTGTCAACGCCACTTATTCGCAATGGTGTCATTTGTCCAATCACGATGCATTTTAACCACAGCAGCACGCGAACGGCTCACAAACTACGCTGGTTCAGAAATACCGCGACCTTGAGCCCGACATCCGATAATCATACCTGTTTTTCAAATATGATAAATGCTCCTTTTTTTCCATGACAGCAACGTATGATATGTTTTTAGATTGCATACATTACTCCTTATATACCCTCCTCGCCAGCTCACGACAAGTGCCTTCTTTCATTCGCTACGCGCTGTTGACTTTAAAGGTAGGAGGTGGTCACAATAAAATGACTCGACTGTGTATATATTATTTTTTTCAAAAATAAGAAAAATACTTGGAACACTAGTTTAATATATCCCTTTCGCGACTATAACGCCCAACGTGCCCTTACGTGGAAACAACCACAAACGCTCGAGTCGCCCGGATAGCGTGAGTAGGATTTCCTCACCCCCACGTTCTTTCAATTTGCACGGCATTTGAGAGATTAGCTGAAGACACACTATGTCGTCTTTGTTGTCGCTAAAATCAGAAGTAATCCGAGAGTTAGTTTGTCTCGGGGATATATCATTCAGACTTCTGACATCGCCCAGTAAAAATCTTGCTTTGTTGACACGTGCTCTATTTGCCTGTGATTATTTGCATCGTCCCTAATGCGGAATTTATTGGGGAAATTTTTCGTAGAAATTCATTTTGCTCAATCCAAATAAACAAATTGACAGAATATTTTCTCAAAAAGAACAAGGAAAGTGTAAAGTAATCAAGGTTTTCCAAATGTCATCACTCCCTCCTATCCCCTCAAGGATCTCAGTAGAAGAAACATTGATTGCTCCAGGGAAACAACCGATGATCAGTGTACGTCAAGTGTATAGATCGGAAGTTTCGAGTGATGGCCCAGAACAAATACTTCCTTTGTTATTGCAGAAGGGCGGAGGAATGAATTTCGGAAAATAGCGGCAGACATGCTGGGGCGTTATGGTATTCTGGGCGAAAGGTATTTTAATTTTAGGATCGTGGTCGATAAAGTATTAAATAAGCTCACACTTGTGACATAATATTTCAGCGGTGACTCACATGTCAAGACGGCAAGTGGAAGTGATAAGCAATTGCCGGTATAATTTAATTGGGAAATTTCTCAGCTCCGGAGCGGACGGATATATGTTCGATTTCCACAAAGGGTAAATTAGAATTTCACATTTACTCGCTAACCCAAAAAATGGATCGGCTGGCCGTTAGGTTGTTCGAAAATCTTGTGATGTTCCTTCCACATATCGTCTGGAATTAATGAGAATACCTTCTTCGCTTTCCAAAATGTGTTTCCTTCGCACATGTTTTACTACAAGGCAGATTTCGTTCTTCTACAAAGAATTACTACACGCGTAGTTTCCGACTAACCCGGAAACTCTCGAATCTCAGCCAGACCTTTCTGAATGGGGGATATATGGGACGTACATACTTAAGAGGTGGAGCACATATGAAGACTACAAGTAACAGTGATGAGCCCATACCAGCGTGTTTTTCTTTTTTTTTTTGGAAAGAATTCGGCTACGGAACAGAATTACGTGAGTTCGAGGTCCGCCACCGTCAAATTTGGATTTTCACAGACAGTTGAGAGCTCCATGATTGAAAAGTATTGGTAAATATTTCTAAAGATATTTGTCATATAATTTTTTGTTTGTTTCTCAGCCTTCTAAAATTCAGCTTCAAGACTTTTGTGTTGATTTTATATGGTTATTAAGTCATGTACAGTATTTAATATAAAGAAAATCAAAGTTATGTATAATTGTTCTTTTATTACCAGTAATCTGTCGAAATAAAATATAAATAAATATATAAAACAATTGTTTTGAGAAAAATAGAGAAAACGCCTAATGGTATGTCCTATTCTAGTAATGTAGCAGAAGGATTAAAGATGTAGGTATGTTTTCTCATTCAGAAGTTTAATCATCTGCTACTTTACTGGAATAAGAGATAACATTGGGTGTTTTCTCTCGTTGTTAGAAGACAAAAAATAAATTAAAGATAAGGGTTTTTCCTTCCTTTATGTCGAATGTTATAAAAAAGCCAGTTAGCTTTTGCTATTAGCTTCCGATGTATACATAGTCGTAGGTGTCTACCTAAATTTCCAATCGAATACAAAGAAACAACGTTCGAATGTAGTGTACGATTTTCGAATGTGATGTTCGGCCTTCGAATGTCGAGGGCTTCTGCAATCGCGCGGGGGAAAAAACTTCTGGAGGAAACGTGGCCTCAACCAAGCTGTGAGGGGCGGTATATTATCTGCTTTCTTCACGGCCTTACCATGTGAAGAAAGCAGAGAATATTACTAGAATAAACCAGAATATTAAGAATGAATATACAGAATATGGTAAGGCCGTGAAGAAAGCGTTGCGAGTGGGATTATCGTCTTTGTCATCGATGAGGTGTTTGGAGGCTTAAAAATGGTTTTAAGCCTGAATAAAAAAGCCTCAAGGCAAGTACCTGCAATCACTCAGTGTCTAGAAGCGCTGGATAACGTTTGCGTTTCTGACGTTGTATTTTTAGTAAGGTGCCCAAACCTCCGTATTTACCGGAAGGGTAGTCTGTTTTGGAGCCATTACGGACGTCTAGTGGAACTCCAGAGTGCAGACAGCTATCATTGTTCTTGTGGATACAATGTGATAAGAAAAATGTGTGCTTCCTAATATTAAACTATGCTTTCGTCGTAAAGCAACTGCAGCAGTGGGTCGCAATTTTCCAGGAAAATTAACAATAGTGCTTATGAGTCTTCACGATAGTAAAGTGGTGCGCGTACAGCAGCATATACAGTGGGTGATACAAAAGTGATCACAAAATTCGTTGTTTGTAGAGTGTCTCTTACTTCTTGTTCACATCATTTAAAAAGTACTTCAAGTGTTTGTGTGCTACGCGCAATTATTTTTCAAGGTGACTTATTTATTACAGTGTGGTGCTCCAAGGTTATGGTGTTATATTTTTCAAAATAGTGCTTCGTGGATTACGTACACATGTTGATGGAACGTGGTGAGTCCTTTCATGTACCCTTCATTTTGGAGGGGAAACAATAACACTATGCAGAGAACAAACAGCATTTCAGTAGTCCATTCCCAAGGGATTCGACTCAAAGGAGTGGGACAACGCATATTGTATGGTAAAATTGGTAAATGAGGGAATTCTGCTTCGAAAGTCTAACTTGTTTCATGATGTTTTCAAACTGGAATTTCATTACACAGTGTAAAAATTTGATGTTTGAAAAACGCTCTACGTACAGGTTGCAAACCACGGCCTAATTAAAGGCGTTTTTCTACTGTAAACATTAATTAGCCTTACTTACGTCATGGTATTAAAAACAATTTATTATAAAAAAAATTTTGAATTTGAAACTGAAAGTTTTAAAAATTATATTTCCCAATTAAATACGCGGCACAGAAGATGTCACAGTAATTATATTCACTGAGCGGCCACTTTATTATGACCACCTGACAGTTTTAAATAAATGAGCTATGGCTGCACGCTGTTGCAGCCAGAGTTCGAGGCTAGTATAAAAAGGGAAAGCTTAGTGCTTGCGACAGTAGTAAAAGGGATTTTTGGGTGACGAGATTATTAAAAACTGCGATCTCACAGACTTTCAACGTGGGATGATTGTAGGAGGTTGGAGCTACGGAGCGAGTATCACCGAAACCGCCGTATTTGTGAAATGTTGAACAGCAGATGTTGTTAAAGTGTTTAAAGACTGGACTGTCAGCCAAAAAAATGGGCCTCTACATGCAACATGTGGTCGTCATCGACTAGTGACTGCTCGGGCGGAACGGACAGCGTCCAGACTGGTAACAGACAACAGAAGGGCAACAGTGCAGCAAATTACAGACCATCTTAATTAGGGATCCCCTCAAATGATCTCTGCATGCACTGTTCGCTGTACACTGCTTCGGATGGCATATGGCAGTCGATGGCCTGTTCGAACACCTTTGCTGTCTGCAGTTAACAAGAGAAATAGTCTCCTGTTCACACAGGAACACAAGGATTGGACAGTCGATAACTGGAAACAAATTATGTGGTCCGGTGAATCATGTTTTCAGTGTACCATGCCGATGACCGAGTGAGAATTTGGCGGAAACAGCACGAAAGCATGGGCCCCAAATGCACTACTACAAGCCTTCAAGCTGGTGGAGGCAACGTTATGGTTTGGGGAACGTTTTCCTTGCATGCTTTGGGCTCTTTAATTCGTGTTGATCAACGTCTGATTGGCAAATCATATCTAAATATCGTTGCAGAACAAGTGCATCCAGTCATGTGGAGGTTTATCCCAATGGCGATGGCTACTTTCAAAATGATAATGCGTCCACCCATAGTGCTTGTATTGTACAGGATTTGTTTCAAGAACATACTTTGTAGTTCGGTGTAATGAAGAATGAAGTCTAATTTTATGCGTCATGCGTCCCAACTCTTTTGCACGTAGCAAATTGAGGAAAATAATATCAACGTCACAGTTGTTGAAAACAGTCGATATCAACTACATACTTCACAAAGATAAATTTTATCACAGTACAATTAGCAAATTTTGTAAATTTCTTGTAAGAACTGGTTACTACTATGACACTGTCATATTTGAACCGTATCAGGACTTTAATATTTGAGATGGAACAAATTCAATTTTTATTAAGTGCGCCATTATTATTCGACGTTGAAAAGTTCAAGTGCAAACGTATAAACAAATATATATTTCCATCAAAGTAATTGGAAGTGTTATTGGATTTTGACACGTGTAAAAGATCCAAAAATAGCAACTTCGCAAGGCAGGAACTCATTGAATTCTTATGGATTGTGAAAACAAAAATAGGGCAGGTACTTGAATTTCTAGAAGAATTGCTTATGTTTAAATTTATTGTGATCAGTTTAACATTGAAATGATAAGCTGATGAGCGTTTAGTACCCGGTACCGTGTTTCTTGCGGTCAGTTTTCAAATGAAGTTTACTTTCTGCGTGTTCAGTACTTTACATATATTTTATGTGAATCTTTTTATAAATCGCATGCATAATGATATGCGTAACAGTTAATATATACAGTACTTCTAGAACACAATATCATGAATATTGGATATTTACAGTTTAATATCTCTACACCATTTTTTATATATAAAAATGCAACTGATTTCGTTTCTCAAACATAATGACTTTTCCTTTCGCCTTTGGAGAGTCTTTCATCCAAACACTTCAAAAAGCGAAATGAAAAGTCAGCCTGAGGAAGGTCCCGCTTGGACTGAGCAGTAT
Organism: Macrothele yani; assembly: GCA_039090855.1. Classification (NCBI taxonomy): domain Eukaryota; kingdom Metazoa; phylum Arthropoda; class Arachnida; order Araneae; family Macrothelidae; genus Macrothele; species Macrothele yani. The sequence goes on along the minus strand of CM077034.1, from coordinate 192,610,334 downwards.
CAGACGCGGTTATTTTGAAACCACGCATGACTAGGTGTGGACGCTGGTGGCTCAGTCTTTTGACTTCTTGCATCCCTTTTTGTTTACAATTGGTGTGCTGGAGTTTTCTCTATTAACGCAGTTGATTTTCAACGGCTTGAAGTTTGTATCGTATAGTTTTATGTTTTGTTTATTTTAATATTTACTATTTACACGTATTTATCACTGAAATTCATTGCTTCTGTGTTTCGTAAGAAACGCAATAATGCCGGGTTGTGCAGTGGCCTGTTGTACTACGTACAATAGGAAAACCAAGAACACTGACATTGTGTACCATGTAGTGGCCAAGGATTTATTACTATAAAAATTGTTGATTCAGAAATGTAAGCGTCAGGATTCCTTCAAAGTTTCCAGTGCAATAGTGTGTTCTCAACATTTCACACAGGATGACTACCAGCGTGACTTAAAGGCAGAATTACTTGGATTAACTAGCAGAAAAGTGTTGAAACCTGATACGGTACCTACACTAAACCTTCCCAAAAGCAATAATAGTGGTATTAGTAAGGTAAATTCGAAAACCAGTGCTGACATTTCAGGCCCTGAGACTGCAACGCGTACCGCACTTAGATGTCATGACCGTGGAGTTCGGAAACGTGCATTGGAAACCCTTGATAACCTATCACCAAAGAAGAGGAATGTAGAGAAACCGATGGGAACTGATCAAGAAACACACTGCATGCTGAGTGATATAAAAACAATGGAGAAAAGAATAAAGAAATTGGAGAAAGAAAACCAAATGCTAAACACAGCGTGCATTCAGATGAGAGTAAGTAACAAGTACCTTCACAGTCAGCTCGTAACAACTCGACGACGTTCTCAGGAATACTTGAAAAAATTTGACACGGAGTTAGAAACCGAAGTAAGGAAAGTTTTAGCAAAACTCTTCACTGCAAATCAGGTCCGTTGTTTAATAAAAGGTAAGAAATGTGTAAAATGGGAAAGGGAAGACATATGTAAAGCCATTACTATGCGTGCAATGTCAAAAAACTGCTAACGTTTCTTGAAAGATAAAATGGGTTTTCCATTTCCAGGAATTTCAACACTGAGGCGGTGGACTACTCGCTCATGCCATTGTCGTCCTGGCATTCTACATGATGTCCTTCAGCTAATGAAGGCACAGGCACAAAGACTTAGTACTTTAGAGTGTACATGTGTCATTTATTTTGATGAAATGAACATAGACAGCAGAATTTTCTATGACCAAGAAGAAGATAGAATTGTTGGTCAACACAGTAATGTGAAAGTAATCATAGTACGAGGACTGTTTGCAAGCTGGAAGCAGGTAATATATTTTGATTTTGACATACTTATGACAGCCTCATTGTTGAACAAAATAATATCATCTCTGGAAGATATTCAGTATAATGTTGTTGCTGCTGTAGCTGACCTCGGTGGCAGAAATCGTGCTGTATGAAAGGAATTACAAGTAACACACACAAACACATGCTTCCCCAATCCTCAAATACCAAATAAACGAGTTTGGGTGTTTGCAGATGTTCCTAACCTTTACAAGCTGCTAAGAAATCATTTTCTCGATGATAGACTAATAGTTCCAAGTAATAAGAACATTACAAAAGCTACTATTGAACAGCTCCTTACTCTGGATTGCAGTGAGATGAATATATGCCCCAAGTTGTCACTTCATCACATTAGTGTGAAGGGCCGTGACCGCCAACGTGTATATTTGGCAACTCAGCTCTTTTCGAACCTCATTGCACAAGGAATACGCTTTCTTATGCCACATGAAGAACATGTCGCGAAATTTGTTCAGCTTCTGAACAACTCGTTTGATGTGCTAAATTCAAGAAGGCCTACAGATTAGAAGTCTCTGGCATGTGGATTTGGAACTCATCGCGAAACCCAAGAGAGGATTCTACGACAGCTGCATGAATGCATCCGAGGAATGACGGTAGGTAATGCAACACATCTGTTACCCTTTCAGAAAGGATTCATCACAACCATTCGTTCATTACTGGGACTCTTCACTGACCTGAAGCCTCTGAACATAAAATACATCCTAACTGCTCGACTCAATCAAGACTGCCTTGAATTTTTTCAGTTACGTGGGCTTGGCCACTTCTTTGATCATCCATTGCCCACAGAAGTGAAATACCGTTTGCGTCTCTTTCTTCTAGGTGCCAATGTAAAAGACATTCCATTTTCAAATGCTGCTCCCGTTGCGCAAGGTGGTGGTGAAGATGATTACTCTTTGACATCTCAATTGTTTAGTGCTGTTTTACCTGATATGTGAGAAACCCTGACAATGATTGAAGGTGAAACTGAGATTCGGGATATTACACTACAAGACTGTACAGGTATTCAGATACCACCTGCTACTCCCTTTGGCTCTGATTGCTCTGTAGAAGGCTTTCGTTAACTTGCAGGTTACAGAGCTTACCGAGGAAGAAAATATGACCGTTCGCTGGGTACGCCAATTGGCTAGCTACTTAATCCTCCATGAACTACAGAATCAGTACCCGTTGGCTGGATTGAGACCTATAAATGTTGATAACTCTAGATCAATAGAAATCAACCACCGAATTATTTCTATTGCTCAAATTCCAAACGAAACGAAAAGCCCTAACAAGCCAATTTCAGGACATAAAAACTGAAAAAAAAACGGTTTGTAAAAGGAATTTCGAATTTTTTGCTTTCCACTGAATTAGATTTTTGAAGAAATGCATTTAACCAGGGTAAAAGTTAGATAGACTCATTTATGCCAAACGAGCAATATCCACATACCAGTGTACAAAATTTGTGATTGATTTGCTTACATTCAGCGTAAATGCATCTAAAAGTAATTCAGGTGACAAAAACCAGATTTTTCAATACTGAGCTTGAAAGAAGTACCATCCAGGGATTATTTTAAAAAAATAATTGTTTAAGTAATAAACTCACATTTTGTCATACCACTAAAATATGAATTTATGATACTTATACACATATGTTACATATAGGATGGCTGCTCATTCAAATGGACTAACTACTTGTAACCACAATTCTATGTCACAGATGAGACGATGAACGCGCACACCACCGTCGGACGAGCAGTCCATAGATGAAACGACGAGCGCGCAGAGCATCGCAGACGAAAGTCGTTGGTCTCAGTTGTTCGTTATGGAAAGAATTCGTTTAAGCTATTAATTATCGTCTTGTGTTACTTGTGTTGTATGTTCTAATAAAGACATTATGGTTATGATGTCTGATTGTATTAGTAGTGCAAGATTGAATTCCCCTAGACGCAACGAGTTCTACAAACATGCGAAAGAGGAACTGAATCTGACCTAATTCAGTATGATTATACTTTCTTCCTATACAGTATTAAACATTCATTGGACTCATTTAACTTCTGATAGAAATGAACGCTAATATCTATTTGCAAAATGGAGTTCTACAAAAAAATACTTTTCAAAGCCTCTTTTATTGAAGTCCGTGTCAAGGAATTTTGTCAAAGGGCCAGCGGATTTAACAATTAAGTAACAGCCATGTGATTATTTTCTGAATTTGCAGCACATGCATCTTTTGACAAATAATATGCATTAAAAAATATATTAATCATTAAATGTATTGTTGGAAAATGGAAATACCGGGAATATCAATCGTAAAATTTGGTAACTAGTTTAAAAATAACTAAAATTATGCTTTCCTGTTTTGGCTTTAAAAGAAATTAACATTGAGGGTCTTTTATCTAGCCTGAACAGCTATTTTATATGCCCAATGCATTTCATACTCTCAAACGAAAGTACGGTGTAGTCGAATGTGCATCGTATATTTGAAACTGTGTCGACATTTAGTTGACGCAAGAGAGGAAATCGAACAACGAGCAGTTTTAAAAATAATAATAATTTACGATTACATGTAGAAATTTCCTTAATTAAACTCTTGGTAAGAAACTATGTTTTGGTGCTTATGGATTTCTTTAACCTTGTGTTGAGCAAACGGAGCGAAAAGGCTCTCGTGCTGCGTTGAGCCAAAGCTCTAGTACTATGAACTTATTAGTCAGCACTTTAGACACAAAAAAATTAGTATTTGATACATGTATTTTATTTTCTTATTTATTACTGCACGAAAAATTTAATTTATTAACAAAATGGTTACAATCTGTTTAATGTCGCTCGACTCAAAAACCTAATGGCACATAAACGTTTTAAATATAAAAAATATGAATAATTTCTAAAATATTTCGCATTCGGTTTATGCGTCATCTTAAGGTTTTTTTAAGTGAACACGTAGTTTAAGGTCATATGTTAACTGTTCTTTTTTTGTTTGGAAAAATAAATAGCTAACCGAGCTTTTTTCAGTTCTCCCGCTAAAGACAAACTTTATCGCCTTTCTTTAACAGGAATTCCCTTCCATCTTCTTAAATTAATACATATTCTTAGGTTATCTGGTTTACAAGGTTTTATTATTTTTATGAATAACAGGAAATAGATTGCCTCCATTTCCAAGCTACAGGGAAATTTTTCGAGTACTGTATGTCATAGTCGTTCTTCGAAAGGAACAGCCTTTCATTATTTTGATTTATTACACTTCCTTCTTCTATCTAATTTGCTATGTTTTTTATGTATAGCAAGATTAGAATTCTCATAATTTTCAAAAGGCAGTGAAATTCTCAGAGGAACTCATTGTGTTCTTTTAAGTATGGGAGGTAGTGTTATTTTTCGAAATTGAGCAGTGACTTTAAAAATCTGAAATTTGGAGTTATGATTATGAGCTTTGAAGTGCCCGTGGGACTTTCGACAAGGCACCCAATTTTACTCAAATATTATGGGATGCAATATCAGTATACGAAAAGTCTTGGTGTTTCAGCATTCAGACCTTTATTCTGTGTTGTCAACAGATCTATGATGAAACTTGACTAATCACTCTTCAAAATGTCTTCAAAGTGTTTACTCACATTCAAGAGTGCTTAAACGGGTAATAATATCAGTTTCATTTGATATTTCAATGTTAACTGATTTTTGCCTTACATTAAACTCCATTAAATAGAAGACTGTAGAGCAAAATAACCGAAGAGTAATCAATATTGTCTATAAATACGTTTTTGGAGAAAAACCGTTATTTTATCTCATTTTAAAGCTTTGTACAGCAATGGAAATAATTTTTTTAAAGCCAACCTAATTAAAGGCTACATAAATAGAAGAGAAAAATGGAAGTTTCAAAAGATTGAATTTTTGCATAGTAAATATAAATTTTGTTACCTATAATTTACTGCAAGTTTTTAATTTTTCATAAATTGATTGAAACGTCGGAAAATATTCTACTAATCAAAATCTGGAAAGGGATGAAATAACAATTTTTTAGGATATAATTTCATTGAAATACACTACATAAATTTCAAGGACATGCAGAATCACCCGTGGGAAGCACAATAGGTTCAATGGTGTACAATATAATAATACAAACTTGAAAATCAATATAATCTAAATCCCGTATGCATTCAATAATATTTATCCCAGAGATTACAAAATAATTGAAAAAAATACAAATATTAAATGTTGGGGAAGAAATGTTTTCGTCGCAGTGTCCGATATTGCCTTGCTATATTCATATAACCATGTCACCATGAAAATAAATGATAATTTTAGAAATACTGACTGAGAAAAAAAGAAATATTACTTTTCGAAATTGAAACGTTAAGGGAATAACTACAAACGTTGCAATATTTGAAGAAAAACGTTTCATAAAATTTTCCACCAGAAATCAGGACTTGATGAATTACTATATTCTATGATTTTCCAAATAAATTTGCGAAATGTGTGGGAAAACTAGAAAACCTCGTGCAACATAGGAAAAAAACATTCTACGCATAAGGTGTGTTCACGGTAAATTTATTAATTTTTGGTTGAAATGAATTTACTTTAGATTAGCAAAATAGACAATTAATGTAGTTGCTCACCGAATAATTTGGCCGTAAAATTAAAAGTTTGCACAGCGAAAAAGCAAAAAAGTTGAAAAATGCTTATAACGTATTTACCTCCGTTTATATACTGGAGTAAAATAGTATTGCAACGCAGATCCCACTCGAGAGGACCCAGTGCGTACGGGATACCACTACTAAAGACACAAAGTGCCAAACTTGAGGCGTTTGTTCCCCAAGGTATCATGACAGATAATGTCCGAATACACACAACCTCCAAATCCGCTGGGAGATGCGGAGAAGTCTCGCGGCAAAAATCGCGGTCAACACGGGACTGTCTTTGCTGACAACCATTTGCTCTTGGATTTCAAAGTGGCCCGTCTGCAAATTCGGTTTGTAACATTGACTTAGGAAACACTGCCATGATTGGCATCATTTTGTCTTTTAACATAGGACAAAAAAGTAATATGCATTAACATCAAAGACAGCGTGTACCTTCGAATGAATGCTTGCTGATTATGAAATGATTAAGATCGAAAGTGGATTATTTTCTCTAGTTACCTCACTCTTTTACCTTTTGTCAGGGTAATATAATTTAATAACCTTTTTAGTAATACCCCATGGTCCACTCCGACTATGTATGACTAATAGCACTTGTCCTAAGTTTTAAAACAATTGATATCACGTTTCTGTATTTCCATTAGTTGTGGCGATAGACCTTTGTGTCAGCTCATTTACATACACAGACCCTGGGATTTGTCATTTAGGCTCTCACAGAAATTTCCACCGCCCAATTGATTGGAGCAAATTGTGCCACCAAATGCATATTGCAGATTGAGGCAACCTGTTTCAAGAAGTTGTTAGTTAAAAAAACCAGTGAGAGCCTAAATGAGAAAACCAATTCGTCACTGTATCCTAATGACTTGATACCTAGTAGGCAAATGAGCATATTCGGTATGAAACACAGTGCAGACTTTGTTCCCGAGAAAGTTGCACTTGTGAAGTCAATGTTCTCCATTTCTCCGGTCTTCTGCACTTCCCCCACATTTGGACGTGGTTCCGAAACAAACACACACCTAAAGAGACTGAGATCCCAATGCCACACTTTTGTCATGAAAGGGTTCTTTGCTTCATTGGATTTGTCAACTGGTAAACAAGTTTCAGTTCTCAGTTTACTTTCTTCGAGTGCCAGAAAGGGGTCGGGGCGGTTGAGAGCCTAGTTACATTTGCGTGTTCAAACTCGTATATGAGAATACACATTCCTTATTCTGCTTATGTTTAACTTCAACGTATTTCGTGATAACATGTCAGTACTCAGTGAAACACAAGATGTCAATTATTCAGTATTCAATTACAATGAAATGTTTAGATCAGATTTCCCAAGTGTCCTTTTTTAAAATGTTTTACTGACAGTCAAGTCTACGTATCAATATTTAATTACGTCCAAACCTTAAATTTTGCTTTTCAATTTTATATCCATATCATGCATATATATTTAGCTTTAGGAAAAGTACTTTTCATATCACAAATACTTAGACTATAAATGGAGACTAACCAAAAGTGTGACTATACATATTTTCGAATATTTAGAAAAAGAAACGCCAACTATTTAGAGTGGTATGAACAGCATGTTGGAATATGAAGGATGATTTCTAGCAAGAATGTTCCTTATGTCTCTATATTTCCAAATGATAGGGTTCAACAAAATTTAAAGCATATTCTTACACGATACATTGTAACAAAGGTAGAGCGATAGACACAATAAAATATTTTTTCTGAAGCACAAACAAATCTATAGTTATTTAAGTATCACATTCTGCTTTCATTTTATGTAAATTTATTTATTCTTCTTTCCAGAAAAGCCAAAAAGGGAAATTTTGCATTTTTATTAGAAAAAGAAATTTTCAAAAAAAAATGCAAAAAATAAAAAACCTATCAAAAGAGTGCGGAAATAATCCGTAAGAAAGTGAATACATAAATAAATGAATAGGATTTCAGTTAACTGTGGCTCAATTTTCGCAGTTGTTCTTGCAAGCCTAACCTAGTTAAGTTTACATGCAGAATTGTATTGACGGAGCGGACGTACGAGGACAGCAGAGGGAATGTGGTAGTTCGATGTAGAATCCCAGTTCAAGTTACATCGTCCCTCGAAGTTTAATTTGCTAAAATCTTCTAAATACATATGGAGAAAGAAGAGAAACAGTGGAACATCCGGTTCGAAAAAGGGTGAATATGTCTATTTGAACATAAAACGGTGTTATGTCAATTGCAATAAGAATGTAAAATGAGCGGGAAATTCAAACGTTGCTATGTCTGATCTAGAAGCGATTTGCAGAAGAGGAAAAGACGGATATGCCGGAACCATGAAGACACACCTTTTGAAAATTTCCTGGGCACAAAATACTGTATTGCGAAATTCAAAACATTTGTAGCAAAAAACCGCCTCTGGACCCCACGTGGGACTTTTTAACATTTAAGTTTGCATTAGAAGTTTTCCAACTACAAGAGAAATTACGGAAAACGTTTGAGAAGTAAATCTGCTGTGGTACTCTTAAATGATACGTGCCATATAACTTAACTTTCTTATGTTGAAATAAAATTTAATAATAATTGAATCAATGCGATGAGTTCCAAGTTTTGACAGCCACAAGCCAGCTGAAAGTGCACATTCCTATTACTAGTGCAGTCAGTGTTAGCTGTATTCGTTTACAGAATTGAAAACATCAAAACTATCGATATTTCGGGAGGAAATATCTATTCACTATCGATATTATGTACTGAAAAAGCCATCGAATTCATTGATAGTACCCTGGTGTGCAAAATTTAAGGACGAAGAGGAGAAATTAGCATAACAGCGGAACGAGCAGGCAGAACGGACCGAAAGACCACTCAGGAGATAGACTAGAGTCCGATACGGTAGGGCATGCGATATATGCAGCATGACATGATGGGGGGGGGGGGGGTAGGGTATACGGCACACGGGCGGTGTACGCTCAGCAATTCGGTTAGAGCTATTTCATCGTGTACATCGGTTCGAACGACGTCGAGTTGCTGTCCCCGTGTGATATGGCCAACAGGCAATCCAGTTGACGACATATGGATGACTTTACCCGAGGTCGCGTCATAAGTTGGAAGAAGGTCAAAGTGTGACTAATTTGGCCAAGGAGTTCGGGATCGCTCACAGCATCGTTTCACAAGCTTAGAGAGCATTTCAAACGACAGGAACAACTATCAAAGATTTTAGCAGTGTTCGTCCACGAGCAACCACAGCGGCGGACGACAGGTATATTGTCCTACAGGCGAGAAGAGACAGACGGCAGACAGCGGGCGAAATCGCAAGGCACATGCAACAGACAACTGGACGTCCGTTATCGCGTTTTACCGTGGCCAGGAGGATGCACAAATATGGTCTATTTGCACGACGACCAGTACGGTGTGTGCCAATAACACCTGCTCATCGGAGACGGCGGTTTCTGTGGTACCAGGAACATAAGAACTGGACAGATCAGCAATAAGGTTGAGCTCTCTTTACGAATGAGAGCCGATTTAGTGTGACGAGCGATTCTGGACATATGCACATCTGAAGAGGGCTTGGTACATGCAATCACACTTCAAACGTGATCGAAAGGAACCGGTTTGGAAGTGGCGGAGTTTTTGTTTGGGGCGGTATCATGCTTGGTACCTGTACTGACCTCCACATCTTCCAAGGAGGTTCAGTCACTGGTGTCCGCTATCGTACCGAGGTTCTCCTGCCTAACGTGCGTCTGTTTAGAGGTGCTGTGAGTCCAGAGTTTCTCTTCATGGACGACAACGCTACACTTCATCGTACAATGGCTGTCGCAGGGTTGTTGGAGGGTGAATATATTCAACGCATGGATTGGCCCGCAAGGTCCCCTGACCTAAATCCAATCGAACACGTGTAGGACCATCTCGCGAGACGCTTGGCAGCACGTCACTAGCCGCCAGCAACAATTCCGCAGGTGCGATTGGCGCTACAAGAGGAATGGTCTGTGATGCCTCAACAGCTCCTTGACAACCTCGTCCTCAGCATCAACAGACGTTGTAAATCCTGCAACGCAGTCAGGGGTGATCATATCATCTACTAAAGACTGCATTTTTGGCAGCCGCCTGTCAGATGGACGTTTCTGTTTTCTGTCTAGGTGTGCTCGAAGCTACCTTTTCAATAACGTGCCTTTGTATCCTTTAGATTCCTTGTTTGGACGGTTTTGCTCACTTCTCATATATTCTTACATCTTGGGTATCTTATGGTATGATTTGAGTCGATGTGGAGCACTTCTGCACGACGTTACATTCGAAAAACCGTCTCGTCCTTATTTTTTGCACGCCAGTGTATTGTGAGCTTTAACTCATATTACTAACAAATGGAGATATTCCCATTAATAGTTACATGATCCCAAGGGTTTTTCCGGAAATTATCGCACAATTTAACTTTATGGAAGTCAGGTGGTTCATAAAGAGCAATAACATTTTCCAGAGATTGCTCTGCTTTTTCCTTGTTTCACAATAGACCTTTCTGATCAGCCTTTTTCTAAATTTAACTAAGCGTCGTACTTTGAGAGCAGCATGTTCCCTTAAGTTTCAAGGCAGAAATACGTGATTTTGCAGCATGTGTACTAAACTGAGATGTCATGAATATTTACACAGAAGCAATTACTACAATTCTAGAACGATATTACGGACATCAGGGAGAAGTAATATGAAGATGTGGCCCACCAGAAGAACTACCACTTACCATACTACACTTATCTACTACCACGTACCTAGTATTTTATATATAACCTACTACCATTACTTTTTAATTTATTACCTACTGCCACTTAGGTAATATTTTAATGTATTCAGCTTTAATGGATAAGTTGGTTTAAACAACCTTTATTGTAAATTACAGCAACACCTGAACTCCTAGCATCAACATTTTTGGACATGTCTCTTAAAAATCGTTGCCTCTCCAAAAATGAATAAAATTTAATTAGGTAACCACAAGGGAGGCGCGAGTTCTAAGCTGGGGTTCCAGAATCAGGAAAAAACATATATGGGTTTGCCCAGAATGTAGTAAATATGTATCGGATAACAAATAAAAAAAATCCTAACAAATAAATATAAGATTACCAACTTAGCTCTAAACACGCAGCAAGAAATGCATAATTACTTATGATATATATGCGCGGGGGAAGCCGAAAGACACCGGAAGAAGTAGCCAAATATAAAGTAATTATGGCTTCCATTTGATGGTAAATACGAAAAGGATTAACAATTGTTATAGGTTCAGAGCAACCCCTAATTATTTGTAATTGTACCTGAATCTATCTCTTCCTCGTCCAGATATAGATATATCTTTGTTGAATGCGTAAGGTAATGCCGAAACGAATTGAAATTGTGTCGTTCTTTAAGAATACCCAATCAGTGTGCTAAAGGTAATCTTCCATTCCAAGTTTAGGGCCAGTTGTTCCAAAGGAAGGGAAAGGGAGAGTGCCATAAGATACACACACTATCGCTGTATCACAAGAAATTCCAACCCACAGAGATATCCGATTAATTATCAGAAGTGAGCGCTCAGAGCGTTGCGCCACTATTTCGGCGATACAATGTTAAACGTTAAAGATCATGTAGATATCTCAGCTCAGTTGAATCTCTGTGGGACGTTTATGGACCGGTAGATAAGGGAGTTGGAAACACATATTCGTTTCGTACTGGAACTGTGAAACGCAATACAATCTACTTAGGTGCAGATCCCCAAAGATTTGTACAGACGACTCGTGTGCGTGTAGAATTGACGACTAAGGTTGCATGTTGTCCTGGTGAAAATACGGCATTGGAAGTATAAAGTTGATTATCTAAATTCATTGAGAACTCATCGTGTTAGATCGTGCAAAATCTTTACTGACATAACATATGTAAATTATATAATTAATAACTTTTTAAATAATTCTTTCAGCGGTAATTCTCACACTAATGCTTAGTTTTTCAAACAGTTTGTTATTCTTAAAATGAATTATACACTCAGTGCCCACTTTATTTTGACCACCTGACAGTTTTAAGCAAATGAGCTATGGTTGCACTCTGTTGCTGTCAGAGGGCGAGGCTAGTATGAAAAGGGAAAGCTTAGTGCTTGCGACAGTAGTAGAAGTCATTGTTGGGTGACGAGATGGGTAAAAATTGCGATTTGACGGACTTTCAACGTGGGGTGATTGTAGGCGCTCGGAGCCATGGAACGAGTATCACCGAAAACGCCGCATTCGTGAAATTTTCCAGAGCAGCTATTGTTAAAATGTTTAAAGACTGGACTGTCAGCCAAAAAACTGGGTCTCTACGTGCAACGTGTGGTCGTCATCGACTAGTGGCTGCTCAGACGGAACGGAGAGTGTCCAGACTGGTAACATACAACACAAGGGCAACAGTGCAGCAAAAAAACAGATTATCTTAATCAAGGATCCTCTCAAATGATCTCTGCACGTACTGTTCGCCGTGCTCTGCATCGGATGGGATGTGGCAGCCGAAGGCCTGGTCGAACACCTTTGCTGTCTGCAGTTAACAAGAGAAAACGTTTCCAGTTCGCACGGGAGCACAAGAATTGGGCAGTCGATAATTGGAAACAAATTATGTGGTCCGGTAGACCACGCTTCAGTTGCACCATGCCGATGGCCGAGTGAGAATTTGGCGGAACCAGCACGAAAGTATGGACACCAAATACATTGCTACAACCCTTCAAGCTGGTGGAGGCAACGTTATGGTTTGGGAAATATTTTCCTGGCATGCTTTGGGCCCTTGTTGATGAACGTCTGACTAGCAAATCTTGTCTAAACATCGTTGCGGACCATATGGATGGTTTATCTCAATGGCGATGGCTACTTTCACCAAGATAATGCATTCTGCCATAGTGCTCGTGTTGTACAGTATTGGTTTCCGGAACATGCCGGTGTGTTTACTTTGCTTAGGTGGCCCCCACAATCGCCAGATCTCAACCCAATTGAGAATTTGTGGGATTAAGTTGAACGAGCCATCAGACAGCTGGATCCACAACCCTGCAATCTCACACTCTTGGAAAGTGCTATTCATCAAGCCTGGTCTCAGATTCTATAAACCACCTATCAACATCTCGTGGACTCCATGCCACGAAGAATCGACGAAGTATTAAAGGCAAAAGGTGGCCCAACAAAGAACTGAGGGGGTGGTCATAATAAAGTTGCCACTCAGTACATATACACCCTTCAGGAAAATGTAATATTACTTAAAAACAATGGCCATTCTTAACTTTACGCCTTTCAATGGTCCTTTTGTTAAAATTTAGCTCAACGGAAGCTGAAGATACTCCCATAGCTAAAAGTTTCCATTAATGTACGTCAGGTAAAATCTTAATTTTTAATAGCAGTTTGCAATTTCATTTGAACTATAAGGAGACGTTGTAATGGTTGCAACCTAATGAAGGCCAAAGTGACACACGTACTCACGGGAGATAACACTTTTGATTGCTGCATAAAGCATTAAGCCTTCGACGTTGAACTTGTGCTCCGTGGAGGGTCCTGAAGAAGATGATGCATCCGTCGGTCAAGTCCGGAATCAGCTCTTTACAGTTGTATCGCCGGTTGAGTGTTTCGACATTCAGTAACTCTCTTGTTATAATTTAACCGAAACCGTTGACAAGTCTTACCCACACCTCAACACAACTTCTCTCCACGACTTTTCTCTCGTTACTGCGGTATGGTGTACAACTCACTTTACATAGAGATAGTCGTAATTATGTGAACGCTCAATTTGTGCTGTGTAAAAAAGTATAATGTTTTATTGTCTTTGCTTAAATGCGTTGCACTGTAGTCCCCGGAAAGAGAATAAACTTCTATCAAAAGACCTTAAAGGTCTTACTAATTGCTTTCCATGTTCGTTTTCTTAATTACAAGTCTTATTCCTTGAAAAGGAAGCTGTCTGTCTGCCTTTTCTCTTTAACGTACTTTATAAAAGCAAGTATCTTTTCTTGTTGTTTCAAAGGATCCTTGGCTGGTTAACATGCAGTTATTCCGTTTATTCGAAGACATTTCTACGAACTATATGCATTACTGGAGAAAGAACAATATTACTTTTTTATTATAGAACACCGTTCTCTGTAAGCGGTAATCCTTTCATACACTCGGATACTTTAAAATCGCCGTTCTTGTAAGCAGTGAGCGTTTTATATGCTGGGACATTTTAAAAGTGAAAGCATCTAAATACGGCGTCAGTTGAATAAATAAATTCATCGCTCTTTCCACGTTAAGCAACGCACAGCAACCAAAAAATTGTTATTCGGCAGACTCCGGAGAATTGAATACCGAATCTCTCGATATCTAGCCAAGTGCGTTAGCTTTACACCACAGCGGCAAACAATTCACGGCGCTAAGTGTGTTTTTCTTTTTCAGACAGCATCTGACATTTTAAAATCAGATAAAGTTTATTATCTCATATGAATGTGGTAGTTTTATTTATCTGCTCAAGCGTCTAAAATATCCGGTCTCTTGACATGAACAGTGATCAAAGCAGTAAAAATCAATATATACTAGAAGACTTCGACATGCTTTGGAATTTCTTAGAAAGAAAAACCGAATACACACATTATTTTAATTCGAAAACAAAACGAGTAAATCGAGTTTAACTGACGTAAGAATGACAAAATCTGTACGGTGTGAGCAAATGAAAAGCAATTATGAGAGTATTTAAAAACCGAATGTGTTCGATGGTATTTGAACATAAGTGTAGAACAATTGCTCAGATCTCAGCCGTATGGTCCAACCTATGAGACACTGACTAATATTGGGATCTTAAGAATAATATTCTGGATTTTCTCTACTTCAGATTTCAGGATGTTGAAACGCCGTCTTCTGAGCATATAGCTTATTAGAAGTTCTGATTTTAGCACCTATACGTTGGGGATGATTTCATTTTTATTTTATTGATTGGAGGTCTAACGACCACCATGAGCAACTCAATGTGCTATAAGCAGTCGTCCGTTCCTAATTTAGGCTCACTGGTTCCAGGGAAGGGAAAGATAGTGCTGCGAGACAAACACAACATCCATGCCTCACAGGGATTCGAACCCGGACTCCTTTCGGACGAATAATCACAGGCCATCGCTTAGACCAATGCACAAAGGCGGCGGCGATTATTTCATGTGAAAACATTTATTACTGTGGTGCTTAAAGTGTTCTTGATCATTCGGAAACACGGGCATAGCTGCATATACGTATCTGCTTAATTACATTGTTAAAAAAGGTTTATTGAAATATATTTTCCTTTTCTGTGGTAAAAGGAAAGGAAAATTGAGCAAATGTGCTTAGCGAATGTGGGAATTAATGGACAAAGGAAAGGTAAGAAAAAGAGTTTTCCTTTTGGTATTGCAAAAAAATTGTGCAGAAAGTTAAGTGTGATAGATTAGGGAACTTTTATTGAAATCTCTTTTTGACGAATGGGAAATGGTATAATGATTCAAACTGTATTAGGGTCAACGGAGTCCCCAATTTATCCTTCCGGAATAACATTGCCCAAGCAATTGTGCAATGCTCCCATTGTTTGCTCTCGTTCAGATAAGTTTTGGTGTGTTCTCTATTAATTTTTTGAACGGGGAGGGATATTTTTAAGAAAACCAGTTTCAAGCTTTCACAGAATGCAGATTGCCGAGACAAAAGTATTTTCATGAGCTCTTGCGAAATTTTACCCGGTAGGCCATAGACTAATCTAAAGTAAAGCTTAGCAAAAGACTGCTTACCTCTAATGAAAAATCAGAAATATCAGGTGAAACTGGTAGGTCACGCCAAGATACAGGATTGCTCTTCCAGAATGTTGATATTATTGTCGAAACAGCAATAATTCTAAACTGTTGCTGTATAGAATACAAGACGAATAAAAGGTTGATAGACTTTATATTTAATAATAATTATACACCATCTATTAAAAATGGTTAAAAAATTAGAGGTAAAATAAAGCATTTTAATGAATATATAAGAAATACCGTAAACGTTCCTATTTGATAATATAATCTAATCATAAAAGGCTTTCGGTGCATTATTGAAAAAACAGTCTAATAAAACCCCTGTTCGTGAAATTGCATGGTAGACAAAAATATCGAAATTCCTTACGTTAAGCGAGGTGAAAAGTTCCTGAAATCTAAGAATGTACTGCTACGATTTGAAGCCTATGCTAACATGAAGCCGTTCATTTTTTAGATGCGTTACTCTGCCTCCAAAGATCAATCATATAATTTCACCTGCTGTGTCGGACTGTGGTTAGTTGTTAAATGAGCAAATTATAAATTATTAATTTTTTGTTTCGTTTACAATGGACAGCGCATAATTTGCATCCCAAATTAAAATGAAGAATCTGTACAAATTACAATTTACTGAACACGAAAATTACAGTAAAATCTGGCAATTTTTTCCTTTTTTCGAGAAGTCAGTAACCAACATATTGCGTCACATTGCATCAGGTCGTTATAAACACAACTCCAAGGAGTTATTGCATCACCGTATGATGCATTGCAATTGAGTCGTGTTGTTACTGACGTAAGATGATGCAACCATTGTCATAAACTTTAAATCTGGTAGGGTGCGCAAGTGTTTGTGGACTTCTTGGTCTACAATCACATTTACTTCTATATCATACCCAAGTGATCCCTGTAAATCCAGCAGTAGTTAAGCCTCATAACTGTATTAATAGTCCAAATAATTTTTATTACATTTAAAGAAAAGTGACGTCTACAAGTCAGAAAAGGTCATCACTCCGATGGTGAAAAATGCGTTTTAGCTTTATTTTGGACGCAAGATCGGGGACAAAGAGAAGCCACCGGACCCACATACATGCTTCGGTAGAGGTGCTAGAAATCTTCCGAAATGGCTGAAAGGCGGTAAAGTGTCGAGGCCGTTTTCTGTTGCTATGGATCGGAGGGTGCCAAGCAGTCATACAAATAACTGATATTCTTGCATGGTACCACCGGTTTAGGGAGGCAGCACAAGAAAAAAGAAGTGGACATTAGCGCCCGCGAATACACCACTCCTATCTGGCCAGTCACGCGCAGTGATGGACGTCGCGTTCCCGAACCTCCGAAAAATAGTCCATACATTCAGAGGACTGTGTGTACGAAGGAGAACAGACGTCAGGTTCTCCTGAGCTTTCGGTGTCTAATGATGATCCATATGTCGTCCACGGTGCTTCATCTGCGCTATGCATTCTCACACAAAAACAATGGTACGCAGTCTAAAGGTGTGCAAGGCCAAACCGCAGTTACTGGGATCAAAACTTCTGCAACTGAATCTTTTGAAGGAAAATATCTGAAGGAATTCGTTTTGCACTCGTCATCAGCAGTTCGCACATTGCTTCTGAAAGGAAGATGACCTGGCGTGTTATTGCGATGTAGATGGCCTGACGAATGCCCTTCGAATCAAACATGACCAGCACGAATGGCGACTATTATGGAACTCGTCGAAATTAAGTCTCAAGGCGGTGTTGCTGTATAATGGAAAATTCTGTAGCTTCCATTTATTCCAGTCAGACAGGTGTAAAAAGACAAATATGTCCTGATGGTGATCGAATACTCCGGAGTAGGTTGCTCTCCCAACTAAGCTACACGGACGGAATGTATACCTGCAGATATATGGTCTTGACACGTGATTTGTCTCTGTAGTAAGTCACAGAGACTGTCTGCATGGAAAAAAGCTACGAAAACCTAAACCAGCTGTTTTTTTGTCTTCATAACATTAAACACGACTGGCATGTCTCTGGTGACTGGAAGGTTATGTCTGTTTTGATGGGTTTGCAGCTGGGATATACGAAGCACTGTTTTTTTTTGTGTGTGCATGACACAACCGAGGAAAGTGTTTGCACTATCTGAAGACAGACTGGCCTGCCAAGAAACCTCTGAAGATCAGGTAGAAGAATGTGCAACACCCAGCATTAGTAGAAATGGAAAATGTTCTGCTACCGTCCTTACACCAAAAAATTCGGTCTTGTAAAAACTTCGTAAAAGCTTGTGACCGAACTGGATCAGCCTTCAAGTACCTGGCTGACAAAGTTGCTCGAATCAGCATACAAAAATTTGAAGAAGGAGTTTTTGTGGGTTCTCAGATCCGAGAGCTCTTCATTGACATGTTATACAACCTGGTACAAGGTAATAGGAAAAAGGATGGAAAACATGCTGTCTGGTGTTAACCAAATTCCTCGGAAAGTTAGGGCAGAAAACTTCGAGGATGTCTCTGTATCACACACTTTGCTGCAGTATGTCATTAATGTATTGTCCCCTTCTAATATACTTGGATTTCCTCTCCAACAGCAGCAACACGGTGAACGGTCCAGAGTGGCTAAACAAGCGACAGGCTGCGTCGGAAGTAGAAGCGAACACTAACCTTACATGTGTAAAGTACGTACAAGAGTTATTGCGGATTTCTCACAAAAATGTAGCCAATTTTGAATTTTCATTCTCATATCCGTGTTCAGATTTTTGAAATCTATAAGAAATCATTTGGTCTATCTTGGGAGCAAGACTGCAAAAATGTGATGCCCAATATAATATAATTGTGGACAACTGGCCAAAAATTAAAGCACGTGGGAAGAACACCTCTATTCTAGTTGTTTTTTTAATTTATATTGCACGGTACAGTTGTTTAGAAAATGTGAAACTCCACAGTGATTTCCAAGAGAAAATAAAGTTCCGAATTCCTACGTATTTACTCCAATGACTCACCGAAACAGAAATCTTCACATTTGGTCCTAAAATGTTAAATATTTCAAAGAATCTTACGCATGCTGTTTATCAAACAAAATAATTTCACATTCCATGTCAAACGGGGAAATCTTCTATTAATATGTCATTTTTACCGTAGGCCCTCTCTAAATGGTCCATATAAATTATTCAGTTTAGATTTCCCATTACCCGTTTCCTTACATGCTCACAGAGAGCTATAATATGAATCTTGCGTTCATTCATTTTTAGCACGTCTTTTACAACCAAACAATAAAACAAATCGTGCTTAAGTTATCGGTTCATCCGTCTGGAACTATTTATCCAATTTGAAAAATTCTTTTTGCATTGAGAAGCTTGAAATATGCGAATGATGATCCTTCATTTCATTTTTTTTTTACGATATAAAAGTTCTCCGCTAGAGGGCGCAAAACCAAATGATATCGAATTCAAAATCCATTTTGTTTACTATATTTGTTTATAAAGATCCAATTGAGGAAATGATTTTATCTTTCGATTCCATTTATGTCGAAGAGTATTTTAGATATAGTTACTTTTTCAAGTTACTCATAGATTTTCCACTAGAGGGCTCAAAAGCAAGTTACGTTTTCTCCGATATCTTACATTCTAAAATTCAAATTTGTAATTTTTTTCTTCAACGGATACGGCTCCTGGTGAAGAATCATCTGCATATAATTTCTAATTTTTTGGTAAAAAATACTTTTGCCACCAGGGTGCGAAAGTGTTACTTTTTGCATCTGATGTATCTGCCATAAAATCTTAGCTTCCAAAATCTCGATTGAAAAACATTGTTCGTCGAACTATGCCCCGCACGTCAATAAACCTTTTTGGAATATTTTCGTCTTAAAATATTGCATGGTTTCTCCGCAATGGGGGTACATGTATATCTTATTTTTGCTAAAGTCTCTGCTTCTAATGGTCCGATTTGAGAAATTATTTTTTTAGTAGGTACAGTTTTCGGTGTGACGCGTTTTTCAAATAACTTCAAAATTTTCGAGTAATTCTCAGATTTTCCGCTAGGGGGCGCAAATGTAAATTGCGTTTGCTGCTATATCTCTGCTTCTAAAATTCCGATTTCAAAAATTATTTATGTACCAGATACAGATCCTCATGGGGAAATCCTTTGCATACAATTTCTAATTTTGTTAAAAAATGGTTTTGCCACCATGGAGCGTAAGACTCAATTTCTGCTTCTGATGTATTTGCAGCAAAATCTGAGCTTCTGAAAACTCGAATAATATGTTTTTTGTTGCAGCGATACCGTTCACATCAAAAAACGTTTTGATAATACTTTCTTACTAAAGTAATGCATGGTTTTATTGCCAGGGGGCGTAGATGCATATCTTATTTTTGTCCATATCTATGCTTTGAATAGTCCGATATGAAGAAAATATTTTTTTGTTGGAGGGCGTTTACGCTGCGAACTGCTTCTCATATGAATTAAATTTTTTCTTATAGCACAAATTTGCAACCAGAGAGCGTAAGTTCACGATTCCGGTTACAGCAATATCGGCGGGATTAAAAACCCGATTGAAAAATTTCTTCCTTCCGTCAAATACTATTGTTTTGCATACCGGTTCCATTGACTTCGAACAGCTTAGATAAATTTAATTTGCGTCAGAACGGATTAAAATGGGGTGTACATTACACACGAAAATTCGGTGTCATCTTTCTTGTCCTTCTTTGAAGCACAGCTAAAAGCATTGACTCCTAAATTTGAATATCGAATAAAACGTTAGTACAAAGGAAATTACACCAAACAGCGAAAACATTATGACCTGCTCATGTTCGTGAAAATTTGATGCTAACATACGTAAGCGACGGCGAGTGTAGAAGATATAAAACAGTATAAGTAGCAGCTGTTACTGATACTATTTATTAATGTAATTCCTATCCTTCAGCGAGAGATAAGGGCAGTAGATGTAAGCCAGTCTGACAAAGGACAATTGCAAAAGCCTGAACAAAGCCATATTGGCCAGACGACTTGGTGAGAACATTTCCGAGACGGCAACGTTTGTGGATTGCTCACGATCAGCCGTGGTAAGTACATTCAAAACATGGTCGCAAGACGTAAAAACCACGAACAGCCGGCAGGGTCAGTGCCGACTACAGGTCGATTGAATTTATCAGAGGCTATCCTGTATAGAACGTTATAATAGAAATTATACTATGGTGCACCTCGACGATATTTAGGAATACTGCTCACAGGAGTAATATGTAACGACCCACAGTACATAGATCCCCGCTGATAATAGGGTTGCGCTCCCGCACGCTGTTCCGATTGTGTATGGTAAATTATGTTCATTGACGAGAGCGCCTACAATGTGCAGTTGATCATCAAAACTGTACCTCAAATGATTTGAACAAATTCGTAAGGTCTGATGAATCTCATTTCTTGTTGTATAATGCGACCAGCTGCGTACGTATGAGTTGCTAACCTGGGAAAATATTGTAACCTGGCTGCACCGTGCGACGAAAACAAGCCTGTGGAGAAAAGGTAATGCTTTGAGCAATGATCTACTGAAAAACCCTGGGTGCAGCCATTCTTGTGCAGGAAACTATGACGTCTACGACGTACGAAAGTACCATTTTCAGACCAGGTACTTTCGTTCTTTATACTTCATTTATTCCCGTGTAGTATTTCCTTATTTCAGCAGAATAATGAATCATAACACACTGCATGGATTTTTGGAGAATGTCTCGCGGAACCTGAGGAGGATTTTGCGTATTATTCTAGCTTACATTCTTTTGATACAACAATCCAAGAGAGAATCTGTGTTTTCAGTTGGAACAACAAATCCGTTCTGCGACGGCTCACCCACGTAACTTACAAGAGCTGAAGGATCTGATAGTAACGTGTTGATATAACATATGTGAGCTTTAATCAGTCCGATACTTAGGGCTACATTATGATGCTCACTGGGTAAGTCATGTTTTGGAACACCCGCGGATGAGTTACAATGGAGAGTGTTAATTTAATTGGATGGTTTTCCTACGTTCATTCATGATTACTTGACAGGTTCTGTATGTTACGGACCAGTCACATTCTGATCATAGTATACTTTTCTGTTATAGTCCAATGCAAAAATTGTTTCTGGATACATTTATTGTGCTGAAAAAAATGTAGGAGTTGTTAAAACGGATATTAATTTAGCAAATTCTTTGGATATCAACTTATAGCAGCAGGAGTAATTGAAACCGCAAATTTCATAACCATTTCTTGTGCCTTGATTAATTAAAAACGATGCCTAAGTTTTCCCGTCGGAGAATGATAAAGTTTTAGCCAGTCGAGAAATGGTGTAAACGAGAAAATTAAGATTATTTGTCATGCATTTCCAAAAGAACAAATATTGAAATTATTCCAGCTGTGGAAACAAAGGTCTATGTAAGGACCACAACGAGTATTTTCATGAGGAGGCGAAGATTTAATGCAAAAATCAAAGATCAAAGAACAGCTATAGCTTTACACAGATAATCAGTCAGCTGGAAGACACTAACAAGATTAATATCCACGTATTTTAATTTTCATGCATGGTGTATTGAATCTGTACAAGTTTTTAAGTAAGCACAATTAATGGCATTCACGTCATTAAGATAGTATGCTAAAATTGTATTCTGTTGTTGCCCTAAAATTTCTGAATGCGTATGTTTTTTAATTTCTGTAATTCTTAAATTTACTGAAAATTTACCGTCCCTCAAATGTTCACCCGCAATTTCCTTTCTTTGTACGAGTATTACAGCAGAGTGTCCTAAATGCTGAGGTACTTTTGCGCCACGTGGATGAACCTTCAGCTTAAAATTGCAAATCAATGAAAAAGAAACACCAGCTGCTGCTTATTAAATTGCATCAAAATTGATGATAAAATAAAACATAACTATTCCTAATACTATAATTAGGCTGATCCAGTTCATTAATTTTCGTGAATTATTGAATTTCATGTTAGTAAGTATGAGAAATGCATTCTCTATCTCTGAACACCAATATTTATTTAATCTCATACGAACAGGATGCTAAATGTAGGTGCAATAAAACGTTTCCATCATAAATGTACATTCCAAAATTTATTGGGTTCCGAGTGTTTCTTCGCATAGCAGAAAATTTAAAGGGGTGACATTTGATCTTTACTTTTCGCATTTTTCAAAATTTTGTTTTTGCAGCAATTGACAATTCCAGATAATGACATTTTAGGCTTCAAAAATCCTACTCGAAAGATGATCCATTATCTGATGAGTAGGATATTTGTTTGCACTTCGACATATTTTTACCCAAGTTTGTAGTAATGAGCCAATATATTTCGACCAAGGTATGTAAAGTAAGTGCCTGGGAATCCGGCAATTAAAAAAAAAATGGTCTTATTATGTGAAAATACAAATTGTTTAGATATTATGAGTTGTGAAGAAATAATTTTGTTAAATTTGACCTAGCATATTTCGGTGCAAACCTGTATTCACTTCCAACAAACATAGGGTGTTAGCTGAGTTAATAAAAACCACATCCTAGGACTAGTTTCTTTCATAACTGGAGGCACCAAGCTGAAACAGACATGAGAATCAGGGGAGACAGGCTTAATTTGTAGGAAGAAATGATTTAGTTCTTCAAACGACGAATAAAAATACATTTTCCGAAATAAACAGGACAATATAAATCAGCATAATTTATTGTGAGAATAAGCTTGTTGGTTACTGAAGCTGTGTAACATTGTGGACTAAGTTTATTTTTTTCTCGTAGGATATGGATGCGTCCAAAGTTACTGAACGTGCTGTAATACAGTTTTTCAAATGGGAGAAAACCGTACCAAGCCAATTTCATAGACGAATGAAGGCCGTGTATGGACTTGCTTGTCTTCCACGTAGTATTGTAGTGCGGTGGTGCCAGGTCATTAGTGGTAGACGAACAATAATTGTAGACAAGCCAATTTCAGTACCACCACGTCGTGCTGTTTCGGTGACGACAATTACATGTGTGGATGTTGCAGAAAAATACAACCAAAGAATCATAATACGAGAACTGGCGAACAGTGAGAATGTGAGCATCGTATTTGTCAATATGGTCATGCATTCGCACATTGAATATCGTAAGTTCTGTGCCACGTGGGTACCGAAACATCTGTCCGATGACCAGAAGAATCAACGAATGGAACTATCGTTACAGCATCTCTTCCACTACCATGATGAAGGTGAAGATTTTCTGCCACGCATTATTGCTAGGAAAAAAAGCTGGTGCCACCGTTCCGAGCCAGAGTCAAAACGCCAGAGCATGTGGTGGTGGAAACATGCATCATCGCCACTGCCGGAGAAATCACAATCCACAGTTTCCTCAGGCGGGATGCTGTTAACCCTGTTTTTGACCATCGATGACCATTGCTCCTTGAGTAGCTACCAAAAGGATCATTAGTGACGAACGATATTGTCAGACTTTAATGAAGCTTTAACAAGCCATCAAAAGTAAGAGACCTGGCACCAATTTAAGGGTTTTGTGCATGTGCATTATAACTCCCGAACGAATACCTCAGTTACCACGCAAAGGGCTTTGCAGCGCTTTGTCTGGGATGTCTGTCAACTTTCGGCGTATACCCTGACCTATCGCCCTCCAAATTTCACATCTCTGTACGAGTTACAAAATTTCTCAAAGGCAGCGTTTTTAGTTCAGATGATTGGGTGTCTGAATCTGTAAATAGCTAGGTACAATAGCAGCCTGGCTGGTTCTGTGCCGCAAGAATATAAAGACTTGGGCAACGATGCGACCGCTGTTTGAATATTGGCGGTGATTATTTTTAGCTGTGGCATATTTTGCCTTTTTGAGGCAGAAAGTCTGGTGACTTTTCGGACAATAAGTAATTGTTTTGATAGGATCAACAGTATCTTTTTGGTTCTCGGCTTGATTTTCAATACCAAATCTCCATTAAGGTTTTAGTTAGTTTTAAAACAAAAGGTAGTCATTAACTGTCAATAATGATTTTAAAAACTGTGATCCGATATTTTTATAATACAGTTTTACGAATAACGTACCGGCATTATGTTATTCATTAATAGAGTTACTGTACTTGATAATTATCCGAAGGCTTGAAAACGAAAAATTAACGTAAATGTTGAGATAATGTAACCCACATGGAGAGTTATTTGCTTTGCTTATATGAAACCAAACATTTTCAGAAGATATTGAAATTTGTTTTGGGTATCTATTGTCGCCCCCGTATTTGAAAACAGGCGCAATGATGACACAAGGATTTCACTATTTTCCACACAATACGTTTTTAAGAAACAGCACTATTAGTAATAGTTAATAACAATGAGCTAAGAATAATTGAAAAAATGTGAGATATAATTGCCACGTCAGCAAACCATTATACTCACGATTCTGTAACAGATAGTTATGAATAAATGCTAAGTTCACCGCTATGTATTTCTACAAAACAACCGAAAAGTTATCAATAATATGGCAAAATCTGTTCTTCCCCCTTCTCCACGTAATTTTAATGACCAATGTGTGAAATATAGTCTTAAGCTATGTAAAATGCATACTAAAACTATTTGAGGTGATTTTAAAGGATATATTTTTGTTACATTAAATCTGAAGTTTACCGTGTAAGCATTGCATTCCTTTACGCAGGAAAATATCTACCAGTTGTGTACGATTGTTCTGTTGGATGCTTCCTTTATAATCTTGTTCTCTGCTTCCCGAATGTTACTAAGAAGGTTTACCTCACCACCATCCACAAATGAATAGTACATCCGCAGCATCAGATTCAACTTTTACTGAGGGAGTGACTTTTATTCTACAGTATTGGCCTCATTGCTATCACCCTTATTTGTTATTCTTACAACTACAACAAAAGCAGTTTTAGTATTTTCAACTGCAATTTCAGCATGCTGTTTTTCTTCAAGAAGACATTCAACCTATACGACTTCAAGCACACGCCCATCAAATGAACATGAAGATAAGCAATAATCCAACGAAATTTTACGTCTCAATGGTATTACCACTTGTTTAGAGATACTCCTGTTCCAGAAATATTTCTGAGCGTGCACTTTGGAGTATGACCGCTTGTGGTGCTTACATTACCAGTTCTTCTTAGCAAGACTATTTTATTACGTTAATTAGAGCAGAAATCTGCAAGAAACACCTTGTTTAACCACGTAGAAACCACATATTTTACTTGCGGCGTAAAATGTATTTGTATATTTCTATTTTCAATACAGACTGTCTTTCATAACATTCATCAAAGTACAAGCAAAATTTGTGCGTGATTTGATCGTATACTTTTTAATCTAGTCAAAAAATGAATTCGAAATTGTCGTGATCCAGGTCATCCTGTAAAATGCACAAGTCACATGTACCGTAGAATTGTTTTTAAAACATTTTGAACATGGGATGAAATCCAGCGACAGTTTTGTAATAGTTTACCTCAAAATTAATTAGAAGTTATCGAAGATTTTTTTAGTGTTTATTGCTTCTCAATATCCGTTGAAAAACTTTCGTTCCTCCTTTGTTTTCCATTGTTTCCTAACCCGTATTACTTTCATTGTTTTCTATCCAAATTAACATTATTTTGTTCAAAATTATGCAGTAATAACCCCTTATTTCTGGAATGTTTATTAATAGTACTAATTTAAAATTGTTTTTAATAGTGCTTTCCTGTGGTTATACGAGTAAACTGACGAGAAATTTTATGTAAGAAACTTTTAGTTTTAAATTTTAAAAGTAGATTATATATAAAATTCAAAAACGATATTGTTCACACCATAAATTTATAAATATCCAAACTCGTTCGTCTTTCACAAGACATATACGAATTACAACGTACTCAGGAATACTTACTACGCCATAGGATATGTCTTTTCCTCTGAGAAAATAAACTGCCTTTTTTAATAAAGCTTCCGAAGGAGTTTTCAAAGTTTCTGATGGAAAGATCTAGTGCTATATAGCACAATCCAATCTCGAGCTGCATTACCTCAATTCTACATTACTTTAATAAACGGGAATCAATATGACTGCTAAACTTTTAATTAAGATATTCCAAATATTTCATTCTCTTTATGGTTTTTCATAACTGATACATTATACCATAATCCCCCCTACCGCTATTGATCACTTCATTTCTGCACTAATGTTGTTCAGTCCTTCTGGAGATACAGTTTCGAAACGTAAATCTGCCACACACATTACTTCGAACTTCCTTAGATATATGTATTTGCTTGCTCTAAAACGGCTATTATGTCTTCCGTTTAACAGGCACATGAATATCATGGTTAATTGTGACGCCTGCAAATATTTTTTTTTTTGGAAGAATAGTTATAATGTAACTATTACATATTTGCAGCATAGCCCCCAGGTAAAACATTACAGTATCAAAGAAAGGTTGCCAATTTCATACGATTTGAAAAGTTTTCTATGTCTTATAGAAGGGCATTTCAAACTTAGATAACTCATGGACACCTTTAAGCATTTCTTCACATAGCGCACCACTTGAACTGAAGAGAATCTGAGGAGCTTTCCAAGGAGAAAATTCGAAAATATAATCAGTGAACAAATCATTACAGTTTCCTGCCCATTAAAGTGTTGGTCCTCCTCTACAACAAATAAACGCCTGTAACACCGAGTACAGGCGTTTATTTTTAGTAATTCCCGCCACGCATGTAACAGCATTGTCCACAACTCCGCCCGAGAAGTCAGTTCATTATCCTTAAATCTGTACCCCAGAGAGCATCCACAGGGTTTAAATGCAGGTAATATGGGACCATTGAAAGGTTTTAAAGTAAGATGAGCGTCCCTCGCAGTAGGCCTGGACTGCCTGTGGAACGGCGCATTATTCTGCTGGAATTGACCATCGGCCGCAGGATGCATCAAAGGAATGAAAGCATACGAGTGATCACCCGGCACATGATGGGGACGCGTAGTGTTTAAGGTTCCATCAAGACAGACTAAGGGACATAATCCGTCTCACAGGAAGGCTCAGGGAGCGATAACAGAAACATAACGGCTTTGAACAGACCCGACCTGGAACGACGGATTTATGAACTACTGCTGTCGACAAGACACTCGCACCATTCAGACGGATCGGTACAGTTGGAAACGGGATTCATCAGACCACACGATGCCTCGCAACTCTTCAGAGATTCAGCTTTGATGTTATTGGCACCAAGCGAGGCGTGTTGACAAGCAGTGTGGCACGAGAAGGGCATCGGCTGCCTTACCTCAAAGCATGCACTATGCGGCGCAACATTATTTCGCTGATTCTGCTTGCTTCTCCCATATTTAATCTGGATGTGATTTCCGCAGCAATTCACAAGCGGCTGACAGTAGGAGCTTTGATAGTCTAAGTCGACCCCGATGTTTAATAGAGTGTGGTCAGTCACGGCTTGCTCTCTAAGCCCTGGAACGTTCGTCGATTTCATACTCGCCGAACACCCTTGATAGGGGTTCCCTCGGGATTCCTATTGTTCTTACCATTTGGGAGATAGAATGACTCATCTACAATGCGTTCCCTATAAAGGTTAGTAAGATCACCACATTTATTCTTGTTCGTTGATTGCTTTACACTCTTGGGAAGCAATGCTATCCGCCTAGTTGTATCCTTCTTTAGGTTTGTGTCTGTTCCACACTGCGCAGAGTATTCACATATTAACATTTCATCACCCTTATGTCTGTTTTTTCTACTGAGCGTATTTTGTCTGAAATTAAGGCTGCCAATTTGCAAATTCTTGTTAACACGAGTCATTCCCTAGAGGCCACCCTCATCGACCGGTGAATAATGACTCCACACGCCTAAAATGAAGGGCACAACCAATGTAAATTCCGATATATACACTCATCGTCTAAAACATAGTTGCACTCAGAAGGAAACAATCGACATTAATGAAACTTGGTAGGTAGCTTTGACATCCTGAGATATGGAAATTACTCAAGCATCATGCTTGGCCGATCATGTGACGCAGGCAATAAGGGGTCGTGGCGCTGTGCCTGAAAGATTATGCTGCGTCCCCTTGCGCGTGCTTGGTATTCTAACTCGTGCTGATGTGTTTGTTGCATCCTTTACATGTTAAGTATGCCTAGGAGAAAAGTTCGGAAGCAATTCGAGCAGATAGAGGAGTTCCTGAGGCTGCATCGTTGAGCTCCGTAAAGCGGGATGGTCTTATCGCCGTATGGTTCGTAATACCGGTCATGCGAATAAAATCATAGTAAGCTGTTGGCGGCAGTGAATAGATCAAGGCACACATCAGCGACAGGAAGGGTCTGGGGGAACTACGTGAACCACGGAGAGACCGACGAGGGGTCTGACATGCGCCGAGTGACCCAACATGCACGATTGCGGAAATTCAGCTAACAGTGTAGACTTCCATGCATCGTCCGATTAGTGCCAGAACCATTGGCAGGGGGTGCATGACTCAGCGCTACACGCACGCTGACTGTTACGACAGCTGCACTTATCACCATTGGATCATCGCCAAAGAATACAATGGTGTCGTGCCAGACTGTAATGGAGCCAATCAGAATGGAAGCGGGTGATCTCCAGTGACAAGTCCCTCTTTTGTATTGGAGGAGACGACCACCGGAATCTGTGTGTGGAAGCACCGTGGTCAGCGCAAAGATAAACAGTTTGTTGTGAAGCTACACACGTCCAGAAGGCCTCGTGTCATGGTGTAGGGTGCAATTGTCTACGATGCCAAAATACATTTGGTATTCATTACAGGCACTTTTACAGCCCAACGCTCAGTTAATTGGGTCTTCCAACCAGTGACCCTACCTTTTCTGAGCGCTCACTCTGGTACGATTTTTCAACAGAAAAACGTTCGTCTACATACTGCTGCTGTCTCGAGAGCTTGCCTTCAAGGCACTGACAGTCTGCAATGGCCAGCCGCATCACCGGAACTATCGCCGATTGAAAATGTGTGGCATGAGCCAGAGAACGCGCTATCCATCCTTCACCCCTACCGCACAATCTGCAGGAAGTGCGTGAGAAGATTCAAGTTCTCTAAAGCTTCCTAATGAAAGATACTTTTATTTAAATCGGACTATTAATTGCAGCGATATCGTGTCTACAGACGGACGGACAAAACACTAACGATCTTTTTTCACAAAAGACGTGCTAACAGAGACAAACAAAACGAAGAAATACCATATACTATATTTTTGAGCCGATGATGATTACCTTGAGTCTATTAGCACATCAATCATTCACTGCTCCTCGCTCCGCTTTCAACCCCCTCTTACGCCAGGGCTTAGGCTATGCGCGCCATTCTCGTCAGAATCCAAGGGAATCTTGCTTCTTGATCTCTTTAGCAGTCATTCCTTCCGAATCAACGTCCACAGAAAGACGTCTTCAAAAAGTCAGCTTTACACAACAAAGTTGAAACTTAAAGTCTTCGCTTTCGCGAAAGAAAATAGCAAATGGGCATGTAAATCAAAATTCAGAGATCCTGAAGTAAATATCTGTTTTTTGCGCAAACAAAAAGAAAGATTGAAGTTGTGCTCGAAACACAGACAAGATTTTACTGGCCCTAAAAATGGTAAATTTCCCGAAATTGATCGTTTCCCCTGTTGTGTGCTTACCTTATATTGTGTATTCCTAGAAAGTGTTTTTGAGCCATGACTCGGAACTCCTGCTTGATACGTCCATTTATTCTCAGAAGAACTTTTGATTTGGTAACATTAAATCTAGCTCTAGTTATTCTTCCATATTTTTCAAAATCTTTTATAGTCTCTGAAATTGATTTTTGATTTGCAATGAATAACACCACATTACCAGCATGAGCTGTATATTTAATGTACTCATTGTTTACCTCAGGAATGGGGAAATTTTGATGTTAATAACTTTCTCAATTTTCTTAAGAAGAAACTAAATAAATATCTTAGTATCTATATCATTTAAAAAAATATAAAACTGCCCATGAAATACGTTAAAAGTATCTTAATAACATAATTTACATATTGAAGCTAAACCTCATATTTTGCTGTAACAATATTTCATTGACAACATTAAGTAATATTCAGTATCTGATGTTTAATTCCACACAAAAGAGACGGAGCTATATATCTCACAGGGAGTAATGATTTCAAGGAAGATAACAAACAGTACGAAAAACAGTTGTCCAAAAGATATTAAAGCATTTCGGGATAGCATTTCTATATACCTTGTCGTTCGAAAAAAATACTACCGATCTGGAAGGTCATAATGAACCAGACATACTTCAGAGCACATAACCTTGTTTTATTCGAAATAGGAGATTTCTGCAACTACACACTTCTGTCGGCGAGTGACAAGCTCTCAATGCTAGTCGCGAAGAAATTGTCTCCCTGGATGCAAGAAAGTCTTAGAATAAAATGTCGGCCTCATCCCTGTTATTGAAGTCTTGTCCATAAGGCAATAGCTAAAATTCATGGACAGGTGGAAATCGATAGGTTTCACGTCAATTGAGGACGCTGGAAATGCGATGGTTTCGAACCACAGTTAGTGTAGTTTCTGTTTCGTTATTTGTGGCGCGTGTTTACTAATTTTGGATGTTCGAAACGCATTTGTTTACTAAAGTTGGCTGATTATAATACAACTTCTGGTGCATTCGGTCAATTCCTTCAGAGTATATGACTGAGCTATTGCTTTCACTAGCATTCAATAACCTATAGAAGAAGAAGAAGCGTAAATTTTTTTACGCTTATTCTTCTTTACTGTTAAGAAGAGAAGATAATTTACCGGAGAGCACGCGGTGCAAAACGTTTCTGAAATTTCAGATTTCCTTTCGGTGAATTTTCGCAAATGAATTTTCCGCTTCGGAAATTCAAGTTGTAAAATTTGTACATTGATGACAGATTTATCAGTCGGTGATCTTTTCCCATTAAAAATCGTAAGTAAAATCTGGTATCGGAATATTTACAAGGAGAAACTGCATTGAATTACTGTTTCAGTTGTTCACATTGTCATTTTTTAGAAACGAAAGGAATATCCGCTAAAAGTACATGTCGTCTGGAATAGAAAAAATTAAACTTTTGAAATGTAAAACAATTTTTGGATCTGATGCATAATTTACATTTTGGGTACAACTTGGTGCTTAACAATATGAAATATGCTTTATCAATTTTTTATAAAATCTACGTTATGCAGTTTAAAATTTCAAGATATTTTATTTTCCTTTTATACAATACACATTTTTAAATAATAATTTACAAAATACTTCAGTTTGTTATCTGAAAACGTGTATACTTGATTGAAATATAAAATAAGAATTTCGTAATAATGGGCGTCGTTGATTAGCCTTTTGCCTTTAGTTAGGCTTGTATACAATGTAATACTTTTGTTCATATTTATCTCTTGTACTGCCAAAGTTACTTACCACTGAAGGTTAAACTTACTCATGAATGGTTAGTTTCGTAGTCTCGCTAAAGACAAAATGTGTGCCTTTAGCTCTTTTAAAACAAGTTTGGAACAAAAGAGGGTGCGTATTTAAAAAAAAATGTTCGCATTCCAGTTCAATACTTTCAACGTTTGTATCGTATTTAGGTGACGATTTATAACTTCTTTATTCATTGTAACTATTGAGAAATTGCCTTTAGCGACGTTGCATCTGGTAAAACAGTATGTATAGAATTGTACATAAGAATGCAATCTAAAATCTTTTCTGGCAACATGGATCCATCCCTCCTTAAGAAAATTTGAATACCAAACAACGTTAAGGTTTTAAAGTAGTCCCATTTTCCTTCGGAAGCATTAGACCTCTGAATTTATGTTTCGTATTAATGTCCTTTAATTGTGCAGAATTTAACGAAGCTTAAGAAAAGAAACATAAGAAAATATTAAACACTGGTTATCATCAATATTTAAGGTGGACGTCAAGTAACTTTGCTTCCTATACTTCCAATGGAAATACTTTTGTAAACATTTCCTTCACAATTAGTGTGTTCCCAAATAATTAAATGTGAACATCGATTAAAATAATTTCATATTATAATTTGGAATACTTAATAGTTTCTAAAACATAAACGTAATTATATTAAAATCAATAACTGTTCCTTTCGTGCTGTTGAAACCAGAAAAAAGGACTGCGCAACCTGTACCTTGATGATGTCAGTAGACAAACAAATGTTGGATGGCATAATTATGGTTATGTTTCAGAAATTATTAAGTATTCTGAGTTATAAAATGAAGCTATTTTAATCGATGTTCAAATGTTCATCCTTGGGAACGCATGAATTGTGAAGAAAATGCGTACAGAAATTTTTCCATTGGAAGTATAGAAAGCAAAATTACTTAACGCCCACCTTAATATGCATTGCTCTTTATATCGATCGACTTGTTCATCCTGTTTTCATGAAACAAAATTCATTGATATGTGAAAGCTGATCATAAGCAACATTTTTTTTTTCAAATTGATGATTCGTTCTGTTTTTTGAAACTAATAAGTAACGAAGTACCTAGCTAGCACTTTCCTTACCTCATTCGCCTCCTGCCGAAATTACTGTAAACGAAATAACACAACTTACACAGTGTATGCGCAGGGATCTGCTTTGACTTTACGAAGAATAACATGATTATTGCAAATATATATTGGGAAGGAGTTACCAGAGCGGAAATATAAATTAAGGGATTTGAGTATATTTCCCGTTCAAGACATATGGAGGAGCAAAGAATAAAAAAATCTAATGCAGCGTAATGACAAAATTGAATTGAAATACAGTCCACTCACTAAAAGTGTAATGAAATCAAATATAAAAGTCGCCATCATAATCTTTAATCATTAGCAAACCACTGCAGAATGAATGTACCGTATGTTTCTTTCGCACCTTTCTGTCTTGAGCTGTTCTCCTCCATGTCACCCAGGCATGCTTTTGGTTTCATCTAGCCATCTCAAATGGTCTTTTTCTGGATCTATTTTTGAACTCTGGTGACCATTCTAGTATAACAGTTGTCCAAGGGTTGTTAGTTCATCTAGCAATATGTTCAGCGCATTTCTAATTCAGGGTGTTCATTTTAATCAACATGTCATTAACTCTTGCCATTTTCGTACACTAGTTAATCCACTTACATTTTTTTCTGATTGTAACAAACATGCAGCTTTACATGCTACCTGGAGCTGTGAGCAGTCCTGTATATCATTCATAATTATATCCGATGTCGCTAATCTTTACGTTAGTACTAGAGGTTTGCACTGATTATAATTATCTAAACTTTCACTGGTTTCCTCGCAGGTACGACTTCCGATCTTCCCAGGTCTTAGGAAATAAAAAAAAGTAAAAAAAGAGCAAAGACACTTGGTAAGAAAATTGTCTTCGTATTAAGACTGCACTGAATGCATGGGAGATGGAACTGGCACAGAATCAGTTCGCATATTACATATTTTTTCTTTCTGCCGAACGTACACTGAAGCGCAAAACGTAAGGACCGTTCGGTGTTTTCGTCGTAGCTTCGCAATGAAGCCGCCTGAAAGGAGGAATGTAATACCACACATACCTCAGTATGTACCAAACGGAAGAATGAACAAACACAAGTGCAAAAACGAAACCAAAGTGTACACTGCGACTTTACTTAGAAATGACCGTAAAGCCATACACACCATGGTACAGAGCCATCGTTTCCACAGATGGATTACAACAAAGAGGTGGTCTTCAGTAAAGAATATGATGTCCCCTAACAGCAATGGCTGCGTTGGAGCGTCTGGCCATACTTAACCCAAAGCTTTCCATGTGTTCCTATGGAAACTTTGCCCATTCCATTCGTAATGCACGTTTCAACTGAAGAACATTTTCCAGCGTATGTGGGCGTGCCTCAACAAGTCTACCCATAGTGTCCCACACATGTTGTATGGGATTTAGATGTGGGAGTACGCAGGCCAATCCATACGAGCGATATCCTTACTATCCAACAGCTCATCTACTGCACGTGTACGATGAGGTCTCGCGTTATCGTCAATAAATACGAACTCGGAACCAATGGAACTTCGGAACAAGCGTACATGGGGAAAAGCACTTCATCGCAATAGCTGTTTGCGGTTACGGAACTTCCTTCGAAAATGTGGAGCTCAATACAACCATTCAGCGTAATGCCTCCCCAGACGAACACACCAACAAGGCCATACTGATCTCTTTCTGTAATGTTAGCTGGTCGAAAACGTGTTCCCACATGTCTCCAGATCAGCTGACGTCCTGAATAAAAGGGTATTTCAATGCATTTCAAAGGGAGCTTAAATGTACATCTAAGTGGGGATCCTTCCCAGCAGGTAATCTAGATAGACTCTTTTCAGTTGAGAACTATTTCTCTGAATTAGGAAAACGCTTTGCAGCTTATTAATTTCCAAAAACATTACTCATATATAGCTGCCAGAATGAGTAAAATAAAACACCTTTTTTTCATTGTTGTATTCGGTTTTAATGTATTTTCCTCTACTAGATATCCAGAGTTCAACCGAACGAAAGTTCAACCAAACGAAAGTTCAACAGAACATACTCGATAATATGTCCATGAAAAGTAGTCATGGTATTGTGTTTTAGAGCGCGTGTACTATATTATCTGCAGACTACTCCAAATTAGTGATGGGCATGATCGAGTAGATATAATCGATTCATTCGATTATGAAAATCTGTCGAAACAATCGATTACGCCAAATTCATTCTAATGAAAAACCCTCTTGATTGCTCATACGCTGCCTCGTTCAAGCG
Source organism: Macrothele yani (assembly GCA_039090855.1). Lineage (NCBI taxonomy): Eukaryota > Metazoa > Arthropoda > Arachnida > Araneae > Macrothelidae > Macrothele > Macrothele yani. The sequence continues at coordinate 192,575,051 of CM077034.1, read as the reverse complement.
TGTGCATTCGAAAGGTGAAATCGCTCGTCGGTTCTCTAGAACATAGCTTCAGAGGAAAATCGCTTGTCTAGCCGAAAACATCTCGAGAGATACCGAGATCCGACAGATTCGGATGTATTCACTTTTCACGTAATCGAATTATCTCTCGCAAGACAATCACCCGGGTACCTTCTAACTTCTTTAGCTAGGTTATGCTATTTGAAAAAATTCAGACGTCCTTAACGTCATTCCGTCCACCGAAAGAAAGCTCTGAGTGTATAGGGCCAATTACAAATCATTCGAATGGTTATTTCGAATGAATATCTCGATTTGTCAAAGGCAGACGACGGCTCTGAGCGTATCACGCCATCTAACGGTAAATTCTAAAATTAGGAATCGTTCGATTGATTTTTTCGAGTGAATATCTCGATTTGTCAGATCTCACGATTGTAACCTCTCGATTCTTAAATTCAATCGATTATCCCTAACACTACTCCAAATAGCAGCCGGTGTTTTTAAAAAGTCTGAAAGTAAAACAGAATATAAGGTCACTGCATTTAATATATATTTATAAATTGTTTTCCTTGTTTTTTACTGAATACAAAATAAAACTAAGTCAATAACACAGATCGGCTAAAATCTTCATATCGCTAGTCCATTGGCAGACAACAGTTATGAAGGCTACTAATGAGTTCAGATGAAGAAGAGGGTCACTTTAACTAATTAAGAACTAACCTTAAAATTGTCTTAATTAACCGAGAGGAATAATGGCGTATAATCATCATGCAAAATTTACCACCATTTAGCTTTACAAAAGAAATTATCATTTGTATTCTTCAAATGAATGTGCAAAATGGTGTACTTAGATCAGGTTTCAGAAATTTCGAAAAGGTGATGCCTACAATCAATATCACGTTAACATTCTTCGAATTTTTGGTCTTACAGTTGCACGGTAAGCAAAATGATACAAGAGCTTCGAGGCGTTCAGTCACAATTATAATATAAAAGACACGTAAACATAAAATCATTTTGCAGAACTAATAAAAAACCGTAAATACGAAATATATGAATACTTGTTTTACTCGACAAAGAAACGAAACACTTCTTTGATATTTGAAAAACACACGACTTTTGAACATGCTTCGTACAGCCCTTATCTGTTTCCATCAAGATGTCGGAGGCAACGACACATTTCGAGGTTATTGTAAGGCAAGTTGCTATCATAAAATAGAAATTCGCAAAATGCCATGCATCGGCAATATGATTGATTGAATTCTGAAACCTCATTTTAATCGTAAACCGAAATCGTAGGCGATTGGTTATAAATAAAAGGATTACATTTTTTTCCCGAATAAGAATATTACATTTAACACACTTAATTTATAAATTTTTACAATAGTATAATTTTGAGAATTTCTGGTGTAGATGATTACGTTTTTATCAATGCTAGCCAGCTCTCCATGATTCGCGAATCAACGCTGACGTGCTGCCATCTTTTGGCCGATGTGAAAGATGATGTTCTTTAAATTTTTATAATAATTATGTTTCGCAACAATTTTGACCGGCCTTTAAATGGAACTTTATGAATGTTAAAAATGAGTCCCTACGCCGAAACCTTTATTGTGAATGAAAAGGTGTCTGTTTGGCAGAATAAATATTTTCATTACGCCAATTTAAAATCAATTAATTCAAACACTCGACGTGGACCAGGAACACCAATCAGAAAGCATCGCTCTTTCCACTTTAATAAGTGAGTCTCGGAAAACTTCTCGTCGGCCGCCACCGGGAATCAACCCAGGGCCTTCCAGTTACGCGCCGGACATACTACCACTGCACCACATCTGCCTCGAATTTTCCAGACTCACATGTGATTAACTGCCAAACTACTTGGCAGATTGCTTCATGAAGCCCCGCACATTGCTAGGGATTCAACAAAGATGGAAAGCAGCAATCTTTGGAAAGCAGCCTTCTCCGTAATGGAAAGCAGCAATCGCTCTTGCTTCTTTCCATCTTTGGTGAAACACCAGCATTATGCGGGTCTCCATGAAGCAACCTGCCATGTAGTTTTGCAATTAATCACATGCGAGTCTGGATAATTCGCGGCCGCTGTGGTGCAGTGGTAGCATGTCCGGCACGTAATTAGGAGACCATCGGTTCGATTCCCGGTGGCGGCCGACTACAACTTTTCCGAGACTCACTTATTAACGTGGAAAGAGCGATGATTTCTGATTGGTGTTAAAATCACTTCATTAAATGCTACGAAAGATTTGTGTAATGACTCATTCGCTACCAACAATTCGTTCGTCGTAGTAGAAGGCTATTATGAACTCTGAAACTACTTCTTTGCAATACTGATATCAGGCGCTAACTGTCTCATTGGGCGTGGTATCTTCAGCTTGTGTCGATTTCTCGATTACCTCATCGTAGGACAATCCTTTGGCAAAACACTATACCAGAATAATAACGGTATCGTGAGAAATATTATCGTTATAGAACCACGTCCTAAGTGTAGGGGAACACAGGTAATATACCCTGAAAAGTGCTTCTTGCGACACCTGAATTGTCCAAAACGATGAGGCATATCCATTGTGAAAGTAATTGTATGACCCTTCGAACATCGTGAAGTTGGTGACAATCCCTTTCATTCATGCGACGAAATACACGTAGCTTCATCATAATCAATTTCACTGCAACATTACTTCCAATTCTCCATCTTACAGCACTTTAAAACAAGGTGTTTACAAAAAACTTACAGGCACCTGACACAGAGAACACGCCCGAGAATCACACTGGAAAAATAGCTAACAAATTCTAGGTGGCATGTTTACACAGGCATATTTTTAAATGTTAGAACACTTCTGTGAATTTTTTTATTGAAGGTTTAACGACTACCGTGAGCAACTCAATGGACTATAAGCAGTCGCCCGTCCCTAATTTAGGGTCACTGGTTCCAGGGAAGTGAGAGAGCCAGTGCGGTAAGACAAACACAACATCCATGCATCACTGGGATTCGAACTTGGACCCCGTTCGGACGAATAATCAGAGGCCATCGCTTAAAACACTGCTGTGAATTCTGAACAAAGAGATTTTAAAAGCAATTGCTGCTAACACGTGACACGTTTAAAATATATATTTTTCCTTTTTAAAATAATTTTTTCATGATTTCAGTAGTTATTTAAAACTATTTTTTAAATTAAAATTTGCAGCTATAATAATTCTTGTGGGATTCATGATTTACAGAGATCCCTTATTTGGCACTTTAATAAGTGTTTATGAAAAATTACAGTACTATTACCCGTAAGGTGGCACCACTTCAATTACTTAAATACCGTTGTGAATGTTTATTGATGTTTATTTTTTTCTGGTGCGGTTTTAGCGATCACGTTGGGTAACTGGATAAGATATATACATTCGCGCGTTCGTAATTTAGGGCCACACGTACCAGGAAATGGAGACAGCTAATCTTGTAAGACAAACAAAACATCCGTGTCTCATGAATTCCGAACGCTGACCTATTCTGGACAAAATGCTAAAAGTCAGAGCTTAAACCACTACGCTTGCAGAGAAACATCAACAGCTTTCTATAATTCCATAAAGCAACGGACCATCCCTCCTTCAATACAGTTGGACTTACGGCGAAACGTCTTTTCTCGTCTGTCAGTATTTGATTGCATTGTGTACGGGCGACGAATAAAACTTTTGAGGGAACCACGAATTTGAAGCAGTTGGAGTACAACTGGCAAACAATTAGCCACATCCTCAGACAGAAGCACAACAGGAAAAGGAAACATAAAACTATTTGACAAGTCTCAAACACGCTGCAATTATTTTACATACAAAGAAAACATTGATTTATTGTATTATGGTAAACAATATTTTTACAAACAGACAAAATTCCATTTCTAATTTCATTGGAAAATATTCACTAGCGGCAATAAATTCTGTTGCTCAGAATACCTATTTACCGTAACCCGGCGAATGGCAAACAAATCGTCTTTTCATCGTGAGCAACCAGCTTAGCTTATTCTAGGTGACATAATTCATTTCAAAACCCGTCAATTATACACAGTGTGTTTTTTTAAACACCAATGGTAATACAAAGTTGCCCTAAACACACTAAGAGTAGCGAGCCCTGCTCGTCAGAAATCTCAAACATCACACTTAAAAAAATGGAAGCTGTCTTAAAACTAACGGTGAATCAACATCCGGGTTGAAGTGTGATATTTGTTGAGCTCTAGAGAAAACGAGCAGAAGTAAAACATATGAGTACAAGTTTCTCGAAATATAATAATTTCTGAATTCTTCCGGAAAGTTCAGAAGGTCTGTCATTAATTTCATGGGAAATAGAAATGCGTCTGAATGACTTTGCAAGTGGAAATCCTACCAAAACTCTTTAATACCGTTTAACGACACGTATGCAACAAAACATACATTCCTGAAATTACCTTTATGATATATTCTGGTGTAGCTGAACAGGGAAAAATACATACACGGGTCATATCTATAATCATTTTAATTTGCTCTTAATCTTGAACAAAGTAAATATAAATTGAAAGATTGCTACCAAAATTAAACGTTCCCTTTAAAGATGAGTTGTATCCAAAACACACTAAATGTTGTGGCTCTACGGTGATTTGAGAAGTATCTCTACCATACCTAATAATACTTCTTGAAGTGTGATGACGTACGGTTAAAACAAAAACACGGATATGTTCTCGTTGTGAATTGGACCACAGGGGTAAGAATTTGTCATAGGGATCGCCGCTAGAAGCAAAAACGGATTCCTAGTAGCAGAAAAAATTTAAATATTAGCAAACGCGGTCGTAGCAACTTTAAATAGGCAGAAAGAAAATTAATTTTGAATTGCCCACCGGAATACGAACTCAAAATGTCAGTTTTCGTATATCATTTAATAACTCAACATTTCCCTGAAATTATATTACCACTTATATTCCAACATTGAACGATCACTGAAATGCTAAAATCGGATATGACTATGCGAAAACTTAAAATTCATGAATAGCAAGTGTTTGGAATTTTCACTTCAGGAATCCGTTCTCCTGTTACACTTCTGAAAAAAAAAATCTACGACAGAAGCGTAGGTTTTTCAATGCAGGTACTAAATATTATCTAATGAAATTACACTTGAAAAAAGCTTAAGGAAAAGTATGAAGCATGGAAAAAAAAGAGAAAGTTTTAGAGGCGTAAGTTTCAGAAGAGTTAATGATTTTAATTTATAACTAACGAACTTAAAGGGCAGAACCTTTTCCTGGAATTTAAAGAACTATCAAAAATACAAATGCATAGGGCACTGAATAAATTTAAAGATATTTCGCCAGAGGTATTTGTTATCTAACAAAGCATCTAAGTTATTTATTTCAATGCTGTGATATAAAAGATTCGTAAGGATAATATTTACAATGATATTAATGGTAAATTTTTGTTTCATTAAGTAAACATATTATTTACTATATATCTGGTCAAATACTATTATCGGAAGTAATGAGGACCGAATGCCTATGAAAAAATCAGTTTTCACTACTTTATGATATGCATAAATGATTGTTGTCTTCCGCAGAAGGTAATCGTTTGTTATAAATTCATATGAATCCATCTTTCAACTGATTTCAAAATTTAATTGTCCCTTATAGGAGACCAACGCGCTTCTCTCTCTTCTGCCTCGACCAATCTAGACCACGAATTTTATGTAAATGAAGCGAAGCAGTTTGACAAGGGAAATTGAGAAATATCTTATTTTTAGCAAGTTAACTTAGGCTCATGATTACTCCTCATATTGACGGGTGTGTTTTATCAACCGCGTATAGAAGTAGCACACAAAGAACACTAGTATTCAGGAAACTTCAGAGTAAATACCTACAAAATCACCATGAAAATAGGTATATTTCTTCCGTTATACATGGAACGTACATGAGACCATCGTTTTCGTGAAGTAGGACCGGTGTTTGTTAGTGGTTCTGTTCTCAATCTCGTCGTAAACTTCAAGAATTGCATCTCACTGGGAAACATTAATACTTGCATATCCCTTCATCTCTTAGTTTTCTCGAACAGAAATCTGAAAGTGCTGGTTTAATTTCCCACCCAAGATGATACAATTTACCCCTTTTTATGAATGCATGTCTACGTGGGATTCAGAGGACAACGTGCCGTCTCTGTACGAGTAACCATAATTTCATTCGGAGATTTCAGATACACTGAGAGAAAAAATAATCCCAACACCACGAAAAATTAGTTGTAGAGGAATGAAATGGCGGCAATACATTTGTATAGGTAACATACGTAATCGATTAAGATTTCAAGATCACAGCTTAATGTAAGGGCAAGAAGAGCCATCTTAAATGTGAAATGCTGGTATATTAATAACCGGTGTAACCGCCAGAATGTTTAATGCAAGCATGCAAACATTCATGCATTGTGTCGTACATGTGCTGGATGTCAATTTGTGGGATGGAGTTCCATGCCTGCTGCACTTGGTCGGTCAATACAGGGACGGTTAATACTGGTTGGGTGTGAAGCTGGAGTTGTCTTCCAATGATGTCCCATACGTGCTCGATTGGTGAAAGATCTGGTGACCTAGCAGGTCACGGCAACATGCCGACACTCTTTAGAGCATTTTAACCCAACATGTATGCGGTATGCGGGCTAGCGTTATCCTGTTGGAAAAAGAACTTCTGCAATGCTGTTCATGAATGGCAGCACTACAGGGTGAATCACCAGACCGACGTAGTCAGGGTGCATGGGATAACCACAAGAGTGCTCCTGCTGTCATAAGAAAATGCTCCCCAGACCATAATTCGAGGTGTAGGTCCAGTGTGTCTCGGCCGCAGACAGGTTGGTTGTAGGCGCTCACCTGGCCTCCTTCTAACCAACACACGGCCATCGTGGCACCCAGGCAGAACCGGCTTTTATCAGAAAACACAACAGATCTCTACTCCGTCCTCCAATGAGCTCTAGCTTGACACCACTTACATCGCAAACGGCAATGGTTTGGAGTAAGTGGAATGCACGCTACAGGGCGTCTGGCTCGGAGCTGTTCTTCAAATAACCGATTTGTAACAGTTCGTTGTGTCACTGTGGTGGCAACTGCAGCTCGAATTGCTGCCGCAGACTCAGTACGATGCGCCACGACCATACGCCGTACACGGCGGCCTTCCCTCTCAGTAGTGCCACGTGGCCGGCAGGAACCCAGTCTTCTTGAGGCAGTACCTTCTCTTGACCACCGCTGCCAACAATCATGCACAGTGGCTACATTCCTGCCAAGTCGTTCTGCTATATTGTGGAAAGAAAATCCACCTCCTCTTAGCCCTATTACACGACCTCGTTCAAACTCCGTGAGCTGTTGATAATGGCTTCTTCGTCTTCTTAAAGGCATTCTTGACTAACATCAACACACTACGTCGAATCTCAACGATAACTAACGCTCACGAACGTTACCGCGTGTATTTACAGCAAACCTGCTTTGCATGTTCCGAGGGGCGCTACTAGCGCCTCGTTTATCTAACACAACCCCTTCTTGATGTTGGGATTTTTTTCGTCAGTGTAGAACACATATACGTCGGTTCAGTTTATACATCGTTCTGCGGCAGATTTGCAAATTATACCTATGTTTTTATTTTCCTGTCCTTTGTTGTGAGTTTTCAATTATCTCCCACATAATGATACGGCTTGCAATATTTATGCCTGATTTAACGAATTCAATTTGATACGTGACAGTCTTACGTTACACCGTTTTGAGGACTGTACATACATGTATATGGTATAAATAAAGTTATCTTAAGTTAAATATTAACAGTATAATTAGCTGATCACATTTACACATTGCGGTTGTGCTCCCAAACTGCATTCACAGAATTACGATTTAAGACCAAATAGATTCAAAAATGTACTCCCCAGAGGAAATGAACATTTTTTCCGAGAATTCTGTCATTCAAAAACGGACAAAACGATCATTGAATCTCAATGGTAGAGAGCTCACAAATAAGAATACTGATATTTGGTGAACTGGGATATACGATAAGTCGGAATATTAAAATTATGGAGCTTGAGTAAAAATTGCAGTAAATTAAATGTTCTTCTCCTTAGACATAGGTACAACATTATACGAAGTGGAAGTCGACAATTATTGTCGTCCATTTGAATTTTATAGTATCATTAATTAGTTTTCTTTTATATAATTGAGAACACCACACACGTGTACACGGTCGTATCAGAATAATATGTGCACCTACATGATAATGAAAATAACCGCCCTTGGCCCGGATGACAGCAACGAGACGGAAATGCTCTGGAAGGTTGCCCGAGGTACGTGGGCCCATTCGGACCACAGCACAGCACGGAGATCGCGGCGATGACGTGTTTTTGGGTCGACACGTCGAACCTGTTTATCCAAATAGTTCCATGACTTCTGTATGAGATTGAGGTCAGGCTATTTCGCCGGCAGAGGAAAAACGGAGACATCGCTGTTGTATTCCTGGAACCAGCCATGCACCCATTTTTCGACGTGGAACGGCACATTGTGCTGTTCGTAGGAACCATCACTACCAGGGTAAACGTCTTACGTGGAGGGACGCATGTGTTTTACTAGAATTGATTGTTAGCCATTGGCGTTTAGTAACCAGTTCAGTGGAATCAACCTTGCCATGTACTGCCCCCGGACATGACACTGCCACAGCTGGCTTGTACCGGACCCACAAGCGTGTCCATGTGTTGGTTTTCATGTGTATGACGCCGTATCCGCACCGTCCGTCACGCCTGCGCTGTAGAAACCTCGCTTCGTCTGAAAAGGCAACCTTTTTCCACTCTTCCACTGTCCAACGACGGTAGTCCCATGCGAACTGCAGAGTCGTTGACGATGGACCTGGGTTAAAATTCATGGGTAGCTCAGAAATCTGAGCTACCCGTGAATTTTATCTCACGACAGGGAAATATTGCAGCGATTCAAAATTTGGAAGAATCTGCGCTACGAAGTTAATAGATTCAATCTTCTGTGCCTGCAATTTGAGGAATAGACAGATTGTACTGATATTGCCAAAACGGCATCTTTTGCGAAATGTTTTTCACGACAGGGAAATTCATTGAGCGCTAATCTATAAAATTCGCTAGATATGAACCTTTTAACGAGAGGATTTTCAATGTTGGTTGCTAAATCTTCAACTCTTCTCCTAACTGTCTGGTGTGAATGCCTCGTTTTTTCTAACATTGACTACAAAATGAAATGACGGATATGCTAGAGATGTAAATATGAACAAGCAATCTTTCACAAATTCCCCATCCGAAAAGGGTTTTCCTCTCTTTGCTATTTCTTCGGCTGTCAAATAATTAATTTTGGTAACCGCCTCAGAACGTTGGTTTGCAGATTTAAGGAAAGATTGTACCCCATATTATTATTTTATAGAGAAATCACTCGATCGATTCTTTCTTGGTCTCTTAGATTATGATATTTGTTGGCATGCTTTGTAGAAAAATGTCTCTTGATAATACATAGCCGGAAAGTGAAAAAAGAACAGCAAGAAGGAGACGTCTGATACCAACGAAATTTATACAACATAATAACAGAATACAGAGGATAACGTGATCAAAACATTATGGCAAAATACAGCTGTATTTGCTGGTAAACTAAAAAATAACATTTGGTTAGTTAGTTAGTTAGTTAGTTAGTTAGTTGAATTTAGTGGCGCAAGGGCCAGGTTTGGCCAAGGAGCGCCAGACACAGAACTATCAGTTAAAAATTTTTAAAAGCGGGGTGAAATGATTAATAGCAGAAAATAACATTTCCATGTAACATGGTTAGTACGAGGTTGAACCGCCATGAACTGTGTCACACTGTGCAATTCTGGCATGAAGTCTGTCGTACAGATGTTGGATGTAAGTTTGGGGTATTGAGTTCCAAGCATCATCAACCTAGACGCGTAAGACGGTGATGGTCGTGTCTGGCCGTGGAGACCGGATAAGTCGTTGTCCCATAAAATCCCATTCGTGCTCAATGGGGTACAAATCCGGTGAACGTGCAGGCCATGGAAGTTGTCTCACACGCTGAAGTGCATGTTGCACTGCAATTGCCATGTGTGGGCGTGCGTTATCTTTCTGGAAAGCACCACGATAAACCGACCTTACAAATGGCACAACAGCGGGTTGAATGATGTTGTTGGTGAAGGAGGTGCTTTTTAACGTACTCGGTACAAACACTAGTCGTGTACGGGAGTGATAGCTGATAGCTCCCCACACCAGGAGACCAGGTGTAGGCCCTGTGCGTCGCTGGCGGATGCAAGAACGGTGGAGACGCTCCCCTGTGCGTCTGCGAACACGAATACGGCCATCGGAGGCTCCCAAGAAGAATCTGCTTTCATCGCTGAACACCACAGATCGCTATTGCGTTCTCCACTGCAGACGTTGGCGACACCACTGCAGCCGTTCCTGACCGTGGGCTGGAGTTAGAGGTACACATGCCAGAGTCACACGTGCACGTATTCCTGCATCTAGTAGACGGTTGTGGATTGTTCACACAGTCACCTGAGGTGCGACGGCAGCTCGGATTTGCGTCGCAGTGGATGTTCTGGTTTACAACGCCGCTCATCTTATGCGTCGATCGGTCCGCTCATCAGTCCGTCTGTGACTCCCGGTTCCACGTCTTCTTGTGTGGGAATTTTCTGGGACCATCTACGCCACCATCGTACCACCACCGATACTTCCCGTCCAATTCGCTCCGCAATACGACGATACAACCACCCGGCCTCGCGGAGTCAGACTAGACGACTTCGCTCAAAGTCCGATAACTGCTGAAATCGTACACTTCTTCCATGTCCAGGCATTGCAGCTTCTTCAGGGTCTCCGCACGTGTCCGTACGCCGACGACCGATTACATTCATTTCGCCGTACTCCTTAAATACCACCGACGATAATTTGCTTATTATGAAGTGCTGTGGCGTAAGCGCTCACCGGTTGGTCCCAAAAGTAACATCACACCTACGTAAACTCGACCCCATTAACATATGCAAATTTCATGATAGTCCGCCAATTCCTTCTTGGTGTTCTTTTTTCATTTTCCGCCAGTGTATATTGCTTTACAACAGCGATTCTCTCTTGGCCCCAGAGAGAATCGCTGTGGTAAAGCATTTTTCTTATGCTCACGTTATGCTCAATATCAAAATAATCATCGGTCCAAGCATCCTTAAAAGCTCTACATTCAGAATCGATTTTCCTTTCCCTGCGTGTATTCAATGGAGCTCGCATGTTTGGTGCGATGTATTTTAACAAGAACTTCGCTGGAGATTTAAGTAATAAACACCCTGATGTTTAGCTAGCACAGTTATTACTGTGAGAAAAACTTGCAATTTAAAAGGCGATTTCCTAATGAAAAGCTAAGGAGGCAATCGTCACGTGGTACTCAGTCAGCTCTGTGTGGAAGAGGTGGATATTTAATACCTGATAGGCTGGAGAAACGAATGCTTGCATTTACCGTGCGGACATTTTCTGCTCCCCTCAACTTTTCCCTGTGCTATTTATTTGCTCATTTGTGATAGGCGTGAAAACTCTGCCGAAATAAAGTGGTTGCAAACCGTTCCTGCGGGTTTTCCTTATTTCTGAAATATTCAGTTCCCTACAATTTTTGCTTTTCTTCTTTCAATCCTGGAATGTTTAAAATTCCGAGCAATAGCTAGCGGGCTGGATTAAAATCTTTGGCGCGCCGGACTATGGCCAACGGGCCGTATGTTGGACATCCCTGTTTTAGAACATATAGCTGGAATATTTTTAGTACATAAAGCTAAAGATTGTTAATAAAGTCACGCATCATGTTCTTCACAGGCAAATTGATTTTCATAAAAATGTAGCACCAATTAAATTTCTGAAAATTAAAATTCCTGAGGGATGATCCGATACGTTTGACGTCAGCGCCTCATATGACTCATTTTGTTCTATGGATAAGGAGGAACAAATCGTCACTGTATTTGTCCTTTTCCTATCCACAGAAATTTATCCATTTGAAAAATTTCATTTTTCTAGATACTCGAAATTCTGAAAATCGAACACATTCACATTCAGATCTCCATTCCCACACCTAGCACATAAAGTAATAATATTCAGTCAAATAATTAGCTGTGGGTTTACCACATTAAATGTAATAATTCCTTTAAAAATCAAAATTCAGAATTATAAAGTAACTTAAAACATTCACTCCTGATATTTTGAAGTTTTATATATTGCATACATTTTGATACTATAATATGCGTTCTAATTGTCAGAAGCCCGGTGGCGCAGTGGTCTAAGCGATGGCCTCTGATCATTCGTCCGAATGGGGTCCGGGTTCAAATCCTGGTGAGGCATGGATGTTGTGTTTGTCTTACGGCACTGGCTCTCGCCCTTCCCTGGAACCAGTGACCCTAAATTAGGGACGGGCGACTGCTTATAGCCCATTGAGTTGCTCACGGTGGTCATTAAAGCTCCAATAAAAAAAATTGTCAGAAAATAAATTTGCTAAGAATTTTGCAGCATTTTCTAAAGGAAGCTGACGATAAAAAAAGCTGTTTTATTAGTGCGCTCTCAATTTATATCCCATTTCAGTTTTGCCCTGTTTTGTCGTTCACGTATCACGTGATCCGTTCGCATTTGAAAAATGTTTTATACTTCAACATTCGACACATATTCACCAATATTTCTTCGGCACTGCTACTAATATTTCTTGCTGTGGATTGTGTTATGTTTCACAGTGTGTTTGGAAAACAGATAACATATCCGAAATTGTGTGCATTTTTTCTTATGTTGATAATTGACCTCTTTTCACTACTTGCAGCCCAATTCTTCACCGATATCATTACAAGACAGAGAATTCAAATTTTAACCCACAAAATGGTGTATGCAGCTGAAGGAAGTGGTGAACAGGAATTTCTACGCTCTCTAAACAGAAATGTTTACGTAACATCATGGTTTTAGGAAATGTACAGTAAAACAATTCCTTTCTCCTTCACATTTCAGCAGTGCCCAAGGTATCACAGGTGATAAGAGCTCTATTCTCTTTCTTTGCATTCTGTTCCGTAGCGAAAGACACGACATAAACGACTGTTCTCCAATAACACTAACATCGTTCCATTTGGAAGAAACAAGTTATTCAATCATCTTTTTTCTCCTTTCTTTGAATGATCGCCCATGTTAGAGAATATTTAGCAGGTGACCAATCAGAAATTTTTTAAATCACTGATCCTTCTAATTGAACCGTTTGAGTACCGAAGCTAAGGGAACAACTACGCCTTCTCAGGCGCAGGTTCATGCATTCAGCCTACTTCTTAGAGAACAAAAACATTCGTTGGAACTTATCATACCTTATTTTGCTAACCCCGAGTTAATTCGTTCTAGCATGTTAAAATGTTACAAATCCAATATTCCTGCGAAAAATAGCAAAGGAGTTAAACACAATGAAGTTTCACTCACTTATTCCGTTTAATTCCTAAGAAAATGAAGACGAGATGTAGTCGCTGCCCAAACTTCAAAAAAAAAGAAAGCTGGGATTTCACTAGGCAAACCGATGCTTTGCATTCTGATCATACTTTTCATAATTGCAGCGATACAATCATCAATGCTTTGAAAACTTGAAATTTATTCGGTAAAATTATGTTCCAAGTTTAGCAATCAATAAGGAGCAAAACATAGTTTTCACTTTGTTTTCATTTTCGATTTTTTATATGCAATAATTAATACATCTTTCTACTGGTTTGAATTTCAGTTCGCTATATCAGAACTGCTCAAAACAGCGTATATTTTGCAAAATGCCAGTGCCTAACGAATGTTTAATAAAAGCAACACATAGTTTGTCAAATGTTTCCACGGAAGGTTTTAAAGGAGTTACAGATTCTTTTAATAAACTCTAATTTTCTTGGTGAACAAAAAGGCACATTAATTAAAACCTACATTTTGTACAGTAATTTTTACTAATTTACTGGTACAACAAAGTATTAATAAAAAAATGTTATACTAAAATTTATGTAGTGTTTTTGAGGTTGTAAAATTATTCTATCCAAAGTAATCTCATCTTTAGGGATTAGAGGTTACGGGTTCTAAACACTGGTCATTTAGGAGCTCAGGTTGTCAAAAGCTTAAATATTTGTAGCGGTGCTGTTGTCATAATGTCGCTTATCGAATGAACCGTAAATTGCAGTTGTTATGCCCTTTTTAAATATCTACTATGAAACCTTTCCAGATATTGATAGATAATATTCCATATTACCCAGGAATAGGATTAATTAATTTTCCGACAGAATATGTACTTACGTATATGCGCATGTAACCGGAAGAAGATATGTTCAGGCTCCATGATATATTTGGGATTACACACTTGTAATTAATGAAGTGCATATGACATGGAGATCAAGGATGAAGTCGAAGTACACTGGCGTGCAAAACTTAAGGACGGACACTAATTCCGCAGATTACAGCCGCACAGTGAAACACACAAGCTGAAGAAGATCTGAGTAACGCAACCGGATCAGTAGAAAGATGATGCGTATGTAAATTTAAGAAATGTGATGTCGCAAGTCATATGACAGCGCTGAAATGGATATAAGGAGCATTTCGCAGTAAGGCAAGAAACGGAAAGTGAAAGTGTGCAGCTTTGTAAAGAGGTTCGAGTGGTTTGTTAGGAGATATTCTCGAAGTCAGCTGATCTTGAGAGAAGTGGGAACAAGTTATCGATCGGTTAACATTAACGAAAGAGATCGGTATGGCGGTGTTGGTGTGATCGTCTGGGGAGGCATTACGCTGAATGGTTCTACTGAGCTCCATATTTTCAAAGGATATTCCGTAGCCGCAAACCGCTACTGTGATGAGGTGTTCCTTCCACATGTACACCTATTCCGAGGTATTATTTGTTCCGAGTTCGTGTTTATGTACGATACGCGATACCTTTTCGTACACGCGCAGTAGGTGAGCTGTTGGAAAGTAAAGATATCACTGGTGTGCATTTGCTTGCATACTCTCCGTATCTAAATCCTACAGAACATGTGTGGGACGCTCTGGGGAGACGTCTTGCTGCACACCCAAATTCGCTGGAAAACGTCCATCAGGTCAAACGTGCACTACGAGAGGAATGAGCTAAGTTGCCCTAAGAACTCATTGACAGCCTCGCGTTAAATATGGCCAGACGCTGCAACGGAGTAATGGGGACATCATATTCCATACTGTCGACCACCTCTTTGATATTCCTTGTGTTATTGTATACTGTTAACTGTAATTAAATGCAGTACAAACGAAGCCTGCCTGCACATATTACGATTGCAAATCTTTCAAAAAAATACTACCTTCACCTTTCGTGAAATCAAAGATTACGCAAAATTAAAAAAAATGCAGCAGCATTATAAATTTCCAAATAGAAATAAGGGATTATCTATTTGACTCATATGCAGCTGCAAATGCAATCTGAGGGAAGTTCTCATAGTGGTACCAAAAGACCATCGTTCAAAACTCGTCCACACGTTGCGGTGTCGACAGCAGTAGTTTCAACTTGACACATAAAGCTGAAGCCTTGGCTAAACATTTTCTATGATACATTGCCACAGTAAGGGTTGGATGATACGCATCCTGTAGAATATCTCAAATGATATTGAAAAATAAATAATTGTACCGGTAGATTAATTCCTTAACATATAGTACATTGATATGTTTGTCGATGCAGACTTCGTTTATGCTGTTAGATGACAATACGAGAGAAACATGCTTTACATGAATTGAACGACGGTTTCTTCGGCCGGTCAGGGTACCACACCATTGCACTGTTGAGACATACAAATTGTGTTGCGAAGACATTCAGTTGCCTTGCAACAGCAGTGGGAAGCCATAATATCAGACGAATTCCAACTGAGAAGTCGTCTGTTTTATATTTTGCTAAACATTAATTCTTTATATTGTGTAAGTCTGTACTTATGTCTTTTATCGTGGTAAATGTGTTCTCCCATTTGGATCTAAGGATGATGCATCATGGGAGTATCGTAATTCCTAGCTATCTTATGTCACAATATGATATATTTTTATGCAACGCCCTTTTTGAAATTCGTTGACCGCGATGAATGTTGTACCTCTTTTAGTCCGGAAATGGTGAGCATTACCACGCATTCTAACAATGCCCACATCTTAAAACTCCTTGCTTTCCAGCCGCTTTGCGACGTCACATATCTTTTTCCTGTGATTTGTCGTTTGTTAGCCTCAGGTTAGAAACAATAAAGGCAAACTCAACAGTTCTCTGTTTCGGTATCAGGAGCACGTTTTCCCAATATAAATGCAATATATAAAAACAAAATAGTGAAGCGCAAGTGACATCTTCACTCTCTTCTGTATTAGCTGAGACTGTGCTGAGACCCTCTGAAAAAATATCCTGAATGAATTTTCACCGAAAGCGTCGTCGTGGCTAAAACACGTACGCATTTTCTCTGTATGAAAACTCAGTAATGAGAAGCTTCAATTTTCCTAAATAAAATCACCACAATATACCCCGCAATTTATTTCAACATGGAAACAGAGGTGGCTAAAACTCTTTGCATTTTCTGTATATATTGAGAAGGTAGAAAAACAGATGTGAACCTGGGAACTTCTGTTGACTATATACCCACTTCAATAAATAACATCATGTACTGAAGATCTTTTTGCCCTGGAAATTACAAAAAGGTTTTCATCTGAATATGTGCTACGAGGGTGTTTTTCTTATGTTAACATGAAGAATCCGAGAAATCTGATATTGAAAGTTTACTAAACCTTGTTGTTTCTTGGGATAGAAACAACATGGAGACATCAGGATAACCGAAGAAGCAAGTAAAAGAGATAAAGAAGGTAATAAACGCACTAAGAATAGAACGCCGAGTTTCATTGGTTTCATAAATTGTATACCGAGTCATTCCTTGTCGTACAGAAGAACCCTAAACGCATTTATTTCGGATGTGGGGATAAAATCAAATGATGCATCATCGACATATTCATACGCCTTTATATACAACGTGTGTCAATTGAGCATGCCAGAATGCCGATCTAAAGATAGAGATATAAAGGAATAACAAAAAGGTCCTTTGATACAAATCTTGAAGAAATTAAAACGGATGTCAAATAAAGAAAACTAGCCAGCGCTCTGTCAAGAGAGGGATGAAATACTGAGGCAACCCAGCTCTGGGGCGACATCGAGGATAGTACACCGTGTACCACAGCAAAAGGAAATTTACTTAGGAAGACAGTAGAATTTCTGTTTTACAAAAAGGCGAGCAATTGTTTTGTCTCAATGGACTTACCGCCTGCATGGACTGCACTTTTATAGCTAAACACAAAATAACGTTTACATTTGTATAATCCAACATGTTTATCTCGTGTAACCTCAAGTTATCATTGTTCATTTGATTTGATTTTTAACTACTTATTTTACATTTCTACGTATGTTTTAATTTTAGTCTGTAAGTCATTCATTTGCTTTGAAATCCCACCGCTTGAATTGTGGAAGCTCAGCAGATCTTCTATGATCCGGTTTACACCTGATAAAAGAACACAGGTATAATTATCTTATAAAGCCTTGACTTATTTTTTTCCATTTAATGCTGGAGGATCTTTTGTAAGTTATTCTATTGAATATCATCTTTGACATGTATTTCACTAATTGTTTTTAATAAACTTCGAACGGAACAGAATTTTTATGTACCGAACAAATTTATAAATCCATAAAGAAAGCCAGACTGACTTAAAAAGGCAATGGTTTCAGTAAAATAATAAAAAAAAAAAGAATTAAGTATAAACCTTAAAAACTTATTTTGGTGTATTACAGTCTGGCCAGTAAAAAAATAGTTTGCCTTTTGGCAGGTTTATTTATATAGTACCAGATGTGAAATTTCATCGGATAGTACTGGAGTGACCCACAATGTAATTCTTAGAAAACGAAGCATCAGTATTCAAGTAAACTATAATTAATATATTTCACAAAAATTTTATATCCATTTGAGAATAATTTTGATCCTATTTTCATAAATATATTTTAATAAGTATTGTTCATACTTCAGAAGAAACTACAAGCGTACCGAATCTGAAACAAAAAGCAAGATTCTTTGATATATCTTTTATTTGACTTCACAGTAATTCGGAGTGGAGCGGAAACAAATAACATTCGTACATAACTTGAGGCATAGAGGAAAACTTATGGTTTATATTATAAAAACGTTTTTCTGCACTTCAAAATTTTCGCTCGGAACGCTATTACTTAAGAAAAAGAAAATGCCCAGTTCGGAATGAATTCTTAACTAATATCACGCACTTACGTTCTCCGTTTGTAATATGAGTTTTTGAAACAACACGGTAATGTAGGGAAGGTAAGATTTTCACCAAAACGAATAAGGAATACATATCGATAACTTTTTTCATTCACAAGATATTGTGGTCGCTTCACTGATAACAAACCATTCAGTACCTTATTAATATTTTTCCGATCCCTATGGACCAACGACGTCATGATTGCTAAACATGGCGGCCCGAAGGAATTTGATACTGGGCAGATAGTCAGGGCACAGAAAATGGGTTCCTCTGTCGCGGAACCTGAACGGATTTAATAGGCTATAATTTGTGTCGGCTGCTCGCTGTAATTTCAGCGAGCAGCCGTGTGACTATGTACCTTTCAAAGTCAAATTTGGTGGCGCCGGACGAAATATAGCCGTCATTGCTGTAGAAGGAGACCTGCGTCCAGTGTTGCCATTTCTACCTAGTACCGGTTTTACTTCGATAAATTACAATTTCCCATTGTACCGAAGAAATCCCTCTGTTGTTTTCATATATTTTTTATTTTTTGTTGCGAGACTGTATTATAAATATTTAATTTCCGTTTTATAAATTTTAATCCAGGTCCATTAAAGCCGTTTCCGACTTTGTTTCATTAGTTTCATAAAGCTTAAATCTTAGAAGTCATGCAAATTTCGGAGATAATTTGCATTGGGCAATCATGCAAATGATTTTGCGAACGAAATACAATGACAAAAACAATACAAATTTTAACTACATTTCACTGTTTAACTTCGCCTCAGAATTCTTGAGCAAATTTCTAATTCTACCAGTTACAAGTCAAAACACATGTCTCATATTTTATTTGGCTTAAGTGGTTTAACAGGCAAATTGGAAACATTTCAAACAAATGTCCATTTTCCATTCTTCATGCTATCAGACACGATAGAAAATATATTTATAAAATATAATTTCATTTTTGTTAGAAAAATTGAATCCAAACTATCTTCCTCACCTGGATCCTGAACGTTTACACATGCTGTTTTTGCGCCACTTTTTTTTAGGATTATCAGTCCAAGCTCTATAATTAAAAACAAATAAAAAATTACAAACCTGCAAAATTGAGATATTCAGATTATTTGGTAAAATTGGCAAACATTCTATCTGGTTCAGTAAAGTTATATGAAATCCAGATGTGGATGCATTAAGAAAATAGTTTTTTTTAGCAAAAGCGTCTGCATAAATTAACCATTTTTTATATTAGCTCTTGAAATATTTATGAAGAAAAAGATTTGATTTTTCAGGCAGTATATTATGAGAAAATTTAAGTATAAATAAATAATAAAAATTGTAATTGAATTCCTTCGCAGTCCATAAAAATAGTAAAACAACACCTATGAAAGGTGGTAGCTATTTCAGCAGTGAAAATACTAAATCTCACAATTCCTAATCGGATTTTGGAATATGAACGGTCAACTAGCTATGTCTCTGTACAAGGGTGATGTGATAAACAAATTACATATATAAGTATATGTAAATTCCATATACTCGCCACCTAAAATGGAATATTTGTCGTATCACAAAACGAGCATCTTAATTTTCAAATTAAAGAAATCAGCAGTCTGTGGACTCAGTCATGATTTTTTTTACTGGAGGTTTAACGACCACCGAGAGCAACTCAATGGGCAATAAGCAGTCGCCCGTCCCTAATTTAGGGTCACTGGTTCCAGGGAAGGGAGAGAGTCAGTGCCGTACGACAAACACGAAATCCATGCCTCTCCGGGATTCGAACCCGGACCCCTTTCGGACGAATGATCAGAGGCCATCGCTTAGACCACTGCGCCACTGTGGCGGCCCACCAGTTTTTCATGTGTCATGAAAGGTGTTAGTCGCTTGGAGCAGAGTCCGGGCTGTAGAGAGAGTGATCAAATGTTTCCCATTTTAAATGTTCTTGCAATTCTCGGGTACATTCTGAAATATGAGATCGCACCTCTTCTTGAAGAATAACCACGCCGAAGCCAGCAAGCCGTGCCTTTTTTTATTTTTTATTTCTTACAAAAATGTTTTTAGCGTCTTACCATATACTTCCGAATGTATTCTGGTACTTTCTGCCCAGAGGTAATCAAGGAGCACTATTTTACGTTCCTGAAAGTCAGTTGACCTATGCCGTCTGGGAAAAATAGTTCCCCTGAAATTTCATGTTTCTTTCGGTGAATGAGGTAGACACCATTGCAAAAACTATCTTTGGTTTCAACATTGTCATGCAAACTTGATTTTCCATCTCCTGTTGCGATATGATCTTATACGTTATTTGCCTAATAATGGAATCGCTTCAGTAAATTGATAGCTGAGGTCATTCACTCTTCCATGAGCATCTTCTGAGGGTAAAGCGTTTAATATACTCGCTTGCCTGTGCCAATTTCTTGCAGAAAAGTAGGAGAAATATCTGGAAAATGGAACGAACAGGTTTTGTAAGTCGCGAAAATTCTCGAAATTTTGCTTTTTCCTTCTGCACGAGCTCAGCAGTCAAAACAGAAGTATGTCCCATTCCCTTTTTCTTCTGCGCATTCCGTCTGGCATGTTTGTGCATTCTAGAGTGTTTACTACATTTGTTTTACTGATAATGGTCGATACGTTTATCAGGCATATTTGAAAATAATTCCTTGGAGCACTTGTGCTTTCTCCTTGAAGAAAACAAGGAGCTACAAAAGAGTCACAGCAGGCGGGGTCCCAAATAAACCATAATTCTGTTCACATGACATCAACATTTTAAGCCGATATAATGAAATATATTCCACACATGAAATTTGTGGGCGACTGAGAAACATTTACAATTTGACAACTTTAAAATCTACCTCATATTATTCTTTCTGTTCCAAGTGCTATTTTCCTTTTCGTTGTACACATAATTGTACATATAAAGGAGAAAGTTTAAGTTCGTATAGTGTAAAATACCTGGCATAAAGGCTAAATGCTCTGGCTACAACCAAAAGAATCCTACTAGATACTTACATTAATATTTAGTAATCACCTGAAAATGAATTACGGGGTTCACCGCAGGTTGATCTTTTAAAAGTAAAAATAATGAGAAAATCGTGATGGAACAGTTTTAGCATATTCAAGCATATAACTTTAATGTTGATATCGGCATCTTACACTACTGTTCCGTATGCAGGTTACGCTGCTTAGTAAGGATTTGAGTTCCGGTTCGAGTTGGAAAATTAGGGATTTATCTGCAGGCTCTGGTTTTTACCAATGTTTGTATGTCACTGTTTAAAGTAACAGTGAACGTGTTTATTTATTTTACGCAGTTAGATCGCGGGAATGCTAAAAGTTCTTTACAGAACAAGTTATAAACTCTGTTGAAGTTATACCGAAACATTTCATATGTTTCTGGAATATCTGGTGCTACGAAGACGTGTAGTATTTTAAAAATATAATACATTATTTAAATGAACACCTACAGTTTTGTTGTTAATGAAAAGTTGCGTTAGTAGATATAATTCCCCTTCCACTCAAATCGGTGTAGAAGGTAAATTGTAAACTAAAAACTGCGAAGGACGATTTGTATTTGCAGAAAAGTCAGGAATGTCTTTTTGTGAGAGCATTGTTAAAATATTTCTGAATGCTTTTCGTGAGGAAATCATGTGTGTGCTCTTTATCTCAGTGCCCCCCACATAATTACGATATGGAACCAAGTACCTTTGCTTCTTGGTCCTTTGTTATAAACGAGAAAATTTCTTGCATTGTATTTTTTCGAAACATAAAAGTATTTACTTTTGCAAAAAAATAAAAAACGAAGCAGCCCAGTAAAGTAGTTCCAATCTGATGAAACTCCGCATGCAATCACCTCATGGCTGAATTTGCAAATGATTAAAAATAACTACCAATGACGAGATAGTGGCACTCCACAGCGCATGAGATCCGCGTATCGAAGAGGGCTTCTCAAGAGCAGACCTCGCACGCAGAGGCATTTGTGACAGTGCATTGCGAATGAACGAACCTCCACGGAATGTGAGGATGTCTCCACGTTGGACCCGTGCACTCTACAAGCAATAGAGGGAGTTTGAGAGATGTCGTTGAATTGAGCTGCGAGAGGCTGATTATTTCACGTCGCCGTATCGCAGAGCATTTGGTTCGGGCAACACGGAAACCACACAATGTTGGCGCCAATGACCAGCAAAGAGCACAACCCAACGGCATGCGGGCAGTAGACGACTGAGAGCAACGACACAATGCAAGGATTGAGTGATTGCTAAAGCCTTCCGAATAGAAACAAATTCGTCGCTATAAACCAAACATAGCAATGTTTCGTCATCTGCAAGTCCAGTACGGAAGTGGCCATCTGGACTGTTTTTAGACGATTCGCAACACGGGGACTATTTTTGAGGGTGCCACTCCGCAGCCTATCACTAACCTGCGAGCATCGCCAGTACCAGATGCAGTGCTGTTGGGCCCGATCAACGTGGGATAGTGTCCAGTGGCGTATTGTTTTTAGAGATGAATCATGGTTTGCACTTGGCTGTGATGACCAGAGCATACAGTGTATTTGTATGGAAAGGAGCCGACCAGCGTACGGATCCTGCCTTTACCGTGTAACGGCACACATCTCGCACACTGGGAATGACTGTCTTGGGAGCCATCTCACGGTTCATCAGTACTTCGAAGACATGCTACGACCTTTTGTGTTGCTTATCCTGTCACAGCATCACCCGGCATTTTTTCAGCAGGATAATGACCGATCACACAGGGCACCACGCTCCCAGGCCTTCCTGCG
Organism: Macrothele yani; assembly: GCA_039090855.1. Lineage (NCBI taxonomy): Eukaryota > Metazoa > Arthropoda > Arachnida > Araneae > Macrothelidae > Macrothele > Macrothele yani. The sequence continues at coordinate 192,552,058 of CM077034.1, read as the reverse complement.
TGATATCAACACCCATGCAATGCCAACCCGTTCGCCAGATCTATCACCGGTTGAGCATGATTGGGATATGATGGGACGCCACCTACGCCCATCCCGGAATGTCGGCAAACTGGACCGCAATTCCGACACCACCTGAAACAGTATAGGTAAAATGTATACGTCCATGTCAAGCAGGGTAACCGCTTGTAATTCAACCAGAGGTGACACTACAACCTGCTGACTTGTTAATCTCATGTAGCTGTTTCATTCGAATAAACGGCCCGAATGCTCTCAAATTACAAAAATTTACATTCCTATAAATCTACATTGCACATACCAATTTTCAATTTGATTGGCCAATTTTTTCTGGCCACTTTTTTAGCACGTCTTTTCTAAAAAAATATCGAGCTTATGTTATCCGTTTGTCTGTTCGTCTGTCCGTCTGTAGATACGATATCTCTGCAACTAATAGTCCGATTTGAAATATTCCTTTTGCATTAGAAAGCTTGAAATGTGCGAATGATGACCCTTTATTTTATTTTGCTTTGTTTTTACAAAGGATGTATACCTGCTTGACATACAGGGAAACCATTTTCGTGAGGGTTGCGTCATTAGAATTGCCCCATTTACTGTTGGGTTAGTTGGAATACAAGACAGAAACTTAGATTTCTCTGTTTAGAAAAGAATGAACTTGATACTGAAAATTGAACAATTTTATACCTTAACTTTAATGAGTAACCTGAAATCTGAATGCATCTGTAGACCAGATTTTTGATGAAGCAAATTTTTCCATTACAAAGATTGCTATTTGTAAGTGAACGTTAGCGGCAGCACACTCTTTCGAATTATAGATTCGTCATGCACGAAAATTTGCACTCTAATGAAATTCGGAACAACAACTTTTAGAGAACGAATGTATTTAATTTATATTTTTTTCAGCTAAAAATAACAGAAAATCCAACGGATGCATGGAAAGTTTTATATCGCACATATGATTTCTTTGAGAAGGATGTGCCCAAATGCTGGAATGTTATGAAAGATTAGATCATTATCACAAGAGAAGCAAACACAGAAATAAAGGTCATACCATATTAGGAGCACTGGATTTATTAACCAGTTTCTAATCGTTAGCTGTGTTCAAGAGATGTGAAAACATGTCTCGGTAATTTTTGAAGGATTCGCTTGCAATCACCTCTGAAGTTGTACTGTCTTAATTGAAGTGAGCATTAGAGAACTTATGTTAAGAACAGGTAAAAATCGTCTAATAAAATTAAAGTATGTTCCATAACCTCTCAAGGAAATCAGAGAAACATATTTTTTTCTGTAAGAGAATGAACATAAACAACTGCCTACATCGATTAACTTTAACATGTAAAGTTGGTTCTGAAGTTATTAAATATATCTTGCGCATGTTTTTAAAGGAAACACATGAACTGCATAATCTTTAAAGTCGGAGAACATATAATTATCAACTTACGTGACCGTTGAAATAAGCTGTTTTGGTATAAGATAGTCTCCATATTCTAGTAATATGGAGACTATCTTATAACAAAACAGCATACGTCTGATAAAAATGCGTCTGTTACATATGAATTTTAAATCATTGTTTCGGTTTTACCTCAAATTAAACATAAGGGTTAAAAACAAAATTGTCACTACGTATTTCAACCTGCGGCAGAATTCTGTTTCTCCTGCCTATCAACATTTAATGAGAAGTGAAATATTACAACCTACGACCGAAAAGTTCCAGAATGGACTTAAAAAAGAATGTAAAAAAGCACCATATTCAAAAATAATACTTATCACTTTCAAACTACCGCACTTCTGAATCAATACACAGCTTCCAGCGTTCTTGAAGATCTTGAAAACAGTTCTGAAAGCCACTTTCCGGGATGCCCGCAAATTGTTTTGTCACCGCTGCTTGGATAGATGTAATGTCTGTATGATACTACAGTTTTAATGCTCGTTTTGTCCTAGGGGACAGGAACAAGTCAGAGAGCGATAAATCAGGGAGTACGGCGCATGTCACAATACAGTGATTTGATGGTGAAGCAGGAACTTTTTCTGAAAAAACTGTATGTGGTCTTGCGTTATCATGGAATAAGAGCCAATTTCCGTATTCCCATAACTGAGACGACGGTGACAAATCCTGCTGCGTAAACGTGGTAAGACTGGCTTTTAGAATTCTTGATTTACCGTTTGACCCCCTGGTATGATTTACTTGTGGGCTATACCTTTGGAATCGACAAAGGCTATAAGCATCGTCTTTGTCTTTGATGGTTGCATGCGGGCTTTCTTGGTCGATGGTGAGGGGGTATTTCTCCATTCAACATTTTGTCGATTGGTTTGTGGATCATACTGAAAGCAACATGATTTTTTTCTGCTATAAATCTGGAATGAAGATCAGGATCGTCATTTGCAGTGCCCAACAGATCGGAACAGATCGATGGACGAGCCTTCTTTTGGTCATCATTCAGAAGGTACCGATCTAGCATTAATTTTTCATTTTCCCAGATCCTCCCGTAGACTCTCATGAGATATAAATTTATTGATGTCCACCGACTCAGCCAAAAAAGTTTCACTGTAATTCCACAATCTTTGTTTAACTGATTCCGCACCTCTTCCATGTTTTCCGTTGTCTGCACCTTGCAGGGACGCCTAGATCTCAGATCATCATCAAAAGATTCCCATCCGTCACGAAACCGTGCATTCCATTTGAAATTTTTGCTGTGGAATAATGTCTTGTCCTCATTCACTTCTTTTAATATTCAGTAAGTTTCAGTACTGATTTACCATGTTTTCAACAAAACGGATGTTTATTCTCGGTTCTTTCATGTCTAAAATGAAGTGGGACGAGAACCCTTGCGTTGAATTTTTCAATGCCCGTTTGTTGCCTGACGGTACAAGTTTATGCGGGTTTGCTGCTGTTCGTTTACTGGAAAGAACTGATTTCTTCTGGCATACACAAGATATTTTTATCCCACTATTGTTACGTCAGTTATGCAGTCAGTCCTGGAATTTATCGGATGCAGGTTGTATTATGGAAATACTTTAAATTTCTTAATCAAAGTTAATTTCTACCTAACTTTCAAAAGAGTTGGACATAAGATAAGGCCTAAATATTTATTGATACCTCTCACTTTCAAACTGAAATTAGGATATCATACATGGTCACAAATAGCTATTATGTATACGTGGTTAACATAAAGTCGTGTATAAAATGTTCCAAAAAATATTATGCCTGAAAAGTTTTTCATTAACGTTGTTAAAACTAAAAATGCCAGCAAAAATTGCAGAAAATCTGTTGAAAATGCATTGGTTTTACGATACGTCTCTGACAGTTTGTATGTATTCAATGTGTCTAAGATAAGTTTTCTAAGAGCATCGATGATATTTTGTAACGAGAGCATTGAGGAAAGGGAGGGGGGTAAATAAATGTATAAAGAAACGTCCATACATTTTTTATTAGTATTGGCATTTTTATTTTCGCATTTTCTAGGAGAATAAAGGAAATTGCAGTAGACGTAGGTATTCAAAGGGCTGGGCAAGTTTTACAGTTATAATTTGCGACCAAATAAAAAAGAACAATCTCTTCCTCATAATATTTATTACTGAAATATTTTGTATCCATTTGATTTTATACTGTTCAATCAGGTATTTAAATTTACACGTTCTTAGAAGGAATGTGTAGCATTCAAATCACATGTACAATTTTTATTATCATTATATCCCCTTTTTCTCCTAAATTTTCCAATATCATGGATGCACTTTAGACGTCGGCCCCTGTGTCTACTTCAACCATCCTTGCAGACTACGGTGACAATTTTTCTTTAAAAAATTGTCACCGTAGTCTGCAAGGACGGATGAAAGTGAGGATCCCATCGGAGCGTCATTATTATGTTTATATACTTCTCCTTGGAAACTGCAGAAGCTAGTATTGATGACCAAGTCTATTAATTTGAAGATGCTAAGGCATGACTCCTGCGTATAAAATGTTGAATTAGATATGGCCTCCTTTAATGTTCTCATGGCTTCTTGAACGGGAATTGAAGGGTAAAGGGAAACTACGTCGAAGCTGCCGACAATGCTGCTTGGCAGGATACTACAGTTTTGTGCCCTTTTTTTGGCCTTTTCCTGGGTTTTTTTTCAAAGAGTTTGTTTCCTGATGACGTAAACAGAACTTTCGTACACAAGATGTTGTCACTGACCCACGTACTAGCCATGCAATTTCAGCATAAGAATGATCCGATTCACGTAATAATACAATCCTGATCCTTTTTATGGGTGACCAATCAACACTTTCCTTTTGTGTCATTGCTGTACTTTGTATCTACACGTTAAATTTAAAGAAATACTAAAAATATACACACAATCTACAATTAAGCTTCACTTACACCGCTAACAGTCTTTCTTCTACAGAACAAACCGTAAAACTGACTTTCCTCAACTTCTTCCAAGATGTATTGCAGCTACTGCCATTTGACTGGTCCCCAGAACAAGGACTGGGATTGGCCAATAGGGTTTCCACTTACAAACCGCTTCTTAACTGAAACACACATGTGTTTCTTTTTTAGACTAAAATAAGCATAACTTTTTCTGTACTGCATATATTTGCATTCTATTTTTTGTATTGAATTCAGCATTAAATTTCTTTACATTGGCATATAAATATTTGCGTTTGGCGCAAAATAACCTTTCTTATAAGCCGGCAAAGTTGCAAAAACATGAAAATTTCAAATAGTGTCCACAATTTTTGTCACCTCTGTATGTCCGATAAGGGTATCTTTCTTGAGATTGCAAAGTCAGAATTATATCGTAAAGTCCGCTTCTGAATTTCAGTGACAATATAACCGGGCAAGTTGAGAAACACTTAATAATCTGGATACACTATTCCGTTATTATTATTATAGGTATGAGCCTTTCAAGGATTCATTTTTTCCAAATTACTTTTAAGGAAAATCCTGTGGTTCGATGACATGTTGATACTACAAACTGAAGTATTTTTATCTAAAGTATCAAAATCTGCTAATTTGTTAGCTAACGAAAAATGTAGGTCGTAAAGTTCATGTCCCACCTTTGAAATGTCCTTCCGAGTGTCATTAATAACAGCTCTAAGAATGGCAAACAAAGCATTGCACACTGCTTTTTTTATGTTCTGAGTAAATGTTAGGTTACATTTCAAGGATATAAAGTTCGGTATCTGCGATGCCTTTTGCATCGTTGTAAGAAATTCAAATGGTTCAGTAATCTGAACTTTATTCTGACTTTCCAAAAACAATAAATCGTACTTCTTAAAGTGGCCACGTCTTTTCAGCAACACTAGATGTACAACGTTGCTATAATTCACTTCACGTAGAAAGTTGAATTTGAAGTAGCCAATCAGGATGTTGAAATGTCTTGCGTATAAGATGCACGTCTGTGCATAGTATACGTTTAAGTATACGTCTTTATGCAGTAATGGGTCATTGCTGGCTGAAATCCTCCACTTACTAAACGGAACAACATTTTTAAGGCATGTTGATTAATTTGATCATCGGTTAATCAAAGTAGCCATTTATCTGGGACATGTCTCGAAGGAAATTCAAAATTAATTATTTTAGATCATTGCCGTATAATTAATGCAGCGGCTTAATCGTGCCAAAGTGAGCACCGAAGTATTCCGATTAGCCGAAATCTAATGTATCCCTAAAAGAGTATTTTTTTTAACTTGGCTGTTAAATATCATAAATCTAACAGGGTGTTTCCGTGGATAGTCAAACATTTAAAGAACAGTGAAATTGCTTTAACGTTTGAATGCTACGTAAATTTAGTGAAACGGGCTGCGGTATGAGAATATCTTTTGCTTTGTCTAACTATTTTGTGATTTTTTCTTGCTTGCAATTAGAGTTGATGCTTATTATTTTTAATTACATAGATATCACTAATATCTGAGCTGGACTGTAAATTACAAAATTCGTGAAAGTATTTTTTGTTAAAACTCCTTATTTATAATAAACTAATTGTTAACTTTTACTGCGTTCCTCAATCTACTAGGTGTTTAGCCAAAGTGAGATTGCTCTCGCCAAAACATGTCAATGTGTTGCCAAAATCGACCTCTTGATGCAAAGACCAGAATCAATATTCCTAAATTATAGTATAACTGTGACAAACAATTCACCAGTAAACGTCGCATTACTTTTTCTAATGAAATCCAAATATAAATCATGACCAAATATTTCTTGATATATTTAAGCATAACTTTTCGAGTTTTATTACATATAAAACCATAATTTGAAAAGGAAGTTATTCTTAACGTCGGGGTAATTTCATGCACAAAACTTTGTTTATTGTTACTATATTTTACTGTACACTGTGCAAAACCTGAGGACGGACAAAAGTTTTACTTGTATAAGAAAATAAGTACATGAGCGAGGCCAAATTGTTAAAGAACACATGGAATGTCACAAATAATTGTTTACACAGAAAAAAAACAAGGCTAACATGCATGAAAGCCAAACATCATGACCAGGGTGAGCACACATTTTAAAGCATGAAGAAAAGCATTTGAGATCGCGTTGGCATTCTCTTAGCTGTGATAATCGTTGAGGTCAAAATCACCAGCACGGAATTTGCGAATCACCGCTGGCAATGACGTTCTTGTAGAGCATCATCACCGTACACATTACGCAACTTTTCACAAGCTTGACGCTCGGTCTTCCCTTTACGGAAGCAGAACAGTACAATATGGCGAAAATGCACAGTTTGGCCTTGCAACTTCAACTTGATGTCAAATCTCCGCAAATCAACCAAATCGCCCACTATTCCTTTTAGACTGCAGCTAGAGCTGGCACCTGTCGAATGTTATAGCGATAAACCGAGCTGCGCATGCCTCTAGTACTTCCAAAACCGCCCAACCGCCATCGGGTGCCTAAATACGTCATGACTTTTCCGACAACCCAATATATCCGGATACAGAGTAATTCGCTAAATAGGATATTTTGAAGCTGATGCTTCTCGAAAAATCATATTAAATGTTTGGTCCTCTAGTGGGGAAATCACATATCATTTCCAAACGTCGGCCAATCTTTGCGAATTATTGTACTTTATAATGTTTACATTTGTTTACATGTTAAAATAAATATGTTTTATGTTTAGTTATAAATGCTTTACGTTTTACTTATTTTCTTGTTCCAACTTCATAATTAGCGTGCTTAATCAGTTCGAATTCGAAGTGTTATTTCGCAGCACTCTTTACTTTGCGGAGATTTGATTTTTATTTCCAACCGTCGGCCCCTCTACGCTAAATATTGTACTTTACCATGTTTACATATAGCCTGATAGATGGCAGAACATTAGCTCTTCGTTGGTGTCCTTTACGTTGCACGCGTCCTAACCGTTAGTTCCAGTGCAGTTGGATCCAGTAAGTTCTTCTTTGCTTGTGCCCTAAGATATGGAATCTGAAGGAATTTTTCGATACATTTGGTAGGGAAGATGTTACGTGTTGTGTGAACGCCAAAGATTGCTTTCAACAACAAGACGATCTGCGGGTCTCCCAAAAACTTCCAGAATGGATATGTCTCATACATTGACAATTAAGGTGTCGCAAAGTGCACGTTTCAGTGAACTTCCCGACATCTGAATCAATGTGTTCATTAATACTTCGAATGCAGTCCTACGATGCTCATGATGCTCTTGATATCGTAATGATTCTAGTCTTTTATTTCACCAAAAGATTGTCCTACGATGAGGGAATAATACTATTGTCACAGGGTGATGTTTCCACGTCCACTGAGAGAGTTAGAGACTGGTATCGGTATTGCATAGAACTAATTTGCGTGCCTTGAAATGTAGACTAATAGAGGGAAATGAAAAACCCATTTAGTACCACATTCTGAAATATTTATTCCGACTGAACTTTCGTCTTAACCCAGAACACTGTTTTCAGGTGTTGATTCGCATCATCAGAGAATTATTCTCTGGCCTGTAATTAATTGATTAAAAGTTTACGTAATATAGTGATTTTTTCTGCAATATAGACTATTTCTCACTTTGAGGACACAAGACATTTCCGACATAATAAATGTGTGTAGTAATGAAACAATTAGCACTATTAAGGGTTCTAAGAGTCAAGCAAAAATAATCACATAACACGATTATTACAAAACTCACGTGCAGTACCTTTCTCAGCGGCCGATAGATGTCAGCACACTAACGCTGACTCGTTTTTCGAAGAGAGAGGCCGCAGTTGGTAGTATGTACGAGAACGGACGAAATTAACATTTCTGAAGGACGATTGAAGTGCTAACCAAATTGCAATGCAAAGTGATTCTGCCATTCTTCGCATCATCCGATATGTGGCAGAAGGTCGGCCCTTATTCCATTGTGCGGAGCGGGACTGAAATGGACGTATAACCTAAAACATTAAGGATGCAGATTATAAAAGCAATCTGACTTTATTTCATTTTGAAATACAAACTTTCCTGTGTCATCAATACTGTATATATCCTCTGTGTTATCTGTAAGATGTAGTGAATGCAGTGTCATTTCAACATAGAGATTAGTTTTCGTCAGAACCTCTCTCCTACTCACGACTTGGTGTACGACGAGAGGTGTGTATTAAAAAAACGGTTTGATAGCAAACTGAAATTTAAATTCCAAAAAAGGTTTCACTGTTTGTTGGAATCATGAAGTTTATACAAATTTGCACGAGCTCAACTCAATTTAAACTAAAGTGAAATATATAAAATAAGAATTCAGTTTGGGGGTTATTTTATCCCTTTTTATCAGGGTAGTGTGATATCCACCAGAAGCATATATTCCATGAGGAACTGGAAAGGAAATCCATCGGTGTAATATTATGGAACCTCCAGAGGAAAATTACCGTATCCCAATCTACATTCCTTCTGTTGATTCTGTCACAAACTAATTTATAGCTGACTATTCAAAAACAAACTATTTTGTAAAACTTATGTGTTTTGCCAAATAAACCCTCGCTATGGCAGTGTACAATTCAGTTTTTTTGCTCTTTATATTTAACAGAGACTGGTGTTTCAACACCCACCACAAGTTTGATAAGCATTTGAGAAAGGTATGCCAGTTATCCTCGTCCAATTACCTAACGCTTGGCCATCTCCAGACACTAGTAATTGGAAACAAGTCGATTTGTGAAATTCGCCGCCCTGTTGAATGTGAATTAAAAAGACCAATTGACTGTCACCAGCCGCTAATTTGCACTCAATAGGAACAGCAGGTTTACATAGCAATTTGAACACCTACATCATAAGACTTGCGCTACCACTCCGTGGATGAGCAGTTTTGAATCGTAAGTTGAACTCCTCTCAGATACCGCCTGCTAAATGGACGGCGCTGTCCACGGCCAAAGCTTTGACGCATACGAATAACGCCTTTTTAATTTCTTCAAGGGTCGACCCAACTGATTAAATAACACACACACACACACACACAAGTACGGATAATCTTTTGCAACGCACACCGCTCGCTTTAATGTGTTGTATGTCTTGAAATGCAATTTTAACGCCGCACATGCGAAATGTGGCGAGGAAGACCATTGGATTATTAATACATTAATTGACCATTGGATCAGTGATGAAGATCATAAGCTGCATGCAAGTGTAACATCCCGGTTTCTTTTCTAGCGAACGTACGTCATTGGCTGATGGGTGGTGCTGCATTGCGATGTTAATAACAGAAATGCTGCGGAACTGCATTCCGTCTCAGCCTTTTCACATGGTTATTTTTTCTCGGAAATCATAAAACAATTATTTGATGAGAAACACGATCACATTAATGACTTTAGGTACCAGGTATTATCCTCAGCTGTGCAACCTACAGGAGGAACACAGCTAGGGATACAGCAGACGGAAGGTGAGAAAAGCATAATGAGCCACAAGTATCGTATAAACAGTCGCTCTTAAGACACCGGATGCCAATAGGTATCACCAGAAAACTAGGTGTAACCGGAAGTTAGCTAGAGGAATTTCCATCATTACTTTCTCCATCGTGGAGACTGCGGCTGTGACGCACAGAAGAGTTCTTTATGGGGGTGATTCAAACTTTTGAAGATGCAAACAAATATATCCTGGAGAAACCATCTCCCAAAATAATGGGAAGAGATACAAAATATCTTCACCATATCAATGTGCGTTATAACCAAGGTTTCACATACATAGCGGAACCTCCGTTATACGTTTTTCACTTTTACACGTAATTCTGCGCTAGTCGGGATGTATGTTTTAGTGTAGTTTCTACCGTTCTTCATTTCTGTTATACGTAATTCATAGTTAAATAATATACATATCTCCCCAAATCTTGGCGAACTGCATTCATCTGTATACACAGGATATATATATATATGAATTCAAGAAATCTTTGTCGTAGAGAAATACTAAAACACAGTTTAAGCAGATAATTCATATACCTAATTCATTTATAAGTTTTTGCGATTAGACGTTACATTTTTAATGTCAGATTATCAAAAATACACCGTTCTGTGGTTCAGTTATACGTAACCCGATGTATTGTAATTTTTAGAAAATTGAAACAGCGCTTTTTTTGCAGCTATAAAATTGATGAAGCAACTAAAAATTTACTAAACAACGTTCAGAATTCTCATTCTCTATGAATTGAAGAACGTGAAACATGCACAGATTAGTGAATATTTTACTCGGTACTGATGCTAAATCAATTAGTGAGCAAGCTTCATTGAAAAGAGCAATGCCTATATGCAAAGCATCTGTATTAGGAGAGTTGAATAATAAAAAAAAAGATTGCATTCGGATTTACAACCTAATATTTCAACGGATGGTTTGTTATTGTTCTGTTCTTTACATATGGAAAATATAAAATGGTAAAAATTGTTTTTTTTACTAAAACCTTAGTGAGCACCCTGAGCAACTCGATGGGCTATAAGCAAACGCCCGTTCATAATTTAATGTAACCTGTTCAAGGGAAAAGGAAGAACCATGGACCTAAGACAAACACAACATCCATCCATGCCTCACTGGAATTCGAACCCGAACCTACCTCGGACGAATGGTCACAGGCCATCGCTTACACGACTGCGCCACCGGGGTCACCAGAATACTATAACCTAGTTTTTTATAATGAAATTAGAATAAAAACATTAATGCAAATGACAAAAAGCCATACGTTTAATGTCGCAAAGCATTGAGATACGTGTAAGTCTCGCATTATAAATTACCGCAACCTAAAATTACTGGGGCTTTTTTTTTTTTTTTTTTTTTTTTTTTTGCTTTTCCTTTTTTGAGGTATTGAAAACTTCAGTAGTATTTAAAATTTCGAAATTTATTTTTTATCTTTCTTTAGGCTACCTCCTAGAGGAACGCATAACCGAGGTTACACTCTATTGAAAAACATATATATATATATTTGAAAATAAACAGGGAAAAAGAAGGGAAGTAGGACCAAGCGAAACTTCATCGGGAGTGGGGTGGGCCTTCGAGGGGAGTGTGATAATGGGTTTGGTTGTAAAATCAACGGGTTCCGTAAAACAGTCTTTCCTTTGTTTCTCAAAATTTGAGGTCATAATGTTACCTAAGTCATCACTTTGAGAACATGAAGTATTTTCATTTACTTCCATGCAAGTCTTTCTTAATAATGAATGGTTATGTATCAATACAGTGTTCTGAAGAAAAGCCTATTTCGTATAAATTACAATAATAATAATAATAATAATACTAATAATAATCAGCTACCATCCAAGCGGTCTCAGATTCGATTCCACCTAGAACGGTTGTCAGCCACCATAGATTTCGACTTCAGGTCACCTTCCTAAACAGGTGTGAAAACAGTTGCAGGAATGTGGCACCATCTAGTGATTACAACATCAAATAAGAATATACAATATCTACTAGTTAAGAAACTTGCATACTGGAAAAATCTCAACTCCATCAGAATGACACTAAGAAAGAGATTCGCACATTCAGCATCGAGTGTGACGCATAATAAAATCACTCGCATTCGAGCCTTAGGTACAAGGGCCCATGCGACAAGTAAGTTACAGTCTCGAGAGGGAAGCAATGAAGTAAGTGGCGTTTCCCATGATGGCTATCACAAGAAAAAATCCGCAATCAGCCGAAGAAGCTTCTTGGGTTAGTAAGCCCAAGACCAAGCCGGACTGAAGTGAAGGCCAACGCATGAGATCTAGTCCAGAAATGAACATGTACATCATGGGAACATACTACGAAGTGAATAAAAATAGAGACAGAGGTGACAGTGTACAAGAACAGACTGCATGGCAAAGGGCAAAATACATACATTCAAGTCAGCGAACAGAAACTAGTGGATCAGAGGCGGACGATTGTCGCAAAGAATATAAGACCTGCTGTCCTGAAAGACATCAAGTAAGAACTAGGCCATCAACCACAGAGTAGGATCAGTGCGCTACACAAAGGAATGCAATGTCTGATGACAACGGTGAGACAGGGTCAGAAGACCGGACCGAACAAAGCAGCGGGTGACATCAGCGTTTGCCAACGAAATCAGGACAACCCTCCTAGAGTTCGAAGGAATGGACCCTACCATGTGACAGAGAATACCGAGGCAAAGCCCTAACAGAGACGTATTGCAAATAACAGAACATCACAATAAGTCTGTGATACCTTCCTATCTAGATGAAAATGGCATCACGTTAGAAACCATCCGCACAGCTGTGTAATGTGCCGCAATTGCAGATACAAGACTAAACGGGAAAAACACATCCATCAGAAGCTACAGGGGACCAAGAAATCTATCCTACCATCATGGCAAAGAAGACTGCAGGGCCGAGTGGATGAACTGAGGAAGAAAATTGGCCACCTCACATAGTACAAAAGTGAAATTAGTCCAAGAAACTGGTAGGAAAAATAAAGCTAATCGTGAAAAGCGCCAAAGTCCACACCAGGTTCGAAAAAATCCCAGCAAATTGAAGAAAACTTAGAGAGGCTAAAGCAAAGTCAACTAGCTATTAGCAAGAGACTAAGACAATACATAGAACAAAAACAGCGAAATATGGACAATAACACATTGTAACATGATATAAATAGCTTCTTTCGTAACTTTACCAAGAAAGACATCAGAGGCGAAGGACCACCAGAATGTTAAGAAATAGAAAAAGTCTTAAGTACCCTTTTGGCGAGGAATATAAACCCCAAAAGCAAAGCCTCACGGTTACATCGTGTAAAATGGGCAGCGAGCCAACATCAGGAAATAACCGACTGGAAGATCACAACAGAGCACCTTCTCCAAGCTACAGATGAGACGCACAGCTCGATAGCTCTAGGTGTTGATAACATCTACAATAACTGGTACAAGAATTTCACTTGTATATGCAAATATCTGGCAGATCAACTCACCAACGTGATCCAAAATCAAGCCCTAATCCGGGATTTTCTCACCCAGGGAATAACGTCAGTAAACGCTAAAGATGCGGACTCAAGAAATCCAGCCAACGATCGACCAATAGCGTGTCTAACTACGCTGTATAAGATCCTAACATCCTACATCGTCAATCAGATGAGGAAGAGTATAGAAAGACAAGCAATTATAGCAGAACAGCAAAAGGGATAGCAACAGGATTGTAGAGAATGTAAGGAACAACTTACAATCGACGCTATTGTAATGGAACAAGCTTTCAAGATGCTGCGCATCATGAATACAGCATTACATCTATTACCGTAAGGACTACGATTCCGTGCAACACAGCTAGCTGACACAGGTCCTTCAGGTATAAAGAGTTAATATTGTGGTCATGAACTTCCTTAAGGCGGCCATGACAGAATGGAAGACGACAATCAAATTCGAGAACATATCGATCAATCCCATTCACATAAAGATAGACATCTTCCAGGAAGATTCACTTTGCCCACTATGGTTCTCTCTAGCACTCAACCTGCTGTCAACCATGGTGAACGAAAGCAAGTATGGGTTCACCAGCAAGTGCAGCAAAAACCAACAAGTACAAGATCCCCTACCTCATGTACACGGATAGCATTAAGTTCTGCTCATCGTCGCAGAACCAACTCCTGCAGCTAATCCGGATCACCGAAGGCTTTAGTAATGACATCAGGATGGAATTTGGCTTATGGAAATGCAAGACGCAAGGTTTGAACCGAGAAAAGCATGATTCACATAACTAACCATTGAAGCCCGCAGAACAGATCGCAGCTATGGAGGAAGCGGAAGCCTATAAGTACCTTGGAAAGAGCGGAAGCCTATAAGTACCCTCCAGGAACAACGCCTAGAACACAGAGGAATCAAAAACAATCTAGGGAGATTCACGTCCACGTGTAATTGCAAATACTAGTTCAAATTGCTTTACCTTCTCCATCCAGGCATCTCATGGCACAAGCAAACCACCTCTACAAACCACCTCAATACACCCAACAACAAATGCTGAGTCTATGCCAGAAGGGATTCTCAATGTTTGTAAAGTTGTTGTACTCACGGAGTGGCCATACTTTCTTTCACAGAAGACAATATATCTTGCCATGCAACGTAAGCGCTCAAGAGAACAGTCTGATGCAGAACATAATTCAGTAGATGGTCCAGTGATTCTGGGATCCTGTAATGTAATATCTCGGATTTCAGTTTCCCCTTCTATCACTAAAAGTGTTTCAGATATGTCAGGCAATATGCTATTAAACAACTGGGAACTAACAAACATACTGTCATCATTATTTAACATAACTGGAGTAGAACTGGACCTTGGAGTTTTTGAAGTGTTAGCTCCTAGAAGCAAAATGCGTAGGTCTTATTTCTACTGGCAACGAAGAATCACAAAAGTGGCAAATTCCCCGCACTTGGGAGAACAGATTTTCTAAGCAGTCGTGATTATTTCGAGCTATAAAGATGCATTTGCCTTTTAATGGCTGCAAACCAGTGAAGAATCCTAGTAGTGAGTGAATGGTCATTATAAATCCCCTCTGAAATTGTAACAAATAGTTTGATTCATCTACCTTCATACTTTTGGAACATGCTGGAAGCTGTCTCAATACGTTTTCCTAAATTTCTCGATGTATTACAAATCCACATGACAGCGATTTGTCCGCATTAGGCTTCATTTAGTTTAAGATGTCAAATCATTCATTCAGAAGCTGAAAAAAAGTAGCAGTGTTTTCCTCATTTGGCATTAAATAGCATAGGACTTGCGCTGTATGGTTGCTGAAAAAGTTGATGAATATATTTCAAATACGTGGAGATAATGTAAATATACGATGTCATCGCTCTGCCCACCTTATTTTATAAACAACGAATAGCAACTTAAATACTGTTCATCCGACACCGCTAGGAACGAACCACAGATCTCTCGATAACTAGCCGAGTGCGTTTGCTTTACGCTACGGTGCCAACAATTCGCAGCGCCATCTGTGGCTTACCAGTCAGCATATGATCACTCGGCTAAATATCTAGAGATCTGAGATTCGATACCAGCGGTGTCGGATGAACAATTTTTCAGTTGCTGTTCGTTGTTTATAAAATAACGTGGATAGAGCGATAACGTCGTATATTTACATTATCTCTTCGTATTACAAATATATGCACCATTTCTATCGCCCTATGGATTTATCAGCTGTAATTAAACAGCTTGCTTTGTTGAATGCCATTAGACGGCGACACATCAGTTGTTGAGCCCATCAATATGGATTTGTGTAGTCAGATGCTGACTGATAAACCACGAATGGCGCTGTGAATTGTTGGCACCGTAGCGTAAAGCGAACGCACTCGCCTAGCTATCGAGAGATCTGGGATTCGATCCCAGCTGTGTCGGATGAACAATGTTTCAGTGGCTATTCGTTGTTTATAAAATAACGTGGACAGAGCGATGACATCGTATATTTATATTTGGTGAAAAGTTGTTTTGCCAAATAGACACATTGGCGCCCACGACCCTTTACGATAAAATAAGAAAGTAACAGTTTAGGACAAATCTTAATCTCACCACAATCCAATGTCAGCATGTTGTTCTTCTAACAGCGTCTTTTGTGACTGTCTTGTTGTCAGAAAGTATACATGAGGTACATCAGCACAAACCCAAACACGTTTCGTTCGAACTTGAGGGTTGGGGGAGCATGTACTCGTGTATGTATCCTATAATTATTGCCGCACAGCACGATTTTCTTCTCCAAGATCTGCCACAACAGCGACAAGATTGTATTGTGCTCCTTCCAGCTGTGATATGACCTCTTTTAGAATTGAAGCAGTAACAAGGACATCAAAATTAAATATATGTGTTGCTTCCATGTTGCAAAGATTCCATTTATCTTAGCAACTTGAAAATTACTATGCGTACCCACAATCCTGTCTTCTTCTACGACATATAAAATTCTGCTATCTACATATCTCAACATTTAATTGTGAAAATAACTTTGCTTGCTTATGCTATCTCAAAATTATAGTAATCGTAGTCATAAAAAATAATAATATGTTTTAATCTGTATGCATATCTATGCTAAAATGGAATTCGAGTATACTTTAACTGTAGTTATAGCGCACGGCTACTAACCCTAAAACATTTGTATCGTACATTGCCAGTATTTGACATATTACATTTTTATTTTATATTTTATATCTTTATTACATTTTCTTATTTTTTTTTTGAAATAATTGTGCGAGATGTTGCGAATTTCGTTATGAAACCATTTTTGAACAAAACTGTATTCGCCATTGGCATGCAGCTGTCAAGAAATTTGAACCGAAAGACGAACATTTTTTGATTCTTACAGAACACCGTAAAGATTCGAGCGATAAAATATTTAAAGAAAGTGAAAATTAAAATGATACATCTTCCAAATTTCTCTTTAGACAATTAATGTGCTTTGAGATTAGGAAATTTTTTTTTCTTTCAAAATTTAGGTTCTCACAACCTAACGTCTTCTGAAGATTTCGGTCCGTTCACTACCTTATAGTTTTCAGTAAAGTACTGGAAAATTAAAATATATCTAAACAGTTTTGCTAACGCTTGGATTCCATGCAAAAGTCAAGAAATTTTCAAGAGGGAATGAACTCCCTGTTCTTGAATAATCAAAGTTAATGTCGCTGCTGGCCACCTAAAATGGAACTCCAATAAGGAAGCATGCGTCGCCCTCGAGAGGACATGCAAACGATTATCATTGCAGGGCATATGCAAATAGTGTGCGCCCGGCACGCCCCCGAGAAGCACTATAAGAAGGGTGCACAGAAGACGGAGTGTAAGCAGTGGAAGTTTGTTGTGCTGCCTGACATGTGCGTGGGAAGCTTCCTGATGCCTCGTCGAAGAATACAGCAGTCATTCCGGCACGTTTCGGGATTCGACAGAGGACGAATAGTGGCTTATCGCGACAGCAGTTTATCGTACCGGGACATCGGCGCCCGTGTGGGACGACATTCAGCCACAGTGAGGCGATTATGGATTCGGTGGGTGCAGGAGGGACTTACGGACCGACGTGATCGATTGCCGCAACAGCGGCAGACCACCGAACGAGAGTACCGGCATGCTGTGCGGCGGACATTGACGCCTCGCACCGCCACATCATGAACGTTAGCGCAGGAATTAGGGTGTGTTGCGCAACAACCTGTGTCAACACGTACCGTTCGACGTCGTCTGCAGGAGCGGGGACTTGTCGCACGGCGCCCATTACTCCGATTACCATTGACGTTACACCACCAGCGAGTGCCGCTGCAGTGGGCTGTTGAACGCCGCACCTGGACTACGGAATGGCATGACATTGTCCTCACCGACGAAAACCGCTTCTGCCTGCAACACCACGATGTTCGGAACCGCGTGTGATAGCACCGCGGAGAGAGACTGTATGACGTCTGCATTATGCATCGCCATACCGGTCCGTCTCCTGGCGTTATGGCTTGGGTCGCAAGCGAATATGACACCCGCACCCCTCTGGTACGCATCGCCATTACACTCAACAGACACCGCTACATCTCCGACGTTTTGGAGCCTGTAGTCCTTCGTTACCTGCAGGTCCTTCCAGCAGCCACGTTTTAACAGACAACGCGCCCGCACATGGCACGCATCGTGCATCAATTCTTCACGGCCCACCAGGTGTCACTGCTACCGTGGCCCGTCTGTTTTCCCTGTATATCGCCCATCGAGCACGTCTGGTCGCTGATCGCATTCGAGTGGCAAGGAAAGCACCACTCGCGGCTACGCCTGATGAACTGTGGCAACGTGTGGAAGCTGCCTAAACCGACATACCCCAAGCCCATATCCAAAGCCTCTTTCGTTCGATGCCGCGGCGTGTAACGGCCGTCATTTCCCGTCATAGGGGCCACACAAACTATTGATGTCTGCGTGTTCCGCAAGTCGTACGGGCCTGTAAGCTCAATCGTTTCATCTTTGTATCTGTTGTTTTGTGTCAAGTAAATCTGGTTTCGCTATCACGTGTCCTTCTTGGTGTTGCATTTTGGGTGGCCAGCAGTGTAGATATCCTGGTTATTATTCCTACGATAAATTAGGAATTATGCTTTAAATCGTGATTAATGTGACATACGTTCTAATCTGACGGAGTGTAAAGCAGACGAGAATGCGACAGATATTATAGTTTCACGCATTTGCGAAATTGTATAAACTGCTAACAAAGGACAGTTATTTTTATCTTTTTACTGCTTCTAAATACTTTCTGAAATGAAAGATCTGAGTTTTGGTGTTCATCAATACGCAATCCAAAAACGACATGCAGTGACACAAAGTTTTTGAAAGGAATATTGCGCAGAAATAAAGTATTCATCGGATGGATTAGTAATAGAGATACCACGTCCTTGAGATATTCTACTTAAAACTATAAATTTTGGTGATGATCTCTTGTAATTCTGTAATTATCGCATGGGAGGGGAGAGGGATTTCTGTTCTTCCTACTGCTCGTAGAAATTCAGAATTTTTCTGCCGGCGGTTGAAGACGTTCATCATATTTTTTTTTATACACTGACGGAAAAAAAACCACAGCACCAAGAATGGGTTGTGTTAGATAAACGACAGTTGGTAGGCGGTGAGAGTACGTCGGTAAGGTGACGTCTATGCAAAATTGGCGCTCGGCGCATACGTGTGGCGCTAGTAGCGCCCCTCGGAACATGCAAAGCCGGTTTGCTGTAAATAAGCGCTGTAACGTTCGTGAGCGTTAGTTATCGTTGAGATTCGACGTAGGGTGTTGATGTTAGTCAAGAATGCCTTTAAGAAGACGAAGAAGCCATTATCAACAGCTCACGGAGTTTGAACGAGGTCGTGTAATAGGGCTACGACAAGGTGGAATTTCGTTCCGCAATATTGCAGAACCACTGGGCAGGAATGTAGCCACTCTGTATGATTGTTGGTAGCGGTGTTCAAGGAAAGGTACTGCCTGAAGTAGACCGGGTTCCGGGCGGCCACGCGGCACTACTGAGAGGGAAGACCGCAGTGTACGGGGTATGTCCGTGGCGCATCGTACTGCGTCTGCGGCAGCAATTCGAGCTGCAGTTCCCACCACAACGACACAACGAACTGTTAAAAATCGGTTACTTGAAGGACAGCTCCGAGCCAGACGCCCTGTAGCGTGCATTCACTTACTCCAAAGCACTGCCGTTTGCGATGTCAGTGGTGTCAAGCTAAAGCTCATTGAAGGACGGAGTGGAGATCTGTTGTGTTTTCTGATGAAAGCCGGTTCTGCCTGTGTGCCAGTGATGGCCGTGCGTTGGTTAGAAGGAGGCTAGGTGAGCGCCTACAACCAACCTGTCTGCGGCCGAGACACACTGGACCTACACCTAAAGTTATGGTCTGGGGAGCAATTTCCTGTGACAGCAGGAGCACTCTCGTGGTTATCCCACTCACCCTGACGGCACAGTTGTACGTCGGTCTGGTGATTCAACCTGTTGTGCTGCAATTCATGAACAGCATTCCAGAGGGTGTTATCCAACAGGAAAACGCTCGCTCGCATACCGCTGTTGTAACCCAACATGCTCTACGGAGTGTCGACATGTTGCCGTGGCCTGCTAGATCACCAGACCTTTCTTCAATCGAGCACGTATGGGACATCATTGAACGACAACTCCAGCGTCACCCCCAACCAGCATTAACCGTCCCTGTGTTGACCGACCAAGTGCAACAGGCATGGAACTCCATCCCACAAACTGACATCCAGCACCTGTACGACACAATGCATGAACGTTTGCGTGCTTGCATTCAACATTCTGGCGGTTACACCGGTTATTAATGTACCAGCATTTCACATTTAAAATGGCTCTTCTCGCGCTTACATTAAGCTGTGATCTTGAAACCTTATTCGATTAAATATGTTACCTATACAAATGTATTGTTCCCATTTCATTCCTCTACAACTATTTTTTCGTGGTGTTGGAATTTTTTCCGTCAGTGTATTTTACACTGATGGGCCATTACGTTATGATCACCTTACTCTCTAGAAGTGAGCGCAGTGGGAGTTCAAGCGGTGGCGCAGGTAAAGTTTACAGAGCAGAATAAATACAACTCAAGGACTGGCTTTCGGTTAGTATAGTGTTAGGCGTCAGAATGGGAAAAGCTGCCTATTTATCCGAGGTTATTTGAGGGTAAATTGTGCTTCACGGTGGCTCGGAAACGGCGCAGATTGGGGTTGCTCACGTGCCGTTGTAGTGAGTACGTATCAAAATAGGTGCACAGATTACAAACGATGAACTGTAGTCCAGACGTATGTCGTCTACAACTCATTGATGTAAGAGGAGAGAGGAGACTGTCGCGCATTGTTCACAGCGATCGCCAGGCAACAATACGACAATTCACCCACAGCTACAACAGTGGTGATCAGGGCAATGTGTCACAGCCTACAGTTCATCGCAGTCTTTTGCGAATAGGCCTGCGTAGCCGAAGATCCAGCCGAGTCCCCATGTTCAATGCATGTCATCGCGAACAACGCATGAAATGGGCCCAAGATAATCCAGACTGGACCGTGGATGATTGGAATATAGTGGCTTAGTCTGACGAATCCATATTCCTGGTGCTCCAATCAGTCGACCGATCGTGAATCCGAAGATTACCAACGGAAGCTATGACATCTTGTAGCACTGTTTCTCGGAAACATGCCGGCGTCGGCGGTGCTATGCTGGCGATGTTTTCTTAGGACACGTTTGACCCCATCATCTCAATTGCGCAATCCCTGACTGCTTACAGGTATTTGAACATCGTTGCGGTCTATGTTCAACAATTTACGGCGCATGTGTTTCCTGCTGGTGATCGTCATTACCAACGGAATAATTCGCCATACCACACTGCCAGAATCGTCAAGGAATGGTTCGAGGAATATGATGGTGACTTTCTGTTAATGTTCCGGCCTCCAAATTCATCTGACATGAATTCAATCGAACATTTGTGGTTCAACTTAGAAAAGCTGGTTCGCACTAAATCACCACCACCCCGAAATGGACCTCAGGATACCTATCGCAACCTCATCGAATCGATGTCCCACCGAGTAACCGCTGTTTTGCGGCGAAAGGTGGTCTTACAGATCGTGAGGTAGGTGGTCAAAGTTTAATGGCTCATGGGCATATTTTCTAAAAAGCAGATCTGAAGAATACCTTATGATTTTTTGCTACCTTTTGTCAGCCAGCATTCATGTTAAAGACATTTTGGATATAATTTAAAGCTTCTTTTAGCACATAATAATGACACTAGAGTGCGTGAGAATTTATTTGTATTTGTAGCCATATTTGTTTGTGTAAACGGTGATTAAAGTAATCAGGTACAGCTCACTCCGGAAGCATCTTAACCGAATGTGCTACTGACAATTTAGGAGCCTTGGGCGCAAAATGAATATATGTTTTTCGCAACAACTCTTTTTAAATTCGATTTTGAGAGATTGCTTTAACGTCATATACCATTCATATCGCAAATAATTTTCGATATAATCTTTGCGTTTTCAAGATGCAAACTTCTTTCCCTAGTTGGCGCTATACTGCATTAATGTTTGAAATAGCAGCTCATATTTTAAACATGATATTAATTACATAATATTTTGTACTGTAGAACATTCCATGCGGTGCAAATTATTAAAATCTTCATCTAAAAGGATTCCACTGCTACTGTGATAAAGGACTATATGCAAAAACGCCATTCATACAATCAGAACTTCCAGAAGTTACGTTTGATAGTTTTACTCTCTATCACATAGGTTTTTCTATAATGATAATTTTCGCATGTTCTCTACTTTTATATGATTAAGAATTCTGCCACGAGAGTTATGCCAATATTTCTGCTCCACAGAAAAATCGCATCTCGCTTTCAAAATATCCCTGGAAAAATATTTTTTTGGTCTGATATCATTCACTGTGAAGAAGTCTGTATTGTCATTAGCTTATTTCAAATTCTCTGCAGTTATCGTGAAAGCGGGATTTTCGCATGACGTTTCTCTATATATCGCTTCATTTAATTGCTCGACTGTAAGCATTTCTTCAGTGTTGAATAACTTCCGCTGCTAGAACAATTTGAGCACAATAATCAGATTTTCTTCGGAGGTATAATTTCCTTTTACTGTGATACCTACTTTTGTGTTCTTTATCAAAGAGACATCGGAGATTTTGTAAAAAAAAAATAATATTATTCTAAATGATATACTTTTTCAAGTGAAATTTTAGATCAGACATAAGACGTAAATTTAAAGTATGACTTCACCAAAATTGTTTTTTCTTTTCCTATTTCTGCGTAAGTAATTGATTCGTTTGTTATTCATACTGGGTAGAAATAAATTATTGTCAATGTAAATACAATTACATCAACAATGTTTTCCAGCCAACGTAACCGATTATTTATTTTTTTATTTTAAATATACATTTCAGTGACTGTTCAACGTTTTGGTTTAAAAATTGAACAAATATATGAAATCTTGTGATATTGTAGTTATTCCTTTTTTTTTTTTTTTTTACTCGGCTGCAATTCCTTCTCAATGCGCAGTTGAGTTTTCACGGCAGACATCCTGAACTTACTAATTACAAGTCATCTATTTTCATGTATATGAAGAATGAATGATGGATGTGGTTTTGGGTTTCAAAGACCACTGTGAACAACTCTAAGTGCTCTTAGCAGATATTCGTCGGTAATTTAAAGGCATTGGTTGCATAGATGGTGAGATCTTGTTCCGTACGAAAAACGCACCTTCCGAGCCTTATCAGGACCCGAGCCCGTTTCCATCCAGTCCAAATGTGAGAAGCCATCGCTCTAACCTCTGCGCCATTGGAACTGCATACAAACGCTTTAGATTTCTCA
This sequence comes from Macrothele yani, assembly GCA_039090855.1. Taxonomy (NCBI): domain Eukaryota; kingdom Metazoa; phylum Arthropoda; class Arachnida; order Araneae; family Macrothelidae; genus Macrothele; species Macrothele yani. Next base: position 192,528,867 of record CM077034.1, on the reverse strand, counting down.
ACATGCCACTGTTACACGACCTACCGATAGGAGGGTACCCAAACATATGTTAAGTCTCATTGAATGGCAACCATCTAGTGCATTCGTTAGATGGCAACGACTGGATGATTTATTTAATTAATGTAATCCACAAATGTGTATCCTTTGAATTATTTCACAAATACTTTTTAAATGTTTTAGAACTTATAACTCTTTCAAATGGCAGATATTTCCTTCCGAAATTTAAGTTGAAATCTTTACTGTAGATTCTAAGATATTTAGAGAGGAAAATATATGGAAATAATATGATTCACATAAGGTAGCCAAAGCCAATGGAACTATTATAAACATTTTTCAAAGCATTTTCCGTAGAAAATTATTTATTTGTGGTATACCATGGTAATTCCATATTTATTGCGCACTGTGGTCACATGACTACCGTTATCAAAGGTTAATGTACTGTAAAACGTAGGATGTATTTCAATATTAACAAGACAAAAAACATAATAGAAGTGGTAATGTGCGAAAACATTATATGGAAGATATGCAAAACGGCTATTGCTAACCAGTTTTTGTTTGCTCTGTGTACAGCTTGGTTTGGACCTCACAATATAACTGAATCATGTAAAAAAAACGATCGTCAAAGTATCTATAACCAGAGATTTCGCTTCATATCAAATATATTGATCTTAGTATGTCACAAATGTCATGTGGAGTAACAGTATTCTTAGGAAATGATGTTTCATACATAAGAAATACAAGGATAAAAGCAGAAATGATCTAGTACACGTTCTGAATAATTTTCTCTCTTACAGCTTAAGCAACATGAACAAATTATACAGCTTTCCCATACTAATTGTTTGAAACTCTTTGATGATGCGTTGTATATGAACGCATAGCTTCACCTCAAAACGGTGACAAAGGAATATTTCGCACTTTTCTGGATGAACTAACTGTAGTCAAAAATTAAACCATTCCTCATATCATTTATGAAAGATGCAGCTTCAAAGAACAATAGGTGCTGCTTGAGCATAAGGCGTTGAAAATTTATGTGACACTGCATATTGTTCATGAACTTTGGTAAATAAATTTATTAGTCAAAGAATAATAAAAATTATAAAAAAAATGCGTACTTACTTTAACAGCGTTTGTAGGGTTAATTCTCTTAGAGAGTAGGTGATGGAAAACATATTAGGACGCCTTCATGTATGGAAACAAACATGTTTACAAAACCAGATTTTTACCCGAGAGTTACGTAGTGAGCTGCATCTAAAGCTCAGCGTTGGGAAAAATTAGAGGCCACACTGAAAGCAAGTACATGGTGCGAAACTTAACGGACGGAATTTAACCGGGGCATGACATCTGAGTAAGCAATCAGGCGGTGCTATTGGCGAAATTTCAAGATTTCCAAAATCCAATACCGCCAATGTTAAACATCTATGGAAAGCAGATATTGAAATTAAAGAAAGGTATTTCGGCATATATTTCTGTCTGCTTCAAAAAGGTAGAGCCTCTTGCCACATTTCAAGGTTTGTCCAGCTCTGAATTGAAGAGCAGTTCGTTTAAGTATTAGAAAGTCCAGCCTTAAGTGTCGATCTGTATCAATACAGAACCTCTGGAACGAGTTGGAATGTAAAATCCGATTTCGCCCGCTAAGATCTCCATCTGAAGTAGCAATGACATACATTTGCAGAAGGAATGCGCGAAATTCGTGTGCAGACTCTCCGGCATCTCTTCGAAAAGATCGCTGATGCCAGAGATGGGCCAAGTACTGATTTCTGCAATTAAATGCTCTTCTGCCCATTTTGACAGAACACTAGGAAACGTTTGCTCGTATATTTTATTTACGATCTCATGCTTCCAGCAGTTCATTTAGCAGGGTGCGTTTGTTATATGTCAAAATAAAAAAGTACCACAGTTACTTAGCTAACTAACTTTAATTATTTTTATTAAAAAGAAATTACTGAAAATAATAGAATGGATATACCCAGTAGTGCGTTCCCTTACAAGAAGCTTTCTGTACTCTTAATAAAGCATCTCCAAAATCATTGTATCTTGAGAATGCACAGATGTCTAAAAATACTTTCCCTTTGCAAATGGAACTCTCATGAAAGGGATGATAGAGGCTTTGCAAACACGTATTTGCAACACCGTTATTATCGTGCATTCTCGGCCGGACAGTGGTTAAATATAGCCATTGCCAACAGCTAAACTCATCACGCGTTTTTTGGATAAAACGAGTGAAGGGAAAGATGGTAGAATGTTAACATATGTTTATTGGATATGATACGGGAACGTCTGGATGCACAAGCGATAACAAAGACTGAGTGTAAATGTTAGAAATGTAACAAGTTTAATTGCAATTCCCTAGATTAAACTTCAGCTTGGGGCGAATAACTAAAAAAATTGTTTTTTAAATTTGAATTCAAAAGTTACAAATAACCGTTCATAAAAATAGGACAATTTTCTGAAGCTCTCCACATTTGTCTCTGTGATTAGAGTTTACATATATGGGCATGTAACGATTGATGAAAAGCTGAGGTGTTCCATGAATGATTTTTCTACAGATATCAAGAACTGCGAAGTTCGTGTTTTACCTAAAACGATAACTTATCCTTTTATGTATATATGTTATTCTTTTTTAGCTCTGTTTAGGTTATCCCTACGTTCTTCAAGTTGTTCGGTTCACACGAGGATCTTAGTGTATGAGGATGCGCGATGATCAGTAAGATCAGAAGTGGACATCTCATGTTCAAGAGAGCGTCAGCAGAAATCTTTACATGAAATAAGTAGACCGGAGCTCAAAAAGTCGGTTCAGTTCAGTAGATCAGATTTATTTTTGCTTGAAATATGCACCACCTTACAAATGTAATGTAGTGTTGGATATAATCTCGATACCAAGGAATACCAAAATGTACTGGTATTTCAATCAATACCAGTACTTCACAAACCGCTAATAAACGTCGGACTAAAATTCAAACCAATTCAATCCCAAGGTATGACCAATGATCAGCATCATAAAATAAGGCTCATCGTTAAAATGAATGTTTGTGTAAATAATTATGGCATTTGCCTTTAAATGTAGTCACAGTTCGATTGGTCACACTTGTTGTCTTCCAAAAAGCAAAGAGCTACTTAATTACACTTATTACTAACCGATATTCAGATATTACGAAAGTACGTGAAGTAACTGCTAAGTTCAAAAGGAGAAAAACGTATCATTTACAAAAATATCGTACTTGAGCCGTTTTCTTAATGTTCTGCGTTTTTACAAAACTAGGGGAATCTTTGTATAACAGACTAATTAGTTATCTAGAGTAGAAGAAAGTTTCATGAAAACCAGAATGAATTAAAAAAAAAATAATAGATACCCAGCAAAAACACAAGTGCTGGGAAACTGCTGGCCACCAGCTGGCAGTGATGGGTCACTGCTGGCTGAAATCGGCCGCTCACGGCCCGGAAGTGGTCCGTTGGTGGCAGCGCTATCAGTTGGCGAGCTATTAATGGCCCTGCAGCATCGCCGTGTATTGTGGGCCTCCAAGCAAGTGCCACTAGTGGCCCGTTGCTGGCCACCAATGCAACCCCCAACAGGAGGTGGAAGCATCGGGACTGCGCATGCGCAGAAGCAACACTTGCCGTGTCTCTCATGGTACCAGTTAGTTGAAGACGACGCTATCGCTGTCGTGTTATTTTAGTGGATGTTAAGAAAAATATCCATATGTGGAGAGGCGAATTAATTCCCTAATGAAATTTTACGTCGACGAAGATATCAGATTAAGCCGTGAAATACTAGATTACAGCCATGAAATACACCCACTCCATTCCCATGAATAACAATTCATGGAATGGAGTGGATGAATAACAAGAAAAAATTTGAAACCGCTTGAAACACATATCCTGGAAAACCATTAAAATAGCGTTTGTTGGAAAAAAAAAAAGAATTATACGCGTACAAAATTTATTAATTATTTGAAAGAAAAAAAGCAACGCTATGTGGTGTACTCATCCATGGGTTGAATACACAAGACTGGAAGGAATTCGCTTCTAAAAATAACGAGAAGTAAAATAAAATATATTTTACTCTTTAAAACAAATGTAGCTTTGGACAACGGAAAGGAAAGACACAAAGTTAAAAATGTAACAGAATGTGACATGAACCCGGGTAAATATATATTTATTCAACAATCTCTTTTCAAGACGGCAAGGACAGAACAAAACTTTGGAAAGCGACTCTAAAAATGTACACGCCTTGAAAATAAGTGAAGTTCCCTTAACGTAAAAAAAAAACAAAAAAAAAACTATCGTTACGTTGAAAAAATTAATTTATCAATTATATGAAACTGACTTTTATGAGAAATACCTCGCAATATTATAAAATGAAAGAGGGAAGCATTCGATTACAAATTACATACCAAACAGATAGCTTCCAGCACATATCTGAACGTCGTGAATTAGTCCGGTCAGTAGCGAGCGCGGCTTCCACGTAAAAGGCCCAGGATCGAATCTAGTCAGATACAAACGGCGTTTTTCCGGTCTGTCGAGAAAATTTCCCCAGTGCAGTGCGTTAATTCACAAGCTTCATAAGGGTGGGAAAAAAAGTTGTCGCGTTAGGAAACTACGGCTGTCCTTGCTTTTTTTTTTTTTTTTTTTTATGATTATTATGGCTAATACTGGGAAATTGGCGGACAAGATTCGGGAAGCCACCAGTTACGTCACGTGCTTGCTGGCTGCCACTAGCGGACCACATTAGGCTAGCCATCATTTCTGGCACGTGCTTGCTGGGCCACTGAAGGGCCACTTATGGCAGCTACTGCCTGTGATGGACCAGTGATGGCCCTGTTGTGGCATATGACAACTGATGGGGTGCCAACTGTTGGCCAGCTGTTGGTCTGAACTGCTGGCCCTTCTGTTGGCCGCACGGACATTTTATTGACGGTTCGGCAGCAGCAACATAGTGCTGGGCCATTACTTGCAGTGCTGGCTGCCAGCAATGGCCCACTGCTGGCCCAGCAAGACTGCTTTTGCTGGGTAGCAGGTGTTGAATAATATTAGTTTTCGTTAAAGTTTTCTCTGCAGATCAGTTCTTAATTGAGTTTTAACGATTGGATCAGTAGATTGTGAGTACTGAAAGAACATCATGTCCATGAGTGTGTCGAAAATCTATCAGTACACAGGAGTCAAAATCAGTAGACCACCTAAAACATCATTAGAATGACAACACTGGTTTAAGATCACTAGTCCACTTTTAAATATTATTTTTACATTTGGGAGTTTGAAGTGTGGGGAAGATTAATCGTGCCACTTCTTCTTTTTTCTAATGAAATACTTTTCAACTAATAAGATCAAACTCAGATTCCTGTTAATTTTGGCAAAACCCCAATTACTGCCCCTAAACGCCTTATCCCAAAATTTTGTTTTCTTTGATTAATTTTCCTGTTAAAACTATTTCATACAATTTCTTCACATAATGCACACGTTTCTCTAAAAAGGAGTAATTTCTTTTTATTATTCTCGTTATCACTGTTTCAAAATATCGGATTTGAATTGCTTTCCTCACAAGATACCGCTCAGATTGCAAATTATTTTGAATTAAAATTTAAATCTCCGTGTCTCCCAGTTGTAATACTAAACGTCCAAAACGTATATTTCAGTTTTCTAAAAACCATAGCAGTACCTACGAATCTGAACATTCAACTTCCAGTTCTTCACGGTCGCGTTCTGTTAACAGTAAAAGGTTTCTCAGATATTTGTCAGTTTTCAATTTATGAAATTTCTGCGATTTTTAATCTCCATTGAAAGAATCTGCCACGATAATATTCCTTATGTGGAATATCAGGAATACAGGAGTATGAACAGCTATTATGTACTGTGCAGAAAGTAAAAACAATTTACATAAATCAGCGCATAAACAATTTGCAAGCAACATATATAAAACCGGAGCTCATAAAAATTCCGTTTCTTTTTTCTGACATCAACTTCAAATTTTTCATCATATGAGCTTATCATTAATATTAAATTGTTAATTAAAATTGTACTGTACTACTTCCTATATTTTTTGGGTATCGCTCAGATCCTTGAAGCAGCTTCTTCCAAAAGCTTACCCATGCTTCAGAACAAATATTTTTCATGGGGACCCAAGGCAGAAATTATAGCTATTTTTGAACATCTTGTTTTTGCCTTTTCCTGAAAACATTATTCGATCTTATTTTCTAAACGTATCGATCTCTTGTGCAGAAGGAGAATTGATTACTTGCATAATTCCCCCCAGCAAGAGGTGGAAATATGAAATATGCAATTAATCAATACAATTAATGTTTAATATTTCACGGTTAAAAATGAAATAAAAATTGTTCATGTAGAAAAAAAAAGGAATAAAGGGAGAAACGGAAACTAAAAACATGAGAGAGCTACTGCATTCAGAAAACTAGACTACCTTACCTCATCCAGTAACCAACAATAAGACCATTGATCACTGTGGTTTCTGGTTTTCGTAAATAAATAGGGAAATTTTAAGAAATGAAGGCTTTTAGGAATATCGTACGGGTGTTCTACCAGAAGAAATTAATATATTTTGTGCTCAGGTCATCAGCGACTCACGAAAAATTTTAGAAGTCCAGCGAGGCAAATCTTTTCTCTTTCAGATCATTTCGTTTTGGGGTCGTGAGGTACCAAATTCTTTGAATTTAATGCATATTTCCCTTAAAATTTAGGGCGCTTCTTTAACTACGTGCATAGCTTTTCTTTGACTTTAGTCGGAAAAATGTCCTTATCATATATTACATCGGAAATATTATTTTTCCAGATATTTGATTATTAAAAAGCAGATCCTAAATATCTCCATAAAACGCAAGGTGACGAGACTTAATTATCTCCCACAGACTGACACTTGACGACAATCTATATAGGAAAAATTCCTGGACTGACGCAATAAAGAATATAAAAAGGTATCATACTCACAATTAATGATGTTAACCTTCAGCATCATGAGAACCGTTCTGGATTGCGTTTTCCGGGATATCTGCAAGTTTCCTTTTTTTGTCATGTTTCGTTGGATAGATGTGATGTCTACATAATGCTGTTCTTTTAGTGCACGTTTCATCCTGGGAAACAGAAAGAAGTCGCAGTTCAATAAATCAGGGAACTAAAATGGTAACACATGATTTCATTGCGAGCCAGGAACTGTTGGACTGACAACGCGGTACGTAGCCTTGCGTTTCATGGAGCAAGTGCCAATTTCGGGATTCCCATAACTGGGGACGCCGCGATTAATACCGCTGCAAAATCGTCGTATGGCTTGCTTGGATAATTCCTGATTTATTGTATGGTCCACTGGTGCGAATTCCTTGTAGACTAAATCTTTCGAACCGAAAAAGTATATCAGCATCGTCTTTGTCTTCGATGGTTGCATGGAGAGTTCTTGCTCGATGGTGAGAAGGTACCGCTCCTTTCAGCGCTTTGTCGCTTGGTTTTAGGATCATACTGCAGGCACCATGTTTCGTCTCCTGAAATAACTCTGGAGCAAAAATCTGGATCGTCAGCGGCAGTGCGCATAATATCGGAATAAATCGATGAATGACCCTCCTTTTGGTCATCATTCAAAATGTGGGGTACCTATCTGGCATTAAGGTTTTGTTTTCTCATTTATTCGCATAGAATTCCATAACACATTAATTTACTGTGCCTACCGACTCAGCCGTAATTTTCACTGTGATTCTGCTGTCTTACCCTACTGATTAAACCAAACTTCGAGTTTTTAGCGGTCCTTACACTGCAGGGAGCTCTAGATCTCTGATTAACATCAAAGCACACGTGCCCGTCATGAACCGGGCATACCATTAACAAACTCTGGTGCGTGTTAAAAGTGTGTCTCCAGATGCTTTTTTTAAGATTCCGCAAGTTTCAGTAGTTCATTTACGAAGTTTCCGACAAAAACGGATGTCTACTGCCTGCTCTTCCTTGGCAAAATTGAAATGGGACTAGAACATTTGCTATGATTCCATTTATTCCCGTCTGACACTTGTCTGTACCGGAATAAACCAGTTTCCAGAAGTTCGTTGACTAGCTAAAGACTGATGTCTTGTGGCATACCAGAGATATTTTTATCCCACTACTGTTAGGTCAGTTATGCACTCAATCTTAGAATGTATTGGACGTTGGTTGCATCATGTTAAATTAAAAGCAAAGAGCTACAGCTTGTTCATGACTGTATTTATCATATTTTTTCCTAACTTTATTTCTAACTCGTTAGAATAATTATGCAAAAGATGAAAGTTATAGCAGAACTAATTTTCTTCATCAGAATTCTCAGAATCGTTAGAGTTTTCGTCAAGCAATAACACTGTTATTTTTTACCTATTCCATATATCGGTTGGAGTAAAAGTCTACCAACTGCGAGTGTTCGCTAAGTACAATACATCCATTTGTAAGAATTTGATAATGCGTAGCATTTTCTGTTTGATTGAAGAATTTTTGCGTGCTTTGTTGGTAATTATCTCCCTTCATTTTTTTTAATTTGTCGTGGATGATGTGAAGAGCAAGGTAAATGAACTGACCTTAGTATCTGTGCCGTTCTTCTTGTTTTATTATTTACACAACAGACACTATAAACCCTGTAATAGATTTAGCGCATAATATTATTTTTCACAAATACCACAATCGTTTTTATTTCTCAAATTGTAAAATAAAAGATTAGGGTAAAATAATATTGGCACACGTTTTAATCGAAGAGAAAAATAACAAACCAGTTGTATTTTTAGGATTTTCGCGTAATTTAGTTTAGAAGTGTAATAACAAGAAACAATTTCTGTTCCGTTCTTTTTGCGGAAGACCTTGCGTATGAGTGTCAGAAGATGTTGCCAACCACTATTTACACTTAGTATAAAAACTACTTGTCTTCATACAATATATATATATATATATCATCATCATCATCATCATTGTCAACCATTATCAATCCACTGCTGGACGAAGGTCTCCCCAAGTTTCCTCCACAACGGTCTGTCTTGTGCCAGTCTCCTCCATGCCACCCCTGCATACTTTCGAATTTCATCCACCCATCTCCAATGTGGTCTTCTTCTGGGTCTTTTCCTGTCCCTTGGAATCCAATCTAAAATTTCAGCTGTCCATCGATGATCTGTCCTTCTGGCAGTATGTCCAGCCCATTGTCATTTCAGGGATTTAACTCTGATCATGATGTCTTCCACTCTTGTCATTTTTCGGATCCACGAGTTCCTCTTCTTATCTCTCCTGGTTACACCAAGCATGCACCTCTCCATGCTTCTTTGAGTTGTCTGCAGCCTTTGTATGTCTCTTTTAGTTAAGGTCCACGTCTCCGCACCATACGTAAGCACTGGAAGGATGCATTGATCAAACACTTTTCTTTTAAGACATAATGGCATATTGCTCTTGAAAATTATGCTGTTTCTTCCAAAAGCTCTCCAGGCAAGTTTTGTACGCCGATTAATTTCTTCATCAATGTGACCCTCACTTGATATCTGCTGTCCAAGATAAACGTACGTGTCTGTTATCTCCAGCTTTTTCTCCATCAATCGATAAATCTTCATTTCTTGTAAAAGCATTGAACATCACTTTTGTCTTCTGAAAGTTCATTTTTAATCCCACTTCTTTACTCTTTTCAGCAAGTTCCTGGATCATACTCTGCAGCTCTGATGGGGTAGTTGCAAAAATGACTACGTCATCAGCAAAACGAAGGTGGGTTAGATAATCTCCATTAATCTTTATCCCCTTGTTTTCCCAGCTCAGTGATTGAAAAACACCCTCCAATGTGGCATTAAAGAGCTTCGGAGATATGGTGTCACCTTGTCTCACTCCCTTTCCAATTTTTACGTGTGTTGTATTTTCAAACAGCCTAATCTTTGCACTTGCATTTTCATAGATGTTATTAATAATATTAATGTATGCATCTTGAATACCGCAGGTTTTCAGAGCCATTGTAACTGCTGATGGTTTCACCGAATCAAAGGCTTTTTCATAATCGATAAAAGCCATGCACAATGGAAGTTCATATTCCCTCGCTCTTTCAATTAGTTCTCTCAGCACGTGGATATGATCTATTGTGCTGTAGCAACTCCTGAATCCAGCTTGTTCTCTCGGTTGAGCCATGTCCAGTGTTACCTTCAAGCGGTGTGAAAGAACTTTAGTGAAGATTTTATAAACTACTGATAGGAGGCTGATAGGTCTGTAGTTTCCGAGATCCTCAATGTCACCTTTCTTATGTAGCAGGATCATTGTAGCGGTGTTCCAATCCTCAGGAATCTTTCCTTCATTAAGGCATCGAGTGAAAATTTGGGCGAGTACTGTTTCGATTTCTCCACTTGCTTCTTGTATGATGTCTACAGTAATTCCATCTTCTCCTGGAGCTTTTCCTCGCTTCATGTTCTTGATTGCATGTGCAACTTCTGCTGGAAGGACTGGAGGAACTCTGGTACTGGTATCTTTCATGATGTCTGGAGTGCATATATCATCCCTTTCATATAATTTGGAGTAGAAATCTTTCACTCTTGTCAAAATTTCGCCTCTATTTCTTGTTACAGAACCATCTTCTTTTCTCAGTGCCATAATCTGTTTTCTTCCCTTACTGAGATGTCCCTTTGCTATCTTTAGGCTTTGGTTGTTTTCAATTGCTTTCCTCACTAGTTCACAGTTGAATTTCCTTACGTCTTCAGTGATACTTTTTCTTACTGTCTTGCATAGCTCTATATATTCCACTTTGGAAGTCACATCTTCTTTAGTTGTCCTCATCTCTCTTCTTTTTTGCATCAACATTTTGGTTTTTCCTGATAATTTGTTCACATGCAACTTGTTCTTAGACCCAGCTAATTTTGTTGCTGTTTCCATAAGAGCTTTGGTTACTTTTCTGTTAACTTCAGAGATGTTCACTTCTTCCGATGTTAGGCCTTCTAAAGCAGAGAACCTGTTCTTCAGTTCTAACTTGAAGGTATTATGGTGTTTTTTAAGGTTGGTTATGTCAATAGATTTTGTTTGTCCTATGAGCTTGCCACGTTCGAGTTTAGTGTTGAGGTGCATCTTACATCTCACCAATCTATGGTCACTACCTGTGTTGAACTTGTTTAGCACACTGCAGTCTTCTATGACGAATTTTTTGTTACACATAATAAAATCAATTTCACTTGTCGTCCCATTTGGATGTCTCCATGTCCATTTCCTGTGTGGCTTTTTCTTGAAGAAGGAGTTCAAGATGAAAAATCCTTCTGCCTCTGCAAACTCAACGAGAGTATTTCCACGCTGGTTTTTGTTGCCATGACCGAATTTACCTACCGAAGTTTCATTCTGTTGCCGTTGTCCTATTTTTGCATTGAAATCTCCCATAATTATTTTCAAGTGCTGCTTACCTTTATTATTTAGATGACAAATTTCCTCATAAAATTCTTCAATTTCTTCTTCAGGATGACTTGTGGTGGGTGCATAAGTTTGAATAATCTGAGCCTGGTATCTTTTCGAGAGTTGGATAACAAGTCGTGCAGCTCTGTCAGAGGAACTTTCAACTTCTACAACTTTATCCTTCAGTTTCTTGTTTATTATAAATCCAACACCACTAGTTCTGCCAGTATCTGTCCCACAATAGTAGAAGAGATGTCCACTTTTCAGTTCGATGAGATCTTCTCCTTTTCTCCTTACCTCACTTAGCCCCACGATGTCCCACTTGATCCTTTGTAGTTCCTCTTCCAATTCAAGAAGCCTTGAATCAGAAGATAGGGAGCGTCCATTGTAAGTAGCCAAGGTCAGCATCAGATGGCAGCCTAGTCCGGTCCTCCGGGGATTCTTAGCACCCTCTGCCTTCATGTCGCACTGGCCGCTGCCTTGGCCAGGTACATTCCAGCTGCCGGAGACTGAGGGCCAAGATTTAAGTTGTGGAATCATTTTGGAGGGGTTTGGCCATAACTCACCACGCTGGCCAAGCGGGTTGGTGAGTGTGGGATAGCATTTCCTCTGATCCCGATGGTATAGTTATACCGCTATGGGCGGTCGTCAGAGCCCCTTTAGTGGGAACAGGATGCACCACGAGAAGGCGGGGTTGACATTTGTCAAGGAGAGGCTGTGATGTTACGCATCACCTGACCTTACATATATTTATTTATTTAGACGAAGGAATTACTGCGAACGGTTTCGGAAAAGTGGCACTATTTTTGAGAAATTAAATCTCCATTTAGTTTTTTGCTTTTGAATGAACTACCATTTTATTTCAAAACGTGGGCATTCAACGCAGATAACTCGGGCAATGAAAGTGGTTGCAAAATCTACTTTACACGCTCCTAAAGGAAAAACTAGCATTTCTCAAGGAGGAAAATAAGTGAAGGTTTTCGTCCTAAATTACAAGATACTTTTGAAACACACATTCTGATTATTACGAAATTTATTTTACAAGTTTGTGCCTTTCCATTTTAGCATGGACAGTTATTTATTTATTTATAAATCAGGTTATCTGTACTATGTTTCGTTGTCAGTATTACAGTTTCTGTAAGCTGTCGATTTCAGTTGACAAGAATTACATGGTGCAAAACGCAAAGCAGAAACATTTCAATAAACTGTAACGTACATCTTTTAGGAAATCAAAAAAATTATATAAGATAAACAAAAAATTGCATTGTGATAGTTATTTTAAAATATACAGAAAAATTACCTCCAATCTGATACGACAGAAAGAAATATGAAATAAGATATGTACTGCTTATATCAGTGTCTATATTGAATCTAGAAATCATGATATTATAGGGAAAATGTCACCTGTTGCAGGAATTTATGTACTGCAGTATCGGATATACAAAAAAGAAAAAAAGGTAATGAATATGAGCTAACCCTGTGTGCATTTATACGGAAAATTTGGTAAATAATGATAATGTAGTATTCCACGAGCTTAAGGAAATCCTCATCAGGTATGAACATTGACCAGTTGTACCTCATACAAACTGATCATAAACCACTCAGGTTCGCAGACAATGGAAAAAGTGTCCGAACAGTGTATTTGATGCTTCTCCGAATATGTTCGATTGAGTTTCATCAGATATTTAGTCAGCCATTGCGGCGTTCCAAATTCATTGCAATGCACGTGTAACTATCAATATATAGCAGAACGGTTGGACCTACGTGATACGCAACAACTTGTGATATGCATTCTCACTTGGATGCATGCTGGATATGAAGAGTGTAAATAGTGGGCAAGAATGTCTACATATTTGGGGGCAGTATGTAGATTTACCAAAATTCCCAAAGATTTCCAGATGAAGACACCTCAGACTGCCACTTTGCGATCAGCAATTCATAATGCTTCAACCTGAGATCAACAACGCATGGGTCTATGAGGTTAATGTCAGACTGCTCTCTCTCAACAACCACATATATTTTAAATCTGGATAAATAACTCAAGGCTGTTCGTTTTCAGTCCTCCGTGGTGCAGTGTCGGTGCGCTTTTCGCCCAGGCAAAGCATTGATCCCTATGTCATGTCGTTAGCAGAGGGACTGTAGACGGCAAGCGGTTTCGTCTCCTACAAATTTAGAAGTACTTTTTGCTGACCTTGCAAGGCTGCTACATTTCTGCATTTCATTCGAGAGCTTGTTGTTTTGCCACAATTTCCGTATTACCGAAACACTCTGGATACTGTATCACGAAAAATCTTCAGCCTGTTGGCGTCTTCCGAGATAGAGTGACTATCCTGCTGAGTCGTACAACCTTCACATTGAGAGAGAAGCATCTAAATCACACATCTAAGTCAAACCTATAATCGGTCACAATTGGGGAATCTGTGGAAGATGGCCGATTTTAACCACTGTTCAGCCGGGCATCCCTCATAATGCGTGAATGGCACAAAAGCATTAGCATAACTTCTTCTATTCCTTTCATGAGAGTTTCGAAGTAGTTTTGTTTACCTTGGGGAAATATCAGCATATTTCTGGGTATTCAAACAAAGAAGAGTGATTGAGGAGACGCTTCACTGAACGTACCAGAAACTTCTTGTATTTAATCACTTTCAGTTATTTCTTCTTAACATTTAATATAAATATAAAATCTTGGAATGTCTGTTAACAAGGTTAATTTTGGAAATTTGTCCAACGCTTCTTTTTGACATAATTACAGGAAGCATGACTTAATAAATGTAATACATTCACAAGGTGTTCACACATGTGGGTCCATCAGACACAAAATAATTTAACTGTCGTGATCAGTACATAATTCGTTCATTTCTGGCATCACCGAAGTTTCAACACAAGCTTTCCACGAGATGCCGGAAGGTCTGTATCGGAATTTTTGCTCATTTCTTCTGTAAAGCTTAATACAGTGATGCTCTAGATAGAGGGCTTAACGGAAGGGTGATGAATTTGAAATCCCAGTTTGTTCCCCAGACACTCTATCTGATATAGATCAACACTCATTGAATGCTATTCCGATACGTAAACGTTCTGCTCTTCAAATCATATCAAGACAGATATCCAAGTTTGGCAAAATTCTCGAACTTGCTGAAGCAGTCAAAGTCATGAGCCGAATTACTGCCAAAAAAAAGAAAGTGCCTGGGTTTTCAGGGTATCTTCGTACCCGTTCATCTGCCTGCCTAGAGGGCGCCACAAAGTGGAACAAAAATACAGAATTCTCCAAAATAGAAATAAAAAATTATCCCACACTCTTTCACTGAGCACCATCCATATTAAATGTAGGGAGGATGCAGCTCCCTGGCAGCGTTCCATGAGAGAACGCCACACGCGAATGCGTCCATGCGAAAGAAAGAATTAATTGCATGATTCATCACCCCACCCGCCCCTGAGGTGTCAAATAACGGCGATCAGCGCACCACTGCATTCGTTGTTTGGAAGTACTTGGTGTTGTATACCCCTTTTCTAATGAGCGTTACCAAGCATTTCTCAAAGGACTATTCTGATGCGAAAGATGTTCTTGTGTGTCCCCGTTAGCCAGGTCTGTGGGTGGGTACGTGCGTGTATTATTCGTGTTACCGGATGAACGAATATTTATTACTTCAACCGATCTTTACACAGCCAGATATAGGACAAATATTAATACATTATACGTCCTGTAGTGACAAGATTGTGTGTTCAATGGAATTTCAAAATACACACTCTTTACCTATACATATTCATGTCTTTTCAAATTACATACCCATTACATAATCTTTGTTGCCTTTAAAATTAGTAAAAAAATAATTTCTGCAGATCTGATTATTAGAAAATGAGATGTCCAAAAATTTTGATGAAATTCGACATAAATGTGAATTATTATGAGCAGTAAGCTAGCAAATTCCTCCTGCATTTTTTTATTTAAATACTAAAAGAGATAGAAAAAGTATTACAGGTACGAGTAAGAATGGCATCCAGAAAGGAGTTTTGACAATTAATCTCAACTTAGGTGGTAAATTTCAATGACGGATAGGAGGATGAAATGGAATTGGCAAACTATTCCAATTCGGAGAAGGTGGAGGGCCAGAAGATTAAAACATCATCCACATACCGCATAAACAGGAGTGCCATAATACGGCAGGTGGACAGAATCCTAGCCTCCAGATCCTACAAAAGGACTTCGGCGAGAAGAAGAGAAAGTGTTGACCCCATAGTAGCCCCGAAACATTGACGATAAATAGTTAAACCTAAAATAAGAGCGTTTATAAATTAGTTTAAAAGCGGAAAGTATGGGAAAACTTCCTCACTTCCCATTCTTATTCCGAATGTTTCTAGTCACCCTACCTGTTATAAACTTTCCTTTTTCTCCTTTCTGGTCAAAAGGGCTTGCACTAACGTTTATAACCCCGTCATTCGAAATGTCGAACTTAATGCTATCAAGGACATTGCTACGTCATTTTGCTATTCCAGGTATTTAATTGAACATAAGAATCGGAGATCTTTTGTACCCATTTGTCTTCCTTACTTCGGGAATCTCACTCATTCAGATTCGTGGGATTAATGTCGTTTAACGCTAACATTTCCAGTTCCCTTCAATCAGCTTGTCGACCTTTTGGCATTAACTTTGTACTCTAGACTAAAAATATATTTTCCATCATCAGAAGGAACCGAGATAGAACAGAAGATCTACATAGGCATGGCATTTATAAAATCCCTCTTAAATCCCGTATCACCGATCAGCAGGACACTGTCTGTATTGCCTCTACAGCTCTTGTGTGGTTTTGTTTGATGATTGATTTCTGTTGTGTTTTCTTAGCTTTGTTTCTCCCTGCCTCTTCCAGCCCTTGTTGTTTCGTTCTCCTTTTTGTGAAGTGTTTTCTCTCGTGCCTCGTTTTTTTTCTCATCATTCTGCTTTGTGACCTTTTTCTGTGTGTTTTGTCTTACGATGTCATGACTGCATCCGCTTTACGTGACCATCACCAACTGCCTCGTACCGTTCGTTCTGCTCCTGTTTTTTTGTGGTTCAACCATGCCCCCTGCCCGATTGTCTCGGAGTGCCATGTGTTGCTTCCTACCCTGCTATGTTTTGTATAGTATGTCAAACTGCTATGCCACTGTTAGACAGAAAATGCCAATTTTTAAGAAATTTTCTCAATCCTTTTTTTTTAACTATCTCAAAAACTATTGCATTTCAAACGATAAAAATGCAGTAAATAGTAACGCTGTACTAGTGATCCGATTTATTGGCGTAGAAAATAAACACATAAGCGTTTCCAAGTTTTCGCACATCAACCAGATGGCTTTTTCAAGGAAGTTAGACAGAAACTGCTTGGAAAAGCTCATGTGTTTATTTTCTACGCCAATAAATCGGATCACTAGTACAGCGTTACTATTTTCTACTTAATTGGTGTATTGTTCCTCGTTATAAATTTGATAAAAATGCAGTCCATTCCGGTTCATACGATTTACTAACGGATGGCTATTTTGAAATTATGAATTTCAATGGTATCGGGTGACTGGGGCAATGGTCGGTACCGAATTTTTTTCATCCTTTTTTCTTAAATATCTCAAAAACTCTTACGGTTTAAATGATAAAAATGGAGTTCATTCCGGTTCATACGATTTAGAAATTTTGAATTTCCGTGGTAGGGGGGCTGGTGAAATAGTCGGATTGTCTCTGTATATGTAAATTCTCAATAGTATTTCTTTAAATAACTCAAAAACTATTGCGGTTCGATTTACTAACGAATGGCTTTTTTGAAATTTGAATTTTCATGGGGGGGGGGGGGCTGGTGTAATGGTCAGTCTCTGTATATGTAAATTCTCGAAATTATTTTTTATATATCTCAAACCCTATGCCGTTCAAACGATGAAAATGGAGTTCTCGTTTCATACGATATACTAATGTACGGCTTTTTTGAAATTTTCAATTTCCATGACGGCGGGGGGGGCTGATGAAATGGTCGGTCTCTGCGTGTATACGTAAATTCTCAATATTATTTATTAAATAATTCAAAAACTGTTGCGGTTCAAACGATAAAAAAGGAGTTCATTCCTGTTTACACGATTAACTAACGAATGGCTATTTTAGAATTTTGAAATTTCATGGAGAGAATGGGGTGGAGTAAAATGGTAGGCCTATTAACATTATTTTTAAAATATCTCAAAAAGTATTACGGTTCAAACGGTGAAAATGAAGTTCATTTCAGTTCATACGATTTGCTAACGAATGGCTATTTTGAAATTTTGAATTCCCATGGGGGGGGGGGTTAAGTGGCCGGTCTCTCTGTATATATGCAAATTATCAATATTATTTTTTAAATATCTCAAAAACTATTGCATTTCAAACGATAAAAATGGAGTTCATTCCTGTTCATACGATTTACTAACGAATAGCTATTTCGGAGTTTTGAATTTCCATGATGATGATTGGGGGGGGGGGGGGTGAAATTTTAAGGTATTTAAACATTCTTTTGTAAATACCTCAAAAACTGTTCCGGTTCAAACGATGAAAATGGAGTTCATTTCGGATCATACGATTTGCTAACGAATGGCTATTTTTAAATTTTTAATTTCCACCGTGGGGGATGGTGAAATTGTCGGTCTCTGTATATATTCAAATTCTCAATATTATTTTTTAAATATCTCAAAAACCATTGCGGTTCAAACGATAAAAATAGAGTTCATTCCTGTTAATACGATTTACTAACGAATGGCTATTTCGGAATTTTGAATTTCCATGATGAGGGGGAGGGTGGTGAAATGGTAGGCCTTGAACATTCTTTTTTAATCACCTCAAAAACTATTGCGGTTCAAACGATGAAAATGGAGTTCTTTTCAGTTCATATGATTTACTAACAAATGGCTATTTTGAAATTTTGAATTTTCATGGGGGGGTTGAAATGGTCGGTCTCTGTGCGTATATGTAAATTCTATTATTTAATAAATATTTCAAAAACTATTGTGGTTCAAACGATAAAAATGGAGTTCATTCCTGTTCATACGATTTACTAACGAATGGCTATTTCGGAATTTCGAATTTCCATGATGAGGAGGCGGGATGAAATGGTAGGCCTGTAACGTTATTTTTTAAATAATTCAAAAACTATTGTGGTTCAAACGATGAAAATGGAGTTCTTTTCGGTTAATATGATTTGCTAACGAATGGCTATTTTGAAATTTTGAATTTCCATGGTGGGGGGGGGGGCTGGTGAAATGGTCGGCCTCCTATATTTATATGTAAATTCTCAATATTATTTGTTAAATATCTCAAAAACTATTGCGGTTCAAACGATGAATGGAGTTCATTCCAGTTAATACATTTATTAACGAATGGCTACGCTGAAATTTGAAATTTCCATGTTTGGGGGGTACCATTTCACCCCCCCCCCCCCCCCACACACACTTTGTTTTTTAAATAACTCATAAACTATTGCGGTTCAAACGAAAAAATTGAGTTCATTTCGGTTCATACGTGGTACAAACGAATGGTAAGAAAAAATTTAAAAATTTCGTATTGGGGGGGAGGGGGCTATCGTTTCACCAGCCACCCCCACTTTGTTTTTTAAATATCTCAGAAACTATTGCGGTTCAAACGAAAAAAACCGAGTTCACTCCGGTTCATACGTGGTACATACGTGGAATGGTGTCTGAAAAATTAAAAAAATCCGTGGTGGTGCTGGTGAAATGCACCTTATAAAAACTTCTTGTTTAGCGAATTTAAACTCACTTATCACTAATTGAAAGGAAATCGTACAGAGTAAAATGTTTGTTCCAAAACCCTAGTTTAACAAATTTATGTTTCCAAGAAATAACTATAAGCTACGTAAAGATTGATAAAGAAGTACATGTTTTCCATTTTCCTGACATAATGAAATAATCGATTTAAATCTTCCAAGAAAAGACTGAGAAAACTTGTTAATTATTTGAAGGATTATTATGCTTTATATTTTAAATGCAAGGAAGATTTTCATGTAGTAGCCTGTAAAACTGGATCACATTTTTATTTTAAAAGAATGACCTCTTACTGTAATTGTTTGAAGTCATATTGTGATGTATTTTATAAAGCATTCATAAAATTTGCCTACTAAACTAGTACAATTAAGTAAAGCATGGCTGTACAAGCTTTTAACACCTACGGGATTATTTCAAATTTACTAAACAACTACGGCCCTCAGGCTGGGTAAACAGCCAAGAAAAAGATCGAAAAACAAAACAAAGCAAAAAAAAATCCTCAAAATTAAAATATTAAAAATTAAAAACTAAATGAGAAACAAAATAAAGTGTTCAAAAATCAATTGAATCAAGTAATTAACTTGCTTAAAATATATGCAACATCTCTAAAACGTTTCTATTCTTTCTAGGTCTCGTAAAAGAAGAGGAAGGAATCTAACTTGTGCAATGGCAAACGATAAACCTGCATATATTTTTCTGAATATAAGATAGGTAAAATTGATTGCCTCTACTCAAACATACGATCACTAGTGTTCAGTTCTATAATAGTAATTGTATATATGATGAGTAGTTTGTGTTCGTGCCCCTAGACAAAGTTAATTACCGGCATTTTAATGAGTGCAACATTACATCTTTTCTTAAAATTTTATGTATCTGAAAACAAAGAAATCGCTGATGTGTAACGTATGGACTTCAATTTCTGATAAATCACAAAAGCCTTTTAATTAGTGATGTGGACTTGAGGTAACGCGTAACAAACGTACAAATGTTTTCAGAATAAAAAAAATGATGCACATTATTATTGAAAAAGAAACATAACATAAATGATATGATATAGTCAGTGGTTTAGCTCAGTACACACTAAAAGTTTTAGGAATTCGCCTTTGATTAGGCTTCCGTTATCATGTGTGTAGCAGGTTTGAAACCACGGCCATAAAATTCTGGAGGAGCTTACAATACGAAGACTACGTTACTTCGCAGATGATATATTTCTTGAAAATATAACCCAACATTTTGATAAACGATTTACAAAATCAGAAATCTATGTGTTGGAAATCGTATCAATTCTTTGAAGTTATTTTAAATAAAGTGAAGAATAGTATTTTGATTTTTTTTCCTTTTCACAAGAAATTGTCTCAAATGAATATACATCTGAACGAAAACATCTTTCGGGTTGTTGTTTTTTTTCTAAAGTGTTCCTGATTTATTTTACGAATACTGATTTATCATTTTCGTGCTCTCATTTTTGAGCTTATTCCTTTTACTTTTGGTGAAAACCATTTTTAAATACGCTCCGATTATTTAAAACGAAAGCTGAACGCTTTACAGTAACTCTTTATGCTAGTATTTAGAAAGCAAAATTTTCTTTTAAACTAAATAATAAATTCCTTTTCCTTATACGATAGCATTAGAAAACGTATTTTCAAGTCATAAAGTAAATAATTTCATACGACAGTTTCTGTTGAATAATTCCTGATATATCCTAGTCCCAATACGTATTCAAAGAATGTTTTGCTGAATGCGAAAATGTGCAGTGAAAAAAGTGCATCAAATCGTTTTAGTGTGTTTGAACAATCTGTTACATAAACTAACGGTCGACTCACATTATTGTGACCACCAGCTAATATCCTGACTAACCGCCCTGCGCGGTCAGCAGCTAGACCGGCTGAGAGTGACTCAATAAGTTGCTGGAAAGTGTCCAAAGATGTGTGGAGCCATGCTGACTGCAGTGCATATGACAGCTGCTGGAGGGTGCGTGGTGGAGGATCCGTCGAATGAACAACACGATCGATATGGTCCCACAGATGCTAAATTGGGTTTATGTCTGGGGAATTAGGAGGCCAGAGATCTAGTTTGAATTTCTGATCGTGCTCTTCCGAATACCCTCGGACATTTCTAGCTCTGTGACACGTAGCATTGTCGTGCTGGAAGATCCCATCTACCCTAGAGAAAACAATCAGCATGTATGGGTGTACGTGGTTTGCAATAATGGATTCATAACGAATTCGGTCCATAATGGTTCCTACAGGTATGATTGGACCCACAGAATGCCAAGAAAGCATTCCATAGACTACAACGCTTCTCCCAACATTGGTGGTAGAATGTTTGTTCTCCGATGTTTCTTGCCTTATACGCCAAAGTACATCCATTCGATGAAGCCCAAAACGTGACTCATCTGAGAAGACGGTTATTTGCTAAACCTCGGAAGTCCATGTTCCGATAATGCCATTCAAATGAAACTCTTTTCTGCAGATGCACCTTCGTTAGCATAGGTGCAGTGATCATCTCTCTGCATCGGAGCCCCATACGCAGGAGGATTCGCTGAACTGTCGTTTTAGACACACTTCCGTCAGCCCTCTGGCTTATTCGGCATGTGAGTTGCTTGACTGTCGTGTGTCGGTCGGCCCTCACGCACCTTGATGGCCGACGTTTACCACTCACATGAATGGCACGTGCCGCTTAGCAGCTTCCACTTCGCTTAGTCGCAATGGTGCCATTTCTACAATCGCGATACACTTTAACCACAGCATCACGCGGACAGTTCACAAACTGTGCTGTTTCAAAAATACTGCCACCCATATATCTCACATCAATGGCACGTGGCCTTATCTCGAAACCCCATAATCATCACTTTTTGATCTGATAAATCGCTACTTTTATCCATAACAGCAAGGAGTGATATGTTTTCAGATCATGATAATATGTAGATGATTTTTAGGAAGGGAGTACCTGACCCCAGGTCTTAAACAATCCTTTGAAATAGAAAGCTATGAGATTTTGGATAGAGTGCCCGATAGGAAAGTGACAGGGAAGCGAAGTAGAAAGGGGGAGGAAGACGCCCTTATTTATTACAGGGGGTCAGTACCCGGGGTCCGACGGCTTAACTTGTCCATCCGACGCACGGCGGATATTTAGTGGATCGAGCGTTCGTACCTCGCTAGGATCGAACTTGAGGTCCTTTCCGCGGCAGTCACGAACGTTTTCCACTAGGCCACCAGCGGCTCTTATGTTTTCAGAATGCCTATATCATACTTTATATATTCTCCAAGCCAGCTCACGACACGTGTCTTCTTTCATTGGTAACGAGCTGTTTACGTCAAAAGTAGGAGGTGGTCATAATTATGTGACTCGACTGCGTATATGGACGAAACGAAAGGGAAAAAAATTCAGAAAGCAATATTTTCCTTGTATTTTCAGTATGTTCCTATAAAAGAAAGTATAAAGCTTTACGTCGAGCATCATAGTCATCGGGCTTCTTTGGAGAACTTTAGGTTTCCTTTCAAAGGCACATGTTTTTGAAACACGATAGTGAATAACAAGGTGACAGGGATTTTCAAAGTTCATATAGGTGTTTTAGGTTCCTCCAGGACCGACCCCTAGAAATCCACTTCGAGAGAGAATTTTGTATTACAAAATTACATATTTGTAAGGGAAAAAGTTTTGGCGTCAACCTTTTTATATTCATGCTTTGCAAATAATATTTTTTACCTGAAATAAACTTTATGGCCGGCTAAAGATTTCAGGATTCATGTTTTAAATTCGAAACATTTTCTTGCGTTAAAATATTTCATATATTTAGGACTTTTACTAACACAAATAGTTAATATTTTTAATAGTTAATAGTTAAACTCCAGATTCGCTAAAATGAATGCTGGTTGCTTCGACTACCGAATCTTGAGATAGTTTTATTCAAATTAATCGGAAACTTGGAACTTGGTCGTTTTGGGTAGTGGTTAGTATACTCAGGCGCTATCTGGGAGACGCGGTTCGGATTCTCTCTCCAGGATGAAGGAATTAACAAGTTTTCGGATACTATCTAACTTACCATCCTTGTCATATTTACATCAATAAATGGATTGTCGTCTTCAAATTAGTTAATCTTTTGTCAGGTAACAAAGCATTTGTATTTTCACAGCGTTTTTTTTTTTTTTGGAATTTTAAATTCAAAATTCTGCTTCCTACGAAAAAATTTCATTGTTCCTTTTTTGAATTTTATACAATAATAGTAATTTCTACTTACGTTATTAATAAAGATCCAGAATAATGCCGACATAGTGTCTTATGTTCCTGCATTCCTTGTAAAGAATGTATTTAAAAACATCAGATTGGGTTCGCAGTGTGAACACCTTGAACCCACAGAATTATTATCCAACAAGTGAAACGACACAGAGATTGTATGTGCTGCAGGGATCTATGACAGACATTGGATGTGCTGCAGGGATCTATGACAGACATTGGATGTGCTGCAGGGATCAATGACATTCATTCCGCCTCAGGTTTTTAATATGTTTCATAATTTCTTCGTTTGTATTTTTTAAAAGATTTAGACATTACTTGTTGTTAACATGATTTTAGTATGCCTATAATACAGTACACATAAAAATGGGAAAGGGAGTGAGACAAGGTGACACCATATCTCCCAAGCGCTTTAATTAATCACTGAACTGGGAAAACAAAGGGATAAAGAATAATGGAGATTATCTAACCCACCTTCGTTTTGCTGATGACGTAGTCATTTTTGCAACTACCCTATCAGAGCTGCAGAGTATGATCCAGGAACTTGCTGACAAGAGTAAAGAAGTGGGATTAAAAATGAATTTTCACAAGACAAAATTGATGTACTTACATGCTTTTACAAGAAATGAAGATTTGTCAATTGATGGGGAAAAGCTGGAGATAACCAATACCTACATTTATCTTGGGCAGTAGGTATCAAGTGAGGGTCACATTGATGAAGAAATTAATCGGCGTATAAAACTTGCCTGGAGAGCTTTTGGAAGAAACAGCATAATTCTCAAGAGTAATATGCCATTATGTCTTAAAAGAAAAGTGTTTGATCAATGCATCCATCCAGTGCTTATGTATGTTGCAGAGATGTGGACCTTAACAAAAAGAGACAAACAAAGGCAGCAGACATCTCATAGTAGCATGGAGAGTTGCATGCTTGGTGTAACCAGGAGAGATAAGAAGAGGAACTCGTGGATCAGAATAATGACAAGAGTGGAAAACATCATGATCATAGTAAAATTCCTGAAACGGCAATGGGCTGGACATACTGCCAGAAGGACAAACCATCAATGGACAGTAGAAATTTTAGATTGGATTCCAAGGGACAGGAAAAGACCCAGAAGAAGACCATATGGAAGATGGGTGGATGGAATTCGAAAGTATGCGGGAGTAGCATGGAGGAGACTGGCACAAGAAAGACCGTTGTGGAAGAGGCTTGGAGAGACCTTCGTCCAGCAGTGGATTGATAATGGTTGACAATAATGATGTTGATGATGATGACATAAGAAATCAATATAGTCAGTTAATTATTTGAAAAATCGATTATATTAAAATTAAATTTTTACAGGTTGTAAATACTTTTCAGCGCTTTCTTCTGAAAACGCCTTTCAGTAGGCTCAAACATTAGGTAACAGTTGTGGGGCACATTACGGCGTTTACGCGGTCGGGATCTTTTAAATCCGGTCACAAACATGATCCCTGATCTCTCTCTCTCTGTAGTAGACAGTTTGTGTCTGTTCACAAAGTTAGCAGTTCTCCATACATTAAACGTTTCAGAGTGGCGTGTTAGGAGTTTTATAATTAAATCTTTCACTCTGTGGAAGTACAAATTTTGCCTTTCATATTTGTTAGTATAACTTAATAATTATTTCGTCCTAATCCTACATGAAACCTTTCAAGACATAGAAACTCAAGAGTACTAAATTTTGTTCAAAACAACTGTTATAATATGTCTCCGTCATTATAGATCAAATTTATCTGTAGAAATAATCTAATCACGTAACAACAGAATATAAAATATAATATAAACTTTCCGATTATCTAATTCGTTTGTTGATTTTTTTTTCTTTCCTGTGCGCAGTTCTTTCTAATATGAATTCCCTAATTTGATAGTTGGTGGAGTTGTTGAATGTTATTTATTGCTGCAACTGTAAGGAAGCGTTTAGAACGTAATTGCTTTCTGCCGCATAAGAGCCAATTTCCATTTTATTTAAACCTGATTCGGCAAACATTTCTGTTTATAATGGGAAACTTCATCTCCAGATGATAAGAGGCTTCTATCAGCAGTAGGCTTATCTTGTTAATATTCGGAAGATATATATCAGTTTTGATGATAACAGGCTTCTATCTGTAGAAGGATTGCCGTTCTTACCTTGTCAATAAAGTCCTCAGAAAAGTAAATAGCGTCTGAATTTTTACCACATAGAGGAGTGGTGATGCATTTTAAGAAGACGAAAGACGAAGATTATTTTCTTGCATTACGTGCTACCAATTGCTCAAACAAGTTTTTTTGTTCTAATATGTGCACAAATGTGTTATCATTAAGTTTTCCGATTCACAGTCGGACGGATGAACGTAGTAATAACTACGGTACATACATTTCTTCTTCAGCACAGTCTCTAAGAATTATGATTTTGCAGCTCAAAATCTGGTCTTGGATCATCATCATCATCATTGTCAACCATTATCAATCCACTGCTGGACGAAGGTCTCCCCAAGTTTCCTCCACAACGGTCTGTCTTGTGCCAGTCTCCTCCATGTCACCCCTGCATACTTTCGAATTTCATCCACCCATCTCCCATGTGGTCTTCTTCTGGGTCTTTTCCTGTCCCTTGGAATCCAATCTAAAATTTCGGCTGTCCATCGATGATCTGTCCTTCTGTCAGTATGTCCAGCCCATTGCCATTTCAGGGATTTGACTCTGATCATGATGTCTTCCACTCTTGTCATTTTTCGGATCCACGAGTTCCTCTTCTTATCTCTCCTGGTTACACCAAGTATGCACCTCTCCATGCTGCTTTGAGTTGTCTGCAGCCTTTGTATGTCTCTTTTAGTTAAGGTGCAATTTGGCTATCACAGATTGATTTGGGGCATAATCACGCATGATGGGGCTTACCCTACCCTAGAACGATAACTCAGAACTTGGAACGGGGAATGTCTAAGACCAGCGGTTTGCTCACACTGATAGTTGAACCTCAGAAAAAATCCTGTATTCCGAGATAACGGACGGTACATTTTTGTGTAATTACTTTAATACCTACCGAGAAAATTGTCGGGATTGGGGTGGTTACACTACGCTCGATCATTGTACATGGCTCAGTAAATCATGTTTTTACGGAACTTTTTTTTTCTTTTAGATTTAATATCCCGAAAGGAAACTTGGAATATGCCACCAATAGTTTGAGTTGGAAACATATACGAAATTAAGAAGTAAAACATCAGTCCATGTCAAAGGGGTGTCTTTCATTCCACTGGACGGAAAATTACGTATCTGAAAAAAATAAAATTTTAGGTGCTCAGTTTAAACTATTTAGTCATTTCAAAGAGGCATGAATGTTGAAACATGATAAATTTATGTAAATATTTAGCGCACAAAGTCGATCCTCTTTGGGTCAACACAGCTCTGTAAGAACAGTTTCGTTCTTTAGAATATCGACAAAAGAAACGTTTTGCATGAATTACAAATATGATTCGATCAATCTCCATTACATTCTTTCGATTTTAATTTACGACGGAAGAAGGATTCTGCAAATTCCAGCTCTCTTTCTGAAAAGAGATGAGCATTAATTAAAATGCAATTCTTTAAAGGACACTATCACATCCTGAAAGACGATAATGATCTGGGAAGAAAATTCGATGTTGCTGAAAAAGGGAAGAGTTGCTTAACTATAGGGAAAGAGTTGTCTCAAAAGGGAAGACTTGCTTAAAAAGGGAAGAGTTGTCTCAACCTTTTTACATCCCACTTTAGACAATACAAATGGCTGTAATTTGGTATACAGAAGTATAAAGAAATATTTCTGATAGTACACAATGAATCTAAGCAAGTGAATGGGCAGACATGAAAGCTATTTAGGCAATAATGGCGGAAGCACACAAGCGTTTTCGTCTAAATGTCAGATGTTTGCTTCTGAATGAACTATAGCTGTTTAGAGTTTTAGATGGAGGCAAACAGATAAAGTTCTATATTAAGTTGTCATCGGTTTCTTTTCTCAGTGTGTGCTACACAAATTAGTTCTCGTTGTGACGAATGAAGAAGTTATACGTAAACAATTTTCTGTCCGTTATAGAAATTTTAATTTTAGAAGATATGTGTTTGGATTGGATATTTTCGTGATTTTCTTGAAGTATCCTGTAAGTTTCAAACTTATATTCGTAGTCTTTCATGATGTTGCAATATTCTGAATCAATGGTTCATACAGCTGCGTACGCCCGAAGAGCGATGACGGATCTTGGGACTGGAGATTCCACTGCCTTCAAAGTTGTGTGTGTGTTTGTGCTCATCGCACCGACTGCAGGGAATGGAACGCTGCTGATTACTTGACAAGAAGTAGTAGTTGCTGAGAAGTTAACCGATACCATCATGTGATGTGAGTCACCGGTGCTGTCCCATGTGCTTCACACTTCTCCTGAATAATAGTGCTTTCGGAGGACTATGTAAGTAGACTCTGTAAATTTTATTCCTGGGCAGAAAAGACTTCGCAGTTTACTAGGGGAATATTTAATCAATGCCTTCTGTGTAAAGAGTGTTGTGCATAGCAAATTTTATTGCAAAAAAGCAGCTTGTAGGTAGGAATCTTTATTTATTTTTTTCATGTTTTGGAGTTGGCTGCAGAATTATTTAGAAGTAGCGATAATACGCCAATCTGCCGAGTCCTTCTCCCTTCCTGATGCCTTAACGGATCAATCGTCGTGATGTGTCTGTAAGTTTTATAGTACGTACATTCGGGAAAAACATCTACCAATGGTTAATCCTTTCCATATATTGTGATTCGACCTCCAGTAGACATGATTTCGAAATCCTTCAGGATAAGTAAGTCCCTACATTATGATGAGCACATCTGAATATTCTTTTTGTAGGTAACAGCCAATTAGGAAACTCAAATGTATTGTATTATCTGATTGTCATTTTATTTCACGTGCACAGTTTTTGTTTAAAAAGTCAGACTGCGTTTCGCTGCAACACTCAGTAGCTTTAGAACTATTCGCTGTTGGACTGCTGGGAAGGACTGGAAACATTGCTAGAAGTCAAATTGATATAATTCAAGAGGTTTCTAAATACACTGGCGGAAAGTGAAAAAAGAACACCAAGAAGGAGACGTCTGACACCAACGAAATTTATACAGCATAATAACGAAATACGGAGGATAACGTGAACAAAACCTTATGGGAAAATACAGCTGTACTTTGCTGGTAAACTGAAAAATAACATTTCCATGTAACATGGTTAGTACGAGGTTGAACCGCCATGAACTGCGTCACACTGTGCAATTCTGGCATGGAGTCTGTCGTACAGAAGTTGGATGTAAGTTTGAAGTAATGAGTTATAAGCATTCTCAACCTAGACGCGTAAATCAGGGATCGTCGTGGCTGGCCGTGAAGACCGGATAAGTCGTTGTCCCATACAATCCCACGCGTGCTCAACGGGGGACAAATCCGGTAAACGCGCAGACCATGGAAGTTGTCTCACACCCTGAAGTGCATGTTGCGTTGCACGTGCCGTGTGTGGGCGTGCATTTTCTAACTGGAAAACACCACGATGGACCGACCTTACAAATGCCACAACAACAGGCTGAATGATGTTGTTGATGTAGGAGGTGCTGTTTAACGTACCCGCTACAAACACTTGTTGTGTACGGGAGTTATAGCTGATCACTCCCCACACCAGGAGACCAGGTGCAGGCCCTGTGTGTCGCTGGAGGATGCAAGAAGGGTGGAGTCGGTCCCCTGTGCATCTGCGAACACGCATACGGCCATCGGAGGCTCCCAAGCAGAATCTGCTTTCATTGCTGAACACGACAGATCGCCATTGCTTTCTCCAGTGCAGACATTGGCGACACCACTGCAGCCGTTCCTGACGGTGGGCTGGAGTCAGAGGTACATATACCAGAGGCACACGTGCACGTAGTCCTGCATCCAGTAGACGTTTGCGGATTGTTCGCACAGTCACCCCAGGTGCAACGGCAGCTCGGATTCGCGTCGCAGTAGATGTTCTGCTTGACAACGCCGCTCTTCTTATGTGTCGATTGGTCTGCTCATCAGTCCGTCTGTGACTCTCAATTCCACATCTTCTCGTGTGGAAATGTCCCTCGGATCATCTACGCCACCATCGTTCCACCACCGATACTTCCCGTCCAATTCGCTCCGCAATACGACGATACGACCACCCGGCCTTGCGGATTCCGAATAGACGTCCTCGCTCCAAAGTTTTATAACTGCTGAAATCGTACACGTTTTTCATGTTCAGGCATTGCAGCTTCTTCATGGTCTTCGCACGTGTCAGTACGCCGACGACTGTTTACATTCACTTCGCCGTACTCCTTAAATACCACCAACGATAATTTTCATATTATGCCGTGCTGTGGCGTAAGCGCTCACCAGTTGGTCCCGAAATTAACATCACACCTACGTAAACTCGACCCCATTACCATTTGTAAATTTCATGATCGTCCACCAATTCCTTCTTGTTGTTCTTTTTTCACTCTCCGCCAGTGTATATAAATATATTTTCGTTTCCAAATGTGTACTTTTTTTTCATTTCATTTATTAATTCATTCAATTGCCACTACAACAACTAGGAAACGGAGGTAAAAGGCCGGTAGGCCTGACATAGCCCTCCTGTCCTCAGAAAACAAAAATACATTAAGTATTATTAGAGATTTGGAGAATATTCTTAAGAGAAAAATAACCCTTTCTTTTAACATGACGATTTTTCCAACGGCCCCTAAAAGGGCCTTTTTTGGGGGAAATTATTATTATTGTATTGCTATTTTTTATTTGAACTGAATATATGTCAGTATTCTTAGTTTTCCGTGTGTTCGACTCGACAACAGTATAATTACGAGACTATCGGTGGGAAGAAACAACATATTACACTTGTCAGTTGAATTGGAGAACTGTGATACAATACGCATTAGCACAATACCAACCATTTAAGCGCAAAAAATTCCAGTAACAACAGATTATGTACCATTTGATTTAATAGATCCGACTAGGTAAATGAAAGCAGGTGTCATCATCGACTGGAATAATGCTTGCTTCTCACTTATGTCCACAAGCTATGCTCCAGTTTAAACCCTTTGACTGTGATGTGGTAGATGCTGTGGATCTACTCCCGTATAAACTAGTTTAAATTGTCACCAGGGTCACAAGGCTGACGCGAATAACTCTTGCTGATCACTTATGAGTGACAATGCCTCAGTATATTCTGACTAGCTACAACATGGAACATTGATTTGTTGAAAATCAAAAGCCATAGCCATTGGAGAAAATGATTATTGCAATGTAAACGCAGCCGCTCCGGTGGCGCAGTGGTCTAAGCGATGGCCTCTGTCCATTCGTCCAAAAGGGGTCCCGGTTCGAATCCTGGTGAGGTAAGCATGTTATGTTTGCCTTACGGCACTGGTTCTCTCTCTTTCCTGGAGCCAGTGACCCTAAATTGGGGACAGGCGACTGCTTATAGCCCATTGAGTTGCTCACGGTAGTCGTTAAACCTCCAATCAAAAAATAAACAATTGTACATTAAAATCTGTTGCGTATTTCCAAGTGGAATATATGCATTAGATGAGGCTGGCCGGCTATGCTCTTCTTTGCAATGTTCGGGATACATAGTAAACATATCTAAAACTTCAGTTTTAATATTACCATCGGGCGAACTATCAGAGCTTGGAAATATCTACAGTAAAATATCTGCAAAATGAGATGGATGTAACGCAGAGTTGCTCAAACATTAATATTGAATAAAGTTTCCTTTTAATTAAGCATTATACAGGGTGATTCAAAAGTCCCCAAACTCTATATTTTACAACGTATTTGCTGTAAAACGATAAATCATATCCGAATATTGCTGCTTGTGGCTGTTGTGTGTGAGTTTGGGGAACGAGCCGTGTCACGTGATAGCACCACACGACACTAAGCTTCCGCGGGCGCTGCCAAGCCGTGACGTTCAGTCAGCCATGTATATCACGCAAGAACAGAGAGTCGCTTTGTTAGAAGTTTATTTTGCGGAAAAATCTTTGCAACATTGCATCGAGTTCTTTCAAAGGAAGTTTCCTGCTGCTCCTATACCTGAAAAAAAAACTGTGTATGATTTTGTTAACCGGTTTGGTGAGACAGGCAGTGTTCACGATAAGTCTAAAAGCGGCGTCTTTCTCTGTTAACCACCACGTTTCTGGAGAAAATGTACGTTTCCCTGCCGTGCTCTCCCACTAAGTCACTTCGTCGTTTGTCTCAAGAGTTAGGGACATCGTATTGAGCCTGCAAGACGGCTACTAAACGTCTAAAGGTAAGGCCGTACATAATTCGAAAAGTGCAAGAGTTACGTCCTTTGGAATCGGAAAACGGCATTGCCTACTGCAATGGTTTAAGAGTTTCACGCGCAACAATGTGACTAACCAGCTCAAACAACACATTTTTCAGTGACAAGGCAAGGTTTCATTTGAATGGATATGCCAACAGACCAAAACAATTGCATATGGGCTTTGGAGAATCCACACGCATTGCATGAGTTTAGATTTCACTGTCAGAAAGTTGGATTCTGGTTTGCCATTTATAGATGGCGAATTGTAGGACCATGGGTTTTCGACACAGCTTTAAACTCCGCTGTGTACGCAGACATCATCCAACAAGGAAGAACACAAACGTTACTATTGGTTTCAATAAGGTGGAGCTCCGTGCCACACATCAAACGACCCAATGGAGATGCTCCGTAAGTTCTTCCACGATCGATTAATTTCTAAAAAAATTGGCCGCCTCGCTCACCTTACTTGATTCCTCCAGACTTTATTTGTGGAGCTATCTGAAAGGTACAGTGTACCACAACAACCCTAAGAAGGTACAGGACCTTCGGAACAATATCATTACAGCCGTGAGGGATATACCAGCCAACACGCTGAAAATAGTGTCCGCCAAATGTGTCGTCGGGAGAATTTGTATCTTCAACAGAATAGTGGACAATTCCAGAATCTATTGTAAAGTGGTATTCATTACCTGTAAGTATGAGTGTCAATATAACAGCATGTAAAAATAATTAAACATCACTATATTCGTGGTAGAAATATTTGAATTCAGAGTTCGGGGACTTTTGAATAAACCTGTTGTAAACTGAGGTTTAAAGTGAAACTGCAATTTGATCATTTGGAATATTTTCGCCATCAGTTTTGACAAATGCAACACAAACAAGGAAAACATAAATGTTTCCTTATGCAATTCTTGCTGCACAAGTATTGATTATATTAACGTAAAAATTGAGTAGGTATACACAAGTAAATACTAACAAAACTGTGAAATCCATTTTTATTGGTGTAATATTACAAAACCTAGAGCAGAACGGTAGCTTTCGCCACCTTGGGGTGGCTTCTTCAAGCAGAAGTATTATTCAAATACAAAAACAAAAACATAGTTCCAGTTATTTATTCAAAAATAGACGTGTTCTATAGATGTTATAGAACATGCACGTCATATACAAGATGTGCGATCAAGAGCACGCTCATTGAGCAGCGTACGCTAGACATGTGGGAGGTTTATTGATGTTTCCTCCTTGCATATCCCCTGATTGGATAGGATTTCTATAGTCTCTCTGTCGTACTGGCTGTGTGACCAATTGGAATTGTGGCATATCTGTTGCCATTGTGTAAAAGAACACATTTTAAATTCCGCTTGGAGCTATACTTGGCAAGGCGCCATTCATTCGGCATGCATGATGATAAACCCATTTTCCTGGGAAGGCCACTGACATCAATGCAGAACACTAGGTTCTTCTCCTTAGAGCAAAAGAGCAGCAAATCATTTTCTCTGCTACGGTAAAACGTAATGTTGGTCCCAGATTGAAGTAAAAACTTTTCATTCAGCCTGGAAGCCAGCAATTCTGAAGACTCCTTTGTGAGGTTCTGATCCCTGATGTGGTCACTCAGTTCATGTTTCCTGAAAGGTTGAGCACTTGATGAAGTTCCTAAGAAATCACTGTCACTTTCCCCACTGCTGTTATTTTGTATGTGATCAGACATACTTGATTCCTCTTTCTCTGGCAGTTCTGGTAGGTGGATGAAATGTGGAATGGGTACCTCATTTGAGTGGGGAGGCGGTCGTCTTGCTGAATCAAGGTCAGGATATGTCCAACTGTTACAATTGATGCCCTTGATGTTGACAAAACAAAAATATTCCCTCCACACCATTGGTATTTAAAATTTCAGAGAGCTCCTTTTTCCATTTGTCCACAGCCGTAAATGATCCGTGCAAGTTTTACATACAATATGTGGAGCCCACGACCTATCTTGGTCTTCAAGCTGAACACCAAAATAACCAAGATATGCCCTCTTCAAAAACTCAGATATAGGTTTCCTACTTTCTTTAAAGGTGTACTCGCCACAAATGTAGCAAAGACATCGGGATGATTCAAGCAACCTCTTCGTGGGAAAGCCACAGCGTCTATTCAATCTGCAAATAAAATTAGATCAAATTAGATTATCTGGTAGTATAATTGTTCACAAACTCCCAATTAGACTAACAGACACTGGTTTTACACTGATAAAATTACAATATACACTGACTATACGCAAATAAAATAACAATATTTCCGCACATCAGGATATAGAGCGGGCATGCCCTATCTCCAAAACTAGAGCTGATATGGCAAAAGTGCTGCCATTTTTGGAATCAGCGCACTAAAAATACCCAAGAATAGGGCTAATTCCTGAGGCACCAGGAATTTATTTTTTTAGGTGGCTGTGTTATCAAACAAATGTTAGGTATGCAAAAACAGATTCTTCCAGGAGCTTGTAGTCTTATATTGCCAAAATAAAATATATATAATTTCTCAATGATAGATTTTCAAATATTT
Source organism: Macrothele yani (assembly GCA_039090855.1). Lineage (NCBI taxonomy): Eukaryota > Metazoa > Arthropoda > Arachnida > Araneae > Macrothelidae > Macrothele > Macrothele yani. The sequence goes on along the minus strand of CM077034.1, from coordinate 192,494,711 downwards.
CTTAGGTATTGCATTTATCCATCGTTTCGCCATTTAAAAGGCAACATATTGTGACATAATTTACAGAAAAGTAGCGATAGCTAAAAAAGCTGAAAAATTAACATTTAGATTTGCTTAGAAAAGAAGGGTAAGAGAATAAAACAAACTATTCCTAAAGATCTTGCTTTTAGGTTGGGTATGGATTAATAGATTGATGTTTACCGACAGTATTCTGAGATCTCTTGCACTAAGGAAATATTTTTACAATGAAAAACAAGCTGCATTTTTAGTTTTAAGGATTCGCCTGGGTAGCAATTGGAAGTATTTTACTACTTTAAAATCTATTCAGCCATGCTCTTTCTTTACATGAAACAAATTTATAGAAATGATAGCTCTTTGCCGCCTCGCTGGCGCAGTGGTCTAAGCGAATGGCTTATGGCAATTTGTCAGAAGAGGGTCCTGGTTCAAATCCCGTGGGGCATGGAAGTTGTATTTGTCTTACGGCATTTCTCTCTCCCTTCCCTGAGACTAGTGGCCATACATTAGGGATGGGGGACTGCTTATGGCCCAATGCGTTGCTCACGGTGGCCTTAAGCTTAAAGTCAGAAAAAATAAAGAAAAAGAAATTTCTCAGGGAGAGATAGAGGAAATTTCCGTCTTGAAGAATGTGTCGCACGATGATAAATTTAGAAGAATTTATAAAGCATTAAACCCCAAGCATAGAACCAAAATAGATGATTTCTTGAACTTTATTTAATTTCAAACCATTTGGCAGCAACGTCAACCACAAAAATTTGTGTACATTAATTAAAGATTTAAATTTTAAAATACCCCATCAAATAATTCCAAATCGCGAGTGGTAATTGTAAATTTTGCTAACAAGTAGAAACTACTTAACAAATTTTGTCTAGTTGCAACTTTCCAATATGCATTTGAAAATGGTTGCAAAACTGCATGAAGTTAAAAGAAAATTTTACGAAAGAGCCGATAAGGTTTTATTTACACATGAATTACATTAATTGGAAAACAATGCTATTCATTACTTAATTGCAACTGCTAAACCTAATACATGGAAAAATAAAACTTTTATGCGATTTAACGAGAAATATAAAGTTCAGAACAAATAAAATTTGCAGTCAAGTGCGATTTCAGAAGAGTTTTACCATTTGCGGTAAGATTTTACAAAGATTATTCATTTGGTTTATTTTGTGATCCTGAGTCAGTTCTGAAGACAACCATCGTTTTCACATTTTCCGGAAATTCAAAGGATCCTGCATTTTGATTTTGAATAAACCGTAAAAACGGTCTGTCGCAATTGCTATAATGTGTATCGATACTTCTTCCTTTCAGCCTGAATTACTTCCACCACCCGCCTCGCAAATGCTGCTGTCGTAATGTGAACAGGGCGACCATGTCGGTCTTCATCAATAACTTTTGAGCGTCTTTGAGAACAATTTCTTGAACAACTTTAGTGCCGATTTACGCGACAAACATTTCCCACCATGATAAGGAAATATTATATGAGTATCATTTTCAGGAAGTCCATTGGAAAAACGTACAACAGCACGCTGCTCTTAGGTCGTATACCCATGAAGTTAGGTTGCCAATCGTAACCTGATTTGAGCATGCGCATCCGATACTGAGCGTCTGCTACTTTGAAATGCGAGTAACCTGGAGCGCGCTACCACCTCATTACACTTTTTGAGCCTAATACCTACCATTGCCAGCTGCTTGTGAGATTAAACTGTGGTTCTTATAACTGGAAGCAGCTAGTAAAGCTCTCGTACTTTATTAAGAACTTTACATTTGAAATGAAAAACTGCCCACCGAATATCAATAATCTGTCAAGAGCCATACGCCCAACTTCCCCACGTTGCGCATCCAGACGATCTAAATTCCGCGCTAGCGAAAGTGGGAAAGTTTATCTCATCGGCAATATTTACTTGATCTGATAACAGCGGACTATCACAACTACAGACACCTGGATACCTTTCTGAATTGCAAATCATTTTCCAATCAATGATCGCTTGAAACTTAAAACTGCATTCCAAGAGTTTTTCACATCAGGAGCCTCAATATATTATAAAACGACGGGGTACAGAAAGTCCTGTTTTGATGACAATGACTTATGTGTCTGTGGTATTTCCTGCGACGTTTTTAACGTTGTATTTTATTTTTTTCATGGTCCAAAGCTACATTTTTATTAAATAGGAGAGTTATTTAAATAGTTCCGTAATTCAGAGTAATGCGCAATGGCCATCATCGGTTGCCAGCTGATTATCCTGCCACCAAAGGTCTGCTACTGTGCCTTGAACGGGAGATTTCAGCCAGCAGTGACTAGGAGTGCTATGTCAGTTAGTTTTCGCCATCACGACTGTTATTTTATTTATCCATAAAAATCAAGAATTTTTCAGTTCGTTTTTCTGCTTTGCATAAACAGGTTAATCGAAAGCCAACACTACGGTTGACTTGGGTTAAGTGAGTACATCAGAGCAAGAACAAATCCTCCAAGGAGAATTAATTGACCCATTCAACAAAAGGAGCAAACGAATTTGACTTTTTGATACGGAGCCCTTTTTTGTGGAACCTGAAGAAGCCAACGTACTATGGCGAATGTTTCTTCCATTACGAAGATCAAATGTTCGAATCACCTTAAACCATGCTTCTCATAATGAATCATTAACAACTGAAGGGGGCTGGAAGTATCATAGAGTTATTTTAAAAACGAGACAGTGGAATTTCTTTATTCTATTTGCTATATCGGTGGATTTTCCTTTTTATCCTTAACCATTTATTAGACGATGTCAAATTTAACACCGACCGTACGAATACGCTGCTGTGCAAACGATTTTTTGGCGATTCAACCCGATTTGGTTCAAAAAGCCCTAAGTGGGACAAACATTGGTGAATCAGTGCCGACGCCGTTTGCTTCTTTTTTCAAAGAAGGAGAACCAACCAGTTTCTTGGTGACAATTTTGTAAAATTCGACACGCACATGCACATACATACAGGCGCGGAAGCGCGTACGCCAGCAAATGACTTCTACACTGCCGGATAATTGCTAAGGACGAATTACAATAGCAACGATAGCAACCATAAAATGGAAGGCAGGAAAACGTGGAAATTAGTATAAGTGCGGAATACAGTAAGACGTGTTGTGCGTATGCAAATTTTGGATTGCTGAACTTGTTCATGACGTCATAGTGCTGAAAAGAGATACAAAGGATTTGACGCGTACTGACCGTTGTTGTTCAACACGCAAAGTTGAAAGGTAAAGAATCAATTGACGAACTTGCAATTTTCAGTATGTCTTCCCGACATCACCTAGATGATTTTACGCGTGGCCGTATTATTGGCAAGATTGAAGAAGGCCGAAAAATAACAGATGTTGCCAGGGAGTTCGACGTCAGCCACAGTGTTGTTTCAAGGCTTTGGAAATCATTTCAAGCACTTGGAGAGTGTAGCAAACGTCACGGGGAAGGGCGTGTTCGCAGTACGACACCTGCAGAAGATCGGTACATAGTGCTATCAACAAAAAGACACCGGCGCAGCACAGCTAGGTAGGTAGCAAATCAGTTGATGGCTGCTACTGGCAAGCGGATCTCCCGAAAAACTGTCGCCAGACGTTTGCATGAAGGAGGACTATACGCCCGCCGTCCTGTTGTGTGCATCCCATTGTCCAGACGTCACCGTACCGCCCGTTTGCAATGGTGCCTTCAACATCGCAATTGGACTGATAACGACTGGTCTGCTGTCCTCTTCTCAGATGAGAGCAGATACAGTCTATCGTCTGATTGTCGACGACTACTGATCTGGCGTGATAATGGGACTGCATATTGTCCAGCAAACATACAGAAAAGGGACCTATATCCGACATGTAGTGTCATGGTATGGGCTGGTATCATGATCAATGGCCGTACGTCCCTCTATGTGCTTCCAACTGGGACAATGACTGGCCAACTGTACATTAATGATGTTCTGCTACATCACGTTCGCATGTTCCGTGGTGCTGTCGGTGATAGATTTATTTTCATGGACGACAACGCAACATGTCATCGAACAGTCGCTGTCCAGGAGTGTCTTGAGAGCGAGGATATTCAACGCCTCGTATGGCTAGCACGTTCTCCAGATCTGAATCCTATTGAAAATGTGTGCGATGCTTTGGGGAGTGTGTGGGATGCTTGCTGGTCGCCAATGCTCTCCAATAAACAAGGACACCCTCATCCGTGCACTGACAGAGGAATGGGATAAATTACCCCATCAGCTGCTTGATAATGTTGTGCAAAGCATGACACGACGTGTGGAATCTTGCATCGCCCTCCATGGTGGCCATATCCCGTATTGACATCTTACGCCGGAACGCCTGCGGACGGTAATTGCATTTTTTTCACGTTTACGTATTCTGCACAAAATGGCCTGTTTGTCCCTTGAACACGTTCCAAAGCCTTCTGGATTTCAGAGCACAATAAATTGTCTTTATTGTAATGTCCTGGCATTCTGACATTATTTTATTTCACTTGGCATCTAGCCGCACTTACTTTTTATGCGCTATATAGCCGTTTCTGATCCGTCCTTAGCAATTGTTCAGCAGTGTAATATACCTATAATTTTAAGCTTCCACACTTTTTTTAATTGAAGGTTTAACAACCACCGTGAACAACTCAATGGGCTATAAGCATTTGATCGTCCCTAATTTATGGCCCCGGACTGCAGGGAAGGGAAAGAGCCAGTGCCGTAAGACAAACATAACATCCATGTCTTACGGGGATTTGAAACCGTACACGTCTCAGACGAGAGATCACAAGCCATCACTGAGACCACTAAGCCACCTAGGCTGCGCTTCCCCTGTTGTTTAAGCCTTCTGGAAAACTTCGAAATTTTAGGAAAAAAACGTGATATTTGCGTCGGAAATTTTATTACTTTAGCAGCGCCAAGCTAACAAAAGTTTCAGGTATGAGTATTTAGTATCACTTCTTTTGAAAAAGGAAGAGTTATCCACTAGGCTTTTGAAGTTATGTTATCTGATATTTTTTTACTTGCTTAGGCTTTTGAAGTTATGTTATCTGATATTTTTTTACTTTACTTTCTGACACTATTTAATTTTTAAAAGGTTTGCGTTCTGTTATTTTTTCTAAAGGTTGTTCGCAAAACAATTATAACAGATGCACCTCATAAAGCTCTCAGTTCAATACAATTTTTTTATTTAAATTTGATTGATCATTTTGTTTTCCATAGCTGGCAGTTCTCTGGCTCTTAAGATATGGCCTTTGAGGAGGCCCAAGATTTTCAGAATATGCCTCTCTTTTCGAATGCCCATTTTTTAAAGTGCGAGCAAAATCTGAGATAAACGCATATCAACATACACTGTTTGAACCAGTTTGTGTGAACGTGATGCCGAAGGCAAAATGACACAGACTTGAGTTTACGTTCAAAACATGATTAGCAATAAACCATAGGATAATTCACAAAAGGTGGAGAACTATTGAAATAAACAAATTACGCTTCTCGTGTAGAGAATGTGTTACGGTTAACTGCTAACACATCAACTTACTCGTGTGGCATATATTAGCCAAAAGTCCGGTACAAACGCCTGTTTTAGCTCTTGATAGGTAATTGGATTTCCGTGACATAATGCATTATATACTCCTAATGTAAGTTCAGGTGATGCGTAACATCACAGCCTCTCCTCGACAAATGTCAACCCCGCCTTCTCGTGGTGCATCCTGTTCCCACTAAAGGGGCTCTGACGACCGCCAATAGCGGTATAACTATGCCATCGGGATCAGAGGAAATGCTATCCCACACTCACCAACCCGCTTGGCCAGCGTGGTGAGTTATGGCCAAACACCTCCAAAATGACTCTACAACTTAAATCTTGGCCCTCAGTCTCCGGCAGCTGGAATGCACCTGGCCAAGGCAGCGGCCAGTGCGACATGAAGGCAGAGGGTGGTAAGAATCCCCGGAGGACCGGACTAGGCTGCCATTTGATGCTGACCTTGGCTACCTATAACGGACGCTCCCTATCTTCTGATTCAAGGCTTCTTGAATTGGAAGAGGAACTACAAAGGATCAAGTGGGACATCATCGGGCTAAGTGAGGTAAGGAGAAAAGGAGAAGATCTCATTGAACTGAAAAGTGGACATCTCTTCTATTATCGTGGGACAGATACTGGCAGAACTAGTGGTGTTGGATTTATAATAAACAAGAAACTGAAGGATAAAGTGGTAGAAGTTGAAAGTTCCTCTGACAGAGCTGCACGACTCGTTATCCAACTATCGAGAAGATACCAGGCTCAGATTATTCAAACTTATGCACCCACCACAAGTCATCCTGAAGAAGAAATTGAAGAATTTTATGAGGAAATTCGTGATCTAAATAATAAAGGTAAGCAGCACTTGAAGATAATTATGGGAGATTTCAATGCAAAAATAGGGCAACGGCAACAGAATGAAACTTCAGTAGGTAAATTCGGTCACGGCAACAGAAACCAGCGTGGAAATACTCTCGTTGAGTTTGCAGAGGCAGAAGGATTTTTCATCTTGAACTCCTTTTTCAAGAAAAAGCCACACAGGAAATGGACATGGAGACATCCAAATGGGACGACAAGTGAAATTGATTTTATTATGTGTAACAAAAAATTCGTCATCGAAGACTGCAGTGTGCTGAACCAGTTCAACACAGGTAGTGACCATAGATTGGTGAGATGTAAGATGCACCTCAACACTAAACTGGAACGTGGCAAGCTCATAAGACAAACAAAATGTATTGACATAACCAACCTTAAAAAACACCATAATACTTTCAAGTTGGAACTGAAGAACAGATTCTCTGCTTTAGAAGGCCTAACATCGGAAGAAGTGGATATTTCGGAAGTTAACAGAAAAGTAACCAAAGCTCTAATGCAAACGGCAACAAAATTAGCTGGGTCTAAGAACAAGTTGCATGTGAACAAATTATCAGGAAAAACCAAAATGTTGATGCAAAAAAGAAGAGAGATGAGGACAACTAAAGACGATGTGACTTCCAAAGTGGAATATATAGAGCTATGCAAGACAACACGAAAAAGTATCACTGAAGACGTAAGGAAATTCAACTGTGAGCTAGTGAGGAAAGCAATTGAAAACAACCAAAGCCTTAAGATAGCAAAGGGACATCTCAGTAAGGGAAGAAAACAGATTATGGCTCTGAGAAAAGAAGATGGTTCTATAACAAGAAATAGAGGCGAAATTTTGACAAGAGTGAAAGATTTCTACTCCAAATTATATGAAAGGGATGACACATGTACTCCAGACATCATGAAATATACCAGTACCAGAGTTCTTCCAGTCCTCCCAGCAGAAGTTGCTCATGCAATCAAGAACATGAAGCGGGGGAAAGCTCCAGGAGAAGATGGAATTACTATAGACATCATACAAGAAGCAAGTGGAGAAATTGAAACAGTACTCGCCCAAATTTTCACTCGATGCCTTAATGAAGGGAAGATTCCTGAGGATTGGAACAATGCTACAATGATCCTGCTACATAAAAAAGGTGACATTGAGGATCTCAGGAACTACAGACCTATCAGCCTCCTATCAGTGGTTTATAAAATCTTCACTAAAGTTCTTTCACACCGCTTGAAGGTAACACTGGACATGGCTCAACCGAGAGAACAAGCTGGATTCAGGAGTGGCTACAGCACAATAGATCATATCCACGTACTGAGAGAACTAATTGAAAGAGCGAGGGAATATGAACTTCCATTGTGCATGGCTTTTATCGATTATGAAAAAGCCTTTGATTCGGTGAAACCATCAGCAGTTACCACGGCTCTGAAATCCTGCGGTATTGAAGATGCATACATTAATATTATTAATAACATCTATGAAAATGCAAGTGCAAAGATTCGGCTGTTTGAAAATACAACACACATAAAAATTGGAAAGGGAGTGAGACAAGGTGACACCATATCTCCGAAGCTCTTTAATGCGACATTGGAAAATGTCTTTCAATCACTGAACTGGGAAAACAAAGGGATAAAGATTAATGGAGATTATCTAACCCACCTTCGTTTTGCTGATGACGTAGTCATTTTTGCAACTACCCCATCAGAGCTGCAGAGTATGATCCAGGAACTTGCTGACAAGAGTAAAGAAGTGGGATTAAAAATGAACTTTCAGAAGACAAAAGTGATGTTCAATGCTTTTACAAGAAATGAAGATTTATCGATTGATGGAGAAAAACTGGAGATAACAGATACGTATGTTTATCTTGGACAGCAGATATCAAGTGAGGGTCACATTGATGAAGAAATTAATCGGCGTACAAAACTTGCCTGGAGAGCTTTTGGAAGAAACAGCATAATTTTCAAGAGCAATATGCCATTATGCCTTAAAAGAAAAGTGTTTGATCAATGCATCCTTCCAGTGCTTACGTATGGTGCAGAGACGTGGACCTTAACTAAAAGAGACATACAAAGGCTGCAGACAACTCAAAGAAGCATGGAGAGGTGCATGCTTGGTATAACCAGGAGAGATAAGAAGAGGAACTCGTGGATCCGAAAAATGACGAGAGTGGAAGACATCATGATCAGAGTTAAATCCCTGAAATGGCAATGGGCTGGACATACTGCCAGAAGGACAGACCATAGATGGACAGCCGAAATTTTAGATTGGATTCCAAGGGACAGGAAAAGACCCAGAAAAAGACCACATGGGAGATGGGTGGATGAAATTCGTAAATATGCGGGAGTGACATGGAGGAGACTGGCACAAGACAGACCGTTGTGGAGGAAACTTGGGGAGACCTTCGTCCAGCAGTGGATTGATAATGGTTGACAATGATGATGATGATGATACTCCTATATATTCCCAGGCATACCTTTCAGGAATACGGTCAGCCCCAAGCCAATCTATCATTTCAATGCCATCCTCAACCATGAAGAAAATAGCTACCTGGGCACCAAAAGACAGAATAATACCATCAATGCGGATGTCTGAAACTCCTCACTGTTATATCTATCTACTCTCGATATATACACTGTCGAGTCACATTATTGTAACCACCAGCTTATATCCAGAGTAACCACCGTGTGCCGCACTGACAGTAGCTACAAGGGTTGAGAATGGCTGAATAAGGTGCTGGACGGAGTTCACAGGTATATGGAGCCATGCTGACTGCAGATAATCTAACAGCTGCTGTAGGGTGCGTGATGGAAGATAAATAGATCTAACTACACGCTCGAAGTGTTGGCACAGATGCTCAATTGGATTTACGTCTCTGGAACAAAGGGGACGGAAAATTACTTTGTAGTCTTCATCTTTCTCTTTTTATCACTCTCGAAGATTTTTAGCAGTGTGGCACTTCGCATTATCGTGCTGGAAGATCCCATCCGGCCAGGGGACACAGCCAGCATGTATAGGTGTGCATGGTCTCCAAGGATGGATTCATTACGAATTCGTCTCACAGTGACTTCCACAGGTATGAATAGACCCAGGGAATGCCAGGAAAGCATTCAACGTATCATAACACTGCCCCCACAAGCTTGTGTTCGGCAGTAATGGTTTAAGAGTGTATTGTTCTCCGATGTTTCTCCCCTTATACGAAAAACCTCCGTCCGTTCGATGAAACAGAAGAGGTGACTCCTGGGAGAAGGAAATTCTTTGCCAATCAGCTGAGGCCCAATTCGTAACTGCTCCGCAAATGTAAGCAGTTTTTGCCGTTGCACCTTCGTTAGCATAGATGCAGTGGCCATCTGTTTGCATCGGAGAACCAAATGCAGCAGGGTTCGCTGAACTATCATTTTAGACACCTTTCTGGTAGGCCGCTAGTTAATTTGACCAGTGAGTTGCTCCACTGTAGCTAGTCGATCGGCGATCACACAACTTAAAAGCCAACGACCACCTGTTACATTAATGTCACGTTGTGTTAAACATTTTCCACGTCGCTTATTTAAAATGGTGCTATTTCTTCAATGAAGATACATTTTAACCACAGCAGCACTCGAGTAGTTTGCAAATTGCCCAGTTTCATAAATACTGCTACCCTTGGCCCGATAGCCGATAATCATTCCTTTCTGCAAATCTGATAAATCGTTCATTTTATCGATGACATCAACGAGTGATATGTTTTCATATAGATCATCAGATCATATGTGGAAGATCTTAGGAACGGAATGTCTGACCCCACGTCGTAAACAACCCTTAGAAATGGGAATCTAGGAGATTAGCTGGAGTGCCGGATAGGAAAGTGACACAGAATCGAGGTAGAAAGGGAGAGGAAGACACTCTTATTTATATCCGGAGGACCAGTATACGCTGTCCGACAGCTTAAGGTGCCCATCCGACGCACGGTGTATATTTAGTGGTTCGAGCGTTCGTACTTGCTCGGGATCAAATCTAAGGTTCCTCCGTAGCAGTCACGAAAGCTGACCAGTAGGCCGTACGTGGCCTAATATGTTTTCATAATGCCTACAGTAAACCTTACATACCCATCAAGCCAGCTCTAGACACCTTCCCTCTTTCATTGGCTACGCATTGTTGCCATCAAAAGTAGGAGGTGGTCACATTAATATGACTCGACTGTGTACATATGTAATAAGCACTTACATCTACAAATACGACAAATAAATTATTTAAAATTAATACCTACGGTAAGGATCTTACCACTTTATCCAAGCAAGTGGACAAATGCAAAATTATATATCAGAAGATTAAATTTCATATGTGCAAAATTTCGTACAAAAAACAATTGTTTCTGATTTCATTCATATCTCTGTATTACCAAGCTAGTTAAATGGCCTTATTTACATATTCCTCTATATGAGAAAAACACAAAAACGCTCTAAGTGTCCAAACAAAAAATGTATTTTCAAAAATTTTGGAGCTAATTATTTCTATCATTTTAATTGTTGTTTTTTCAGATACATTATTATCTATGGAATCGCGTCATCATAAAATTTTCTTGCTCAACAATTTAAAAATATTTTAATGATAGATGCAGTGACCATACGGTCCCTTTCAATATATTAACATAATATTGAAAAGGACCGTATATACAATACAAATAATTTTATTTCTCCAAATTACAAATTTTAGAAAGCAGTATATAAGTTTTTTTAAGACTTCACATAATACGTTGAAACCTGATTAGTTATTCAGCAGTAATATACAAATTACATTTCAATTTGTTCAAATTCATATTTGTAAAAAAAAATTCTGAAAATAAATGAAACAACAATCCCCAGCTTTTTATTGTCAGCCGTCAGAGGTATGTGCTAGATCTGGCAGTTTAGGAATGTCGAGCTGTTTCCATAACAATTCTTTTAGTTCTGGTAAGATATCTTTTTGTTTTTCCAGAATATCGTCACGCTTTTTTTTCAAGTACTCCGTAATTTGTGCTGAGTTTTATCGGTGTTGTTAGATCCACATTTTCAGACGTTTTGTTAGACATTTTTTTCCAGAAAATTGGAACCAAATCTTGTTTTGTATGCAAACTTTGTAAACCACATTCACCTATAAGCTGAGCAACGTTGCACATTTATGGTCCATTTATCTGCCTTAATTTTAGAGTAACGTTGTGGCTTATTTTCTGAGGAAGGTTAATGTCACTTGTTTAATGAAGGAACATATTATGTGCAAAACATGTCAAATACTGTATGTTAATAAGCTATTCTCACCAGAAGCCAAGAATGGTGCGTGTATTTTGAGTAAGTAACGATGGAGATTATTTAGTGAATTTAAATTTGGGATATTCCAAAGGGGAATTTTGAACACATCGAATACATTAGCACAAATCACATAAATCAGCAAAATAAATTTGAGTATACAGGCAGTCCGCTGGTTACGAATTCCGACTGAGGTACAAACAGCAGTTACGAAACAACCCCTAAATCTTATTTCATTAAAACTTCGAGTTACGTACAATGCTTCGTACTAACAGACGGCCGCTACTTTGCAACGCTCATTAAAACAATGCGCGTCTGCAGTGTTTCGTGGGTTCGTGTCCCGAAGTTGAATAAAACCCTTGTTCTTTCCTGTTGGACCACGTTGCAGTTAACATTGTCTCGTGTGGGATATTGCATTTGGCTTTACTTTAATTTTGTTTTTACCATCGCAACCATGGCACCAAAGCACAGATAAGATATTAGTGACGGTGAGGCATCAAAGAAAAGGAAAACAGTCACGATTGAAAATAAAGTGGAAATAATTAAGGAATCGGAAGAAGTTGAAACGCTACTAAAGCTGCAGTCGGTCAACAATCCGGACAATTTTAAAGTTTTGAGTTGGCATTGAGCGGGAACGATTAAATAATACATTTAGATCTTCGGTTGTATGGAAGCATTTTCATTATGTTAGATACGTTTTAGTATAACTGAAAGTCTTTCTTTAAAGCTTTTACGTATCGAAAGGTACACTATACACTAAGATAGACTTTTCGACTTACTGACGTTGCATGCGAAACTTAGCTAGGTGTTCCGACTTACGTACAGATTTGACTTAAATACAGACTTAGGACCGAAGCTCGTTCGTGATCAGGGGACTGCCTGATTTAATTTTCTGAGGGAAATTGACGTAAACTGCCGCATGTGCAAATTACAGATAACAAATTTATACTTGACAATTACACATACCTTTCGTTTCAAAGACTTGTACAATTAATCTTTAAAGGGCTGTATCTGGTACCCGGCATACAATGATTTTTTCTAGAGCAATTCATTTTGCATAATCGATTTCTTTAAATATTTTGTGTAACTTTTACATCATATTTTGATAAAATATAACTAGGAATTTTACCAATGGATAGTAAATTAATTTTTTTCACAGTTTTATCTTTTAATATTTCTTAACAAAATAATTTTATTATATTTAAAAAGTTCAGGATCAAGGAGTTCGCCAAATACCTTAAATTATGCATGACATTTGATGTTCAGTAAGGCTGCAACAGTTCGTTATATTTGAACTTATACGTTTGACAAAAGCTTATTAGAACACAAATTGATTTTCCGAATTCTAAGATTTTTCATTATAACCCTCAAGTCCGACACCATCATGGAATTTCCTACGTAATACGTTTAAGCTCTTACTAACAACAAATATTTTTACTAATTCTGACAATTCCTTACCGAAGTGGAAAATGCCAGACAGTTGTCATCAGTATTGGGGACATTCTGTTTTCAGCTACTGGTAATTATTCACTGACGTAAATATAGAAGAGTCCTATGTTAGAACCTCAAATTAAGTACATGGATAAATTACCCAAATAAATGTAAATTTTATAACTACAGATGAATCATAAACATGAATAAGCTATTTCTCGAAGAAATGAAAAAAATAATTTTCTGATACGTGACTTATCTGTTAAACTGAAATGGAAAATAGGAAAAATAATAACATAATTTTCATCGCATAATCCGCGTATTATTAGATAGAATTATCAATTTAGTTACTGAAGATAACATACATACTTTTGGAGTATTACTCCGCTTAAAGAAATAACATTTTTGTGGAATTTTGACGTTTCTGAAAAAAATCAGCGTGGTAGTTGTGAGCAGATGTCGTATATTTTCAAAAACGATACAATTTCGAAAACGATACCATTACAAAAAACGATACAAAAACTTCGCAAACGATCAATTTCGTCATTTTAAAGTTTTCGATAAAACGGTACTACCCCATTTTGCAGAAGCTGAACGCGAGACGTAAGTTCGAAGTAGAAGAATGAATCCAATTGGCTTTGCATACTGCTTTGGGAATTACATAACAGTTTTTTTGTTTTTTTCTTTCAGGGAAGCACTTTTTAGGGCATTTCAAGACCTCGAATGGGTGTATAAGATGTGATCAACTACAATTTGAATATCTATTAATAAATATCTGGTTTGGAATAATATACAAATATTATTTAGGTTTCAGTTGCACCTGTGGTTTATAAAATTTGATTTGATGACATGCTTAATAATAAACGAGCAAAGAACGAACAATTACGATTTTTTTACAGAAAATTTCCCCTTATCCACTTAAAAGAAAATGAAACATTTAAATACTTTAATCCAAACTTATTTTGTTCCACAAGTTACTGGAAACGGGGCAAAGATAAAAGTATTTGTCTGATAGGGAAAACGAGCAACATTCACTTGGGTGATTGGCCTTCAAAATGAATATTGTTCCCCAGAAACACAGGAAATGTAGACAACATTATTTTCACGAACGACGTTACGACTGACTGCACAACGTAACAATCCTTAAAAAAGGCTCTCAGCTTCCACAGATAAATCAATGTAGGAAACAATATTCCTTTTAATACATGAGAAGTCGATGGAATTTTCAAAGCAAAAAGGACAAAAATTCCAAATTTGTTTTTACCAAAAATTCAGATTTATATATTCTGTTCCATTTGAATATTTTACTGATTTCTCAGGAGGAATTTTTCTTCCTTCATTGATTTATCTGTGGTACAAGGTGAATTCTGACCTACGTGCGTTTCAGGATGGGTGATGGATGTTCCATATACTCGGGACGTGGTGATTTATTCCTTAAATTCTTCTTGATACCTTCATGATGGGAAAAGCAATCGGCATCCACTGAACCTTATACTACAGAAGAAAAAATCACTTGGATGTCCATATTCTGGATTTTTTATTTTGACGGAATTACCTTTCTTCAGACTCTGATTCTCTGTGTTGGTTTGCATCATCCGACCTTTCTTCCCTAGGTGGTATAATCAATGCTTTTGATTATTTCTGCTTGATAGACAGATTCCGATCTATGAAGGAACAAATTGTTTTTCAGCATAAATGTTTCAGGATAAGGACGCAATTAAGACGCGTAAACGTTCCTTAAAGGACAAACTAAATCAGAAACGAAACGCGATGGATATAGAGGTAAAGCATTTGTAACGCCCACCCACATCTGCTGACTGATGGCAGCACGTCAACTTAAATTGTTCTATGATGCAGAGCAGGTCAGGATTGGAACTATAACAATTACCGGCTCTACCTACCCAAGGTTAAAATCTATTAATTCCTACAATCATTCCTTTCAGCAAAAATGTCAAGTGCAGAAAATCATGTTAGCAGCTTACATAAAGGTGCTTTGAATATATTTTTACAAATTACGTAATTTAATTTGTAAAGAAATAACATAAAAGCAAGTTTTGAGAAACAGTTTCTGCATTCGTAACAATTTCATTTAAAACACCACTCATTGAAACTACGATTTTTGGTAGGCGATTCGTTCAGCAGAAGATACGCTTCGTGTTTTATATTTATTGCAAGAACGTATGAATAAGGCTAGCAAGATTTTGAACACGGCACCTAACATCTGTTAACTGGAATGTCATATGTTACACGCAGCTTGATGTACAATTGGCGAAATTTCTAAGCTAGATTTAAAACACAACAAATCTGGAAAGTATGTAGGTCTATGCAACCGTTTACTATGACATCTGTCCACTCCGTTTTCCAATGGTTTATGTCTGTTCAGTCATCTTTTTCTTTTAAAAATGCTTATTTAAGTATTTTATTTTTATTTTTCTATTCATCTTTTTTATTTTTTGAGTGTTCTGAAATTGGTTTGGTGCATCCAATTATTTTTATCGAACTATGTGTAAAAACAGATTATTCAATTCTAAATAATTATACCATTAAGTAGCGTTTTCAGTTTTTTATCAGTATCATTATATTTATAAAACATTCATTTAGTAAGAAGTTCACCTTCATCAATCCGTTGTTGTATATAACCTTATTAGCCTTGAACTTGGCGAACTTTCATCAAACTAAGCTGTTCTTTGGTTGACGATTTCTTCAAATTACCCTTTGAAAGTTGAATAAAATCCGGCTTAGCTACGAAACTGCAGGAGATATGAATGGTTGTTTATCTCCACCCGCTGGATATGAATGATTGGTTTTCTCCTTGAAATAATTTCCAGTTGTAGGATTTTTTAATGTTTCCGGAAGAACATATGAATAAGGGAAGCAAGAATTGTTCTGTAGTGCTGGCTGTTTTGTGCTGACTTTTTAATCTTAAGTATTCCGTTTGATTTCCTCTTATTCATTTCTTATGGTCTTTCTGCTAAATTAATTATTTTCGTGCGTATGTTAATTCCCTCGTGACATTGCTACTCTACAGATCTGTTTTGCAGGTAATCTTGATCTGCGAGAAAAATTTCTTCCACTCGTATTTTTGCTTTTTCCTTGTTTATGCATTTCATATTGTCATGATCCTAAGGTTGTGTTACATTATTTTTTCTGCCGTTTTGGTTGATTGCAAATTTTTACCATTTATTTAGTGGTGATTTTTGCTCATTCAAATTATTTTTTTAATTTCCTGTTGTTCTAATCACGTAAAAATGTACTATAATTGATTGAGCTGAGAAATTTCACCGACATTTTCTTTTCATCCCCTATAGTTCTTGAAAATCGGGGTTTGCCTTTGTTTTCCAAAAAAAATTTGCTTTGATTTATATTACTACAAATGATTAAAATTGTATGATGCATATCACTCTGAAGCTGTTGCGTAGGCGTTTTAGATATGCTTTTACACCGTTTCAATTATTAGTGGCTTGAAGGGTAATAGGTGAAATAAATTAAAAATAATAACATTTGATGCACATGTATAACACAGTTTAAACAATTCTTTTAGGCCTGCGTGTTTTTATGTAAGCTTGCCTACCAAGGTTAACTCATAATTTAGAATGGTTATTTAATAAATGGAATTCACCACAAATATTCTTGAACATAAGATAACGACACGCAATTCAAAATTTTGATTTGCCTTTCAGTAACACAAATGAAGGGCTTTCAGTTTAATTTTAGTTTAACATTTCATTGTTTCTCTGTATTTGATCTTCTAACATTTGAATTGTTGATAGAGATAAACGGAAGTACCTAGTACTTTACCAATCCTGAATTTCTAAGATGGCGAACGCAACTTTTTGTTACGTTAATACTCAGTAGAAAACCAAGTTTTAACGTAACTCTCTACAAAAGATAAGATTTTGTTTTCTTTCTTTTTAGGACTTACGAGCATTGTTAGCATTTCATGGCTATAAGCAGTCGTCCGTTTCTTCGGGGTTTGATTAGTTCCATTGTGTACTGCAAGAATGCATCATCCTATTTCACGAACCACTGTAGAAAATACTTATCTTTTAGAATGATCTAAGTGTCATATCACAGTGAAATGCTGTTGAAAGAGTCATCAAGAATGTCCTGGGGCATAATACACAGGTTTTGCGCACTAACCGAAGAGAATTGCTTAGACGTCCTGGTGTAAATATAAGGAGATCAGATATGTCTTAACAGCACATTGCGCAAATGTTCTGTTGGGCTTTTGTCCTTCGGATATGCAGGCCATAATAATAAATGTATCCCTGTTTGAACGCTCAATATCTTCCACAAACAAGGATGGTGTGCCATCAGAATTTCGAGCAAGTCTCACGTTGGCTCTAAGATTACATGTGTATACGATGCAGTAGCATATTATTGGTTGCACAAAATACGCTTGAGACATGTGCATACACATTTAGGAACACAACTATGACGCTGAAGCGGTTTTGTAAACAGTTTACAAAGAAGGATTCAGATGTTTACGAAAAATAGATTGCGATAGTATGGGGTAGATTCTTGGTTTAATCTATTTTAAAACAGGCAGCAGAGTGAGGAATAGGGATGTAGATGAATTCATAACAGAAACGGTAAATCTATAAAAATAAATACAGATAACGCCGAAAAGATACAATTGAACAAAAGTCTGAGATTTAAACTTTAAATCTGATGCTTATAAAACTCGATACATAAATGAAATCTTAAAAAATGTATTAGTTTATACGTATATGGATATCCTAAAAGTGCTAACACCCCTGACGAGGATTTCAATGACGTCACAGATGTTTCTTATCTTTCTCCTTTTTGTTATTTGAAGCCTTAACGGTCAGCGTTTTTAACTCTGTGGAATAAATGTAATGGGCCATCTCTAATTCATGGTCACTGGTTCTATGGAACAGAATATTCCAGTGATGTAAATCAAGCACTACATCCATACGTCAGGGGGATTTGAACATGGAACAATCACAGGCAACCGGTCAAAAGTCAGCGCTTCGACCACTCCGCCACAGGGGTGTTTGTATGCCCATGACGTCAATAGTACTTAATTTTCTTACTTGTATGTTATAGCCGCTTATACGTAAATCCTTGTGCCGTGGTGTCAGAATTTATAGCTACTGAAATTTTGAGTTTGACTTCAGGTGTAGTAGCATTGTGGTCTATATTATTGTTTGTCACTCATTGAGGGAGCGTGTGGTGCTGAATAAGAAGTGAAGCATGATATCCCTTTCAACCACTTATCCGCTGATGTCAAACGCAACAGTGCAGGGTAAATTTGATTAACGGTTTACTTTGTCAGTAGACATACAGTTTTTCCCAACATGTGTGCTTCTTTATGGCATAATACTTTGCTTCGGGATGACACAGAATCATCTAATGCGGTACCAATTGATGTCTGATTCAAGAACAATTTGTCGTGGAGGAAAGTGACCATGTGCTGGTTCATAGGAGGCAGTTGAGGAGAATGATGCTGATGATATAAAATTTCGTACACCTGGTGCAGCTTCCTGACCATCTGGCGAGCAATGTACTGCCTATCGGTTTCCTGGGGAAATATACAGGTACACGGAGAATGAATAATGCCAGCAGTTTGACGAATTGTTCCGCGTGCATTATGTCAAATTGCTGAAACTACGTCTCCGACGTGATGATATAACAATGATGTAAGGAGAGTGGATCTGACGAGTTGCTTACCATCAAAGGCTGACCAGCAACGTTCTAGGATTGAGTCGGTGGTCAGCATTCCTCGAATGTGCTTCGGTCCTGACTGACGCGCAATCATTTATTTGAACTTTGGAAACTCATACAGCATGCATTTCTCATTGCATATGACTGGCTTCTTTAAACGTCGTTCGGTTTTCACGATAAATGGATAAGAGCAGGTATTTATTATCATGTTTCATGCTGTTCCATCATATCGGACAATTTTCCTGAAACATTCGTTTTATTTGGGTCCTTGCAGTTGAGCTATGACTAAGCTTGTTGTGTAAACCAAAATGGATATTTTAAGGTAATTGAAGAAAATCACACGTTAAAGAAAACTGCTTAGTGGTAAATTTAAGTTTTCAATCAACGACACTCCTTCACTTTGAACCACGGCGAAAGAATACGCTTTTGAACTTGAGAGTTTGTGGGAGTGAGATATATTGTTCTTGAAGCCTTCTAGTAGAACCATCGTCCAAACATTACCATATGCAGTCCGATACTTCTTAAAAATGCGCCGGAAATTTCAAAAGTACTTTCCACAAAAATAAATAATGCTAGGCACTAAAACACGTACCTACTATAATAACACTAATGGCTACGTTAAACGTGGATATGAATATGTGCTGCCATCTGGAGACGGAAACCTACCGATTTTGTCTATACTGGTTTTTAGATTTTTTTTTTTTTGTTCGTCAATTTTATTTGGTCTTAGGAAAATCATATAAAGCCGGTTTCCACTGCATATGAAAAGAGGAAATCCCTCCAAGAATACGAGAGGGTTGTGCTGATTAGATTTCAATGAGAAGTGTTTGTAATTAAAAGTAACACAGATGAAATAAAATCTCTTTTTGGAAATTACAATCTTAAAATTCTGTTTCGGGAAAAAAAATCTCAAACATTGTGGAGGGAGCTATGGTTCAGTTTCTTAAAAAAATTGTTATATGCGATCTCATTTATTTTATGCTATTCACAAATTAGTAAAAGCTTCTGTCGATTTCTTTATTTAATTTTCTTTCAATATATTTGAATTCAAATTAAGGTACTACGTGTTTTAAATGATTCATCTTTGTAAAAAACCATCGTGAGAATTTAGAGAACAAGTGCATTCCTATTTCGTTATCTTACACACGAAGATTTTACCGAAATGCCATCCGAAGCAAATCTTTTGTCAAATTTTAGAAAAATAACATAAAACTATTTTGGATATATGTTAAAAACATTTTCCTGCGAAGCACAAAGAAGTATTCGGATGTTCTTCTTACTTCCTCCCATCAATGCCTGTGCGAAGTGGCGCTATCAACATTCTAAACAATACAGTAGGAGAATTGCACGAATCCGCAGTTGACAGTGAAATTAGTTCAAACACTGGACGTCGACCAGATACATCAAACAGAAAAATATTTCTTTCCACGTTCATAAGTGAGTCTTAGAAAAATTCTCATCGGCCGGCACTTGGAATCGAAACCAGGGTCTTCTAGTTCCGCGCCGGACAGTGGTAGCAGGGCCACCCAGTTACGCGCCGGACAGTAGCAGCAGGATCTTCCAGTTGCGGGCCGGATGGTGGTGTGCAGTGGTAGCAGGGCCTCCCAGTTACGCCCAGGACAGGCGTAGCAGGGTCTTCCAGTCGCGGGCCGGATGGTGGTGTGCAGTGGTAGCAGGGCCTCCCAGTTACACGCCGGACAGTAGTAGCAGGGTCTTCCAGTTGCGGGCCGGATGGTGGGGTGCAGTAGAAGCAGGGCCTCCCAGTTACGCGCCGGGCAGCAGTAGCAGGGTCTTTCAGTTGCAGGCCGGATGGTGGTGTGCACTGATAGTATGTCCGACGCGTAGCTGGAAGAGCCTCTGTTCGTTTCGTGGTAGCAGCCGTTGAGAATTTTTATGAGACTCACTTATTAACGTGGAAAGAGCGATGATTTCTTTTTGATGACAGTGAAATGTGCGGTAGTTTCTGTATAATATTCGCCGCCATACCCTAATTCATGTACTTTACACAAATCCCGTTCCCACACTGAAGACATTTGCTCGAATCCTGTATGCCCATTTTAATCACAATTTATCCCGGTAAAGTATGTACCATAATTTTAAATAAAATATGAACACTGAGCACCTATTTATGTTCCTTACATGAAAACATTTACCTCTTAGGGGAGTGTCGTGATGTTGTCGTCATCCTTCAAGCAAATCATGGTAAAAATAAAGAAAATAAATTCTGAAGAATCGATCAGAAGAATGAAATATATTTTTCATAGCAAGTGGAAGATATTTACACATACGTTACGGTGACTTTGCATTTATCTGTTACACCGTCGCTTCCTTGAGCTTTACATATTCTGAAAATATTTTCTTATCTCCGTTATTTAATAAAACTCCCCGTATTTATAGTTCTTGATCTAAGTCAAGATATACTCTAGGTTTTCACTATTTAAGTATCGATTTGATGTTGTGATTATCATCTAATACGTGTATTTAAATGCATTCAACGATGTAATCGCTAGCTTACAATTTCTTAAAGTTTTTAGTTTGCTTAGGTAACGTTATTTTAAATAACTTAGACAATGAATACTCAAGAAGCTCATATAGCGTATTATATCCGTTTATTTTTGTGGTGTAATAATCACAAAGAATCGCCAAGCTTTCGCACTATACTAGGAGGATTTCTCAAGGCAAGGGTAGACAGAAAAATGCTTTTACAACACAATTTTATGTCACTGCATTTTTATGTCTACCATTGCTTTGAAACATATTTCCAGGGGAGTGCGAATAATTGCCGAATCATTGTGCCTATTACACCATAAAAATAACGGATTTAATACTCGATATGCATTTCTTTAGTACGGCTTGAACACTTTCATCAATACCCAATGCTAAAACGTATGTATTCACTCAGTGTAGTACTGACACTTCTGACGAATTACTTTAAGGGTTTCATATCCGAAGACCACACGTACATTTTTTTTTTCAAAAATATAAACAGCTAGCAGTATGAAATCTTGGCAGTATTTTCAAGAAACCTTTTATAGGGATCTTTGGAAACTAATATTTTTTGTCCGAATGAAATTATATAAGAATATATATTTGTTCCACTTAATGTACATGGTGTCCATCAAGTTGTTTAAATTAATATAAAATTTGGTCAGTGAAATTTGGATGTAAATAAAAAAATAACACCAACGAGACTCGAACGTGCCACAAATGAGAGACATTTAAACGTGCAACGAATACTTTGTAAACATTTTTATTCCGATTTCCTAGCAATTTTCGATCTTAGACTAATTTCCTGAAAGAAAACTTTTATCTAATCAAAAAATTGGGAATCGGGTCATTTCTAAAAGATATTTTTCTTCACTCTGTTTATTTAGAATCATCCCTAAAAGAGAAAACTAAAGCAGAATCGATGTGGTCATGAAATAAAATATGGATGTATTTGACTAAGGTACCATGCATTGAAATAACGTCAGTGAGGCTAAGTAACACAAACAATAAGGCATGTGTTTACAAAAATACTTGATCGTGTAATTTCTGCACACAACAAAGTAGCACTGCATTATGCACATGGTGGTAAATTCGCAGACTGTCCATATCTATGAAATTCAGTGCCCGATAACAGTAACTCTGTGGCGAAGAACGTCTTGGCACATGCGAAGCATACTCCCAATGACATTATTGATGAGGATGTGGGCAGCTCGTAACAAATATATAGGCAATACGTTACGGAGGTGAGCCAGTGTACTTGGCAGCGGAACATGGTTATACAGACGTAGCTGTGCAGCGTAACGGATGTTCTCAACAGGATAATGGTCACGAGACCTTAGAGGTAGCTATATCGCTGTACAGCGGTGTTACAAATATTATCAAAAGGTTAAAGGTCACGAGACTACGGCGTTAGCTATAATGCTTTACAACGATGGCTTGATGTCCCAGACACTCATCAATAATGTCAATGCAATCATGCATGCCTTTTAGCTGCTTGAAACACCGGAATGACCTAATACCTTACCATGAGTAATCAAAAAGCAGTCGAGATATATAAATACAGTTTTAGTTCAAATTAACAAAGGTCTCGAAATGTCAGATAATTTCAAAAGAAAAAACAGATATGCCCAGAAAATTACGTTTAAAGGAAAGCAAGACAATTGAACTTCTGAAAATGCCAAGAGGAAGAAGAGGGATGTGTCACTTCTTACTTTTTCACAAATATTGGGTTTTTCAAAAAAATGTGTTTGGTTTCGGATAAATAACTGTCCCAGGGATTTCAAGTGGATATACGCTGATCAAGTAAGCTGTAAAAATTAGTAAAGAAAATACAAGTACGCTGAAAACATTATTGGGATCCACAGTGACTGAGGTATAGGAGAGCTTAGCAGATTTTAGTTTGGAGATCAAAAGTGCTTTTCAAAATGTAAATATTTGTTTTGAATGCTGCTTTTATTTCTAACCAGTATATGGCTTTATATCGATAAATTTTCATTGCTTTTCCAAGAAATGAAGATTTATCAATTGATGTGGAAAAGCTGAAGATAAATTATACCTAGATGTATCTTGGACAGCAGATATGATGCAAATGTCACATTGATGAAGAAATTAATCGACGTATTAAACTTGGGAGAAGAACTTTCGGAAAAAAACAGTACAATAAAAAAAAGTACAATAAAAACAGTACGTGGAAAGAAGTATGAAATTTAAGAGCAATATGATATTATGTCTTAAAAGAAAATTGTTTTATCAATGCATCTTTTCATTTCTTAGGTATAAGGGAAAGACGTGGACGTTAACAAAAAATGGCACACAAAGACTGCAGACTACTGAAAGGAGAATGGAGAGATGTACGCTTGGTGTAACCAGGAGATATAAGAATAAGAACTCGTGGATCAGGAAAATGGCAAGAGTGGAAGACATCCTGATCAGAGTAAAAACGCTGATGTGGCAAAGGTGTGTACATATTGCCAGAAGAACGGACCACCCACGGAAAACCGAAATTCTAGACTGGGTCCCAATGGACAGTAAAAGACCCAGAAGAAGACCCCATGGGAGATGGGTGGACGGAATACCAAAACATGCGGGAGTTGCATGGACGAGGCTAGCGACAAGCAGACACTTGTGGAATAAACTTGGGGAGACATTCATCGAACAGTGGATTGATAACAGTTGATGACGATGATGATGATATTGCTGTATAAATAAACGATTACACACGTCGATACTTCAGATTACTGATACCATTTCCCAAACGAAATATGTGATGAAAGCTGCAATGACATAACTACAATGCATAAGCGTCCGTTTATACTTTTTTACTTCAGGATGCCGCAACGATCCTGTATTTGTCTTCGTCACACGCTGGGTAAACGCATAGTCACGTAACATATGTTATACACTGGGTGGCTACTTTATTATAACCCCTGACAGTTTTAAGGAAATGAGCTATGACTGCATGGTGCTGCCGTAAGAGGACGAGGCTAGTGCAAAAAGTGAAAGCTTAGTGCTTGCGACAGTAATAGAAGTGATTTTTGGGAGACGAGATGGGTAAAAAATGCGAATTGACGGACTTTCAGTGTGCGATAATTGTAGGAGCTCGGAGCCATAGAGTGAGTATCACCGAAACCGCCGCATTCGGGAAATGTTCCAGAGCAGCTGTTGTTAAAGCCTTTAAAGACTGGGCTGTCAGCCGAAAAACTAGGTCTCTACGTGCAACGTGTAGTCGTCATCGACTAGTGACTGCTGGTGCGAAACGGAGTGTCCAGACTGGTAACAGACAACAGAAGGACAACAGTGCAGCAAATTACAGACCATCTTAAGAAGGATCCTCTCAAATGATCTCTACACACACTGTTCGCGGTACACAACATCGGATGGGATATGGCCGCCAAAGACTTGTTCGAACAACTAAGCTGTCTGCAGTTAACAAGAGAAAACCTCTCCAGTTCGAACAGGAGCACAAAGATTGGACAGTCGATAATTGAAAACAAATTATGTGGTCCGATGAATAAAGTTTTCAATTGCACGATGCCGATGGCTGAGTGAGAACTTGGCGGAAACAGCACATAAGCATGGACCCCAAATGCATTGCTACAACCCTTCAAGCTGGTGGAGGCAACGTTATGGTTTGGGGAATGCTTTCCTGACATGCGCTGGGCCCTTTAATTCGTGTTTTTCAACTTCTGACTGGCACATCATATCTAAACATCGTTGCGGACCAAGTGCATCCTGTCATGTGGATGGTTTTTCTCAAAGGCGATGGCTACTTTCAACAAGATAATGCGTCCTGCCATAGTGCTTGTGTTGTACAGGATTGGTTTCAGAAATATGCCGGTGAGTTTACTTTCCTTAGGTGGCCCCCACAATCACCAGATCTCAACCACATTAGTAATTTGTGAGATGAAGTTGAACGAGCGATCAGACAGCTGGATCCACAACCCTGCAATCTCACACTCTTGGAAAGTGCTATTCATCAAGCATGGTCTCAGACACCACAATCCACCCATCAACATCTCGTGGAGTCCATGCCACGAAGAATCGACGCAGTATTAAAGGCAAAAGGTGGCCCAAAGAAGTACTTAGAGGGTGGTCATAATAAAGTGGCCACTCAGTGTATAAATATCTTTGTTTCCTGTGGCAACAACCTAAATTTTCTCATTTTTGTTTCTCAACATACCATATACACGTGTATGTAAAAATTAAGGACGAAGAGGAGAAATTAGCATAACAGCGGAACGAGCAGGCAGAACGGACCAAAAGACCACTCAGGAGATAGACTAGGGTCCGGTATGGTAGGGCATGAACATATATGTAGCACGGCGTAAGGGGGAGTGTCGGAGAGGTATAAAGCATTTGGGCGATGTACGCTCAGCAATCCAGTGAAAGCCATTGCACGGTGTAGATCGGTTTGAACGACGTCGAGTTGCTGCCACCGTGTGATATGGCCAACAGGCAATCCAGTAGACGACATCTTAGTGACTTTACCCGAGGTAGCGTCATTGGAAAGGTGGAAGAATGTCGAATTGTAACTAGTGTGGCCGAGGAGTTCGGGTTCGATCACAGCATCGTTTCACGAGCTTGTAGCGCATTTCAAACGACAGGAACAGCTGTCCAGGAGTTTAGCAGTGGTCGTCCACGAGCATCCACGGCGGCGGACGACCGGTATATTGTCCTACAGGCGAGGAGAGACAGACGGCTGACAGCGGGAGAAATCGCAAGACACATGCAATAGACAACTGGCCGTCCGTTATCGCGTTTTACCGTTGTTAGGAGGCTGCACAAAGGTGGTCTATTTGCACGACGACAAGTACGGTGTGTGCCATTAACGCCTGCTCATCGGAGACGGCGGTTTTCGTGGTGCCAGGAACACAAGACTGGACACATCAGCAATGGGGTCGAGTTCTCTTTACGGATGAGAGCCGATTTAGTCTGACGAGCGATTCTGGACGTATACAGATCTGGAGAGAACAGGGAACACGCAATCACACCTCCAACATCATCGAAAGGGCCCGGTTTGGAGGCGAGGGAGTGCTCGTTTGGGGAGGCATCATGCTTGGTATCCGTAGTGATCTCCACATCTTCCAAAGAGGTTCAGTCACTGGTGTCCGCTATTGTACCGAGTTTCTCCTGCCTCACGTTCGTCTGTTTAGAGGTGCTGTGGGTCCTGAGTTCCTCTTTATTGACGACAAAACTACACCTCATCGTACTGTGGCTGTCGCATAGCTGTTGGAGAGTGAAGATATTCAACGCATGGATTGGCCCGCAAGGTCCCCGGACCTAAATCCTGTCGAACATGTGTGGGACCTTCTCGGTAGACGCTTGGAAGCACGTCACAGGCTGCCAGCAACGATTTCGCAGCTACGATTGGCGCTATAAAAGGAATGGGCCACGGTGCCTCAACAGCTCCTTGACAACCTCGTCCTCAGCATAGAAAGACGTTTTAAATCCTGCAACGAAGTCAGGGGTGATCATATCCCCTACTAAAGACTGGATTTTTCTTGCAGCCGCCTGTCACATGGACGTTACTCTCTTCTGTCCAACTGTGCGCAAAGCTACCTTTTCAATAAAGTGCCTTTGTATCCTTTGCATTCTTTGTTTGGACGGTTTTGTTCACTTTTCCCATATTCTTGCATCTTGGGGATCTTATGGTATGATTTGAGTCGATGTGGAGCACTTCTACACGACGTTACATTCGAAAAACCGTCTCCTCCTTAATTTTTGCACGCCAGTGTAGATGTGTAATTTTTGACTCGAAGAGGTAATCACGAAACTACACAGCTATATCCTTTCTTAAGTAATCAAATTACAATTCATTGTGGCACTGAAAGTTCTTAAAAACGGCCTCAGGTTCATTCACACAACATTTCGTTTTGCAATTCTAAAAGCACGGTGCTTTTAAAATACCTTCTCTTTGGAACTATTACTTATGCATACATTCCTGTGTTCCTAAAACGATTTCTTGTCCTTCTAATTTCTGATGCCAAAATAATTCGGGAATTATTATAAAATATCTCACTCACACGTGACTTTTGGAGAAATATTCTTCTTAAAATTAAATTATATTTTAAATTTATTTTTCAAATAAATACCATCATATACCAAATTTTGGATTTAAAGAATATCGGTAGATTCATAACTATAAGTCCCCTACATCTTACTAGATATTGATTTACAAATCTCCTGATATTAATCTCACACATTTCTCAGTTCTTAGATTCCAGTTTTTCTTTTGAATAAATTATTTCGTTTATGTTTGAAACGTAATTTTTTTTTGTGTATTTATGTTATGTCAAATAATCCTTTAATTAGGATTAAAATATATGTGCTATATTCCAATTTCACTTTAATTAAATTTAGTTGAATCCAGGTTCATCATGAAAATGTGTAAAACAGGAGTAATTAAAGTTTATTCAAAATTTCTCAAAACAAAAAGTGTTTAGTGCTGTCCTAATATAAGAATCTATGAAGTCCACCGAAAGATGCAGCGATTTCTCCAGGCGTAGTTCTCGAGCTTTTTCGCTGACGAGCGTCGATGCTAGGACCACTTAGGGGGCCGTCTGGAAATTGCGTTGGCATCTATTACCTAATAAACAAAACCAGGTTTTAAAGGGGCGGTATACAAGTTTAAATGTGACAATAAATGGAGTGCAAACATTTGCACTCTGTTGTAGATCGATGACGTGTTATGGTCATATCCTTGAAGATGTGATTTTCTTCTTTTTTTCTCATGTTAACACGTCACGCTCATAAAAAGATGTGGTGTATTTACTTACAATTGGGACGACCTCCTTATCCCATAATTCGAAACAGATGTCTTAGGAAATTTTCTTCCGGACATTATTTGACATTTAAGCGGAGTTTTTTTCGTTTGGAATATATATTAGTTGTTTTTTGGCGGAAAAAAAACCCGCTAGATATTTGCACTTTTGGAGGAGGAGGGAACACTAATCTCGCGTTTGTGCTGATGAGAAGCAAGCAAAGTTACTTCTCCGCAGCAAAGTAACTCACGCATTTACGAAACAGACGGTTCGATCACACGGAGGGGTTCAAAGAAAAATTATTTTATCAATTTCTAAAGAATCGTAACGGCATTGGGAATTTTTAAGCTCAACAGAAAGTATCTGGTACTACCTGACGTCGAAGTAATTTTTCTTTAAGTTACAACACTCAAAGTTGAGCTTTCTGTGCTTTCTTTAGAGTCGCAGTTGCGAAATGCAAAAGCAAGTTCTTATAATATTTTTAGAAACGTGAGGTTTCTTTTCATATGTAATGAATATTGAAAGTACACAAGAATTGGCGTTCTGTTGGTTCGGTGATGTTATCATGATTTCCAAATAATGTTCGAATAGGGTGCTTTAATATAACAGTTTCAACAAAATCCAAACAGCTAGCGGTACTTTTATCTCGCTAAATCTAACTGATTATTGGTTCTTTTCAATTTATTTTGGTCTCCGTAAAGGGGTGCTGCGTTCCAAAAATTACGAATACTTTTGTTCTAGAATTTGTGAGAAATATTTGTTCCCTGGCAGAGAATGGATAATTTCTTTTACTTTTAGAATATGTCAGATAGACTTTCTGGGTAGGCAACAGCAGTTGTGGTGTACTGGAAATATAACATGAAGCAAAACATTGAGACATGTTAATAATTGAGAAATATCTTCATTTGCACTAGTGCCCAAAATTGTGGAAACCTATTGGGAAATTTGTATTTTCAAGTTTTAATGTTTCATACCATTAGTCTTTTTTTAGAATAAAAAACATAAAAGTTTGGCATCATTAGGACAGCTCAGATCAGATCATATGTAGAGGATTTTAGGAAGGAGTGTCTGATTCCAGGTCTTAAACAACCCTAAGAAATAAGAAGCTAGGATATTTGGGCTAGAGTGACCGATAGGAAAGTGACACGCAAGCGAGGTAGAAAAGAGAAGGAAGACGACCTTATTTTTTACCGGGGGAAGTACCCGGGGTCCGACGTCTTAACGTGCCCCATTAGGACAACGACTTAATGCAGAATGTAATGTTGAATAATGAAAAATAATGCATTTTATAAGATATGAACAGAAAACTATGATACAGTGTATTTAATATATTCTCACTCTTTTGTTTGTACGTTATCAGCAAAACATCTGCCACAAATTCAGCTTTTCAACGGCGTTCTATATAGAGTAGAAAGCGTTTTAGTTTATAAGGTGTTACAATGTAAAACCGAGATTTTATTATTATTTCTATAAATTGTGCACTATTCCTTGTTTTCTTCTGACTAACAAATATATTTTATCGGCTCTGCGAATTTTATTTTATGTTCCGGTCAGAAACATTTTTGGCCCATTCAGGTTTTTTATGGTTCAATATGGATTTGCTGAAATTCCCTTTTGCACAGAAAATAAATCTTGATGAAACATATGGGATTCATTATCCTGCGAAATTTAACGACCTGAAGATTGAAGTGTTGGCTACAGTATATCAGTGATGTATTTTTTTCCATTATAAAGTACCATTATCATATAAATTCTGCGCACACATTTTTCTATCATAAAACCGTAGTCAATAACATCGAATGAATGTTTAATGGTAAATGTAATGCATTCAGAGAGCGAATTTCCTCAATTTCTTCTTGCATACTTCATTCCATCATTGTGAAATATGGATATTCTGGTGTCATCCGTACAGATGACTCTGTGTCATTATTATACAGTTATACAGACCGATTAAGATGATATTTAGCCCATTCTTATCACTTCCTGCTTCTTCTTCTTTTTTTTTTTTTTTTTAACAGCAACGGCTTTTTACTTTGAATTGTAGAATTTACACCAGTCTTTGAGTTCACGTCCAGCAGTCCTACCAAGATATTATTTTAAACTGTTTTTTAGCACCTAAAGTAGCTCCACATAATTCCGGAACGAATCGAAAGATTCTTAGTAACTTGGCATTTTTCCCTGTAAATTATTCCGAATCAAACTACTGTCTTTCTACTTTTATATTGAAAAGGTAGCTTCGAGCACAACAGGACAGAAGACAGAAACTTCCATGTGACAGGCCGTGGCCAAGAAAAATCCAGTCTTTAGTAGGGAATATGATCACCCCTGACTGCGTTGCAGGATTTATATTCTGTCCATGCTGAGGACGAGCTGTTGAGGCATCGTGGTCCATTCCTCTTGTAGCGCCAATCGCAGCTGCGGAATCTTTGCTGGCGGCTAGTGCAGTGCTGCCAAGCGTCTCCCGAGTAGGACCCACACGTGTTCGATTGGTTTTAGGTCCGGGGACCTTGCGGGCCAATTCATGCGTTGAATATCTTCACTCTCCAACAGCTCTGCGACAACCACAGTACGATGAGGTGTAGCATTGTCGTCCATGAAGAGCAACTCAGGACCCACAGCACCTATAAACAGACGCACGTGAGGCAGGAGAAACTCGGTACAATAGCGGACACAAGTGACTGAACCTTCGTGAAGGATGTGGAGGTCAGTAAGGCTACCAAGCATGATACCTCCCCAAACGAGCACTCCGCCACCTCCAACCCGGTCCCTTTCGATGATGTTGGAGGTGTGTTTGCGTGTTCCCTGATCTCTCCAGATGTGTATACGTCCAGAATCGCTCGTGAGACTAAATCTGCTCTCATCCGTAAAGAGAATTCGACCCCATTGCTGATGTGTCCAGTTTGTGTGTTCCTGGCACCACGAAAACCACCGTCTCCGATTAGCAGGCGTTAATGGCACATACCGTACTTGTAGTCGTGCAAATAGACCACCTTTGTGCAGCCTCCTGGCTACGGTAAAACGCGATAATGGACGTCCAGTTGTCTATTGCATGTGCCTTGCGATTTTTCCCGCTGTCTGCCGTCTGTCGCTTCTCTCCTGTAGGATAATATACCGGTCTTCCGCCGCCGTGGTTGCTCATGGAAAACCAATGCTAAACTCTCGGACAGCTGATCCTGTCGTTTGAAATGCTCTCCAAGCTCGTGAAACGATGCTGCGAGTGATCCCGAACTCCTGTGCCACACTAGTCACACGTCCACGTTCTTTCGACTTCCGAGTGACGCGACCAGGGGTAAAGTCATCCAGATGGATTACCTGTTGGCCATATCACACGGTGGTAGCAACTCGACGTCGTTCAAATCGATCTACACCTTGCAATGGCTTTCACCGGATTGATGAGCCTACACCGTCCGTGTGCTTTTTACCCTTACGTCACTTCCTCCCCTCTACGTCATGCTGCATATATGTGCATGCCCTACCTTACTGTACCCTAGTGTATCTCCTGAGTGGTCTCTCGGTCCGTTCTACCTGCTCGTTCCGCTGTTACGCTGATTTCTCCTCTTCGTTCTTAAATTTGGCACACCAGTGTAATTGATGTCATGGCTATTACTGGACTAGATAAATTATACGTTCCAGTAAACTATGTGTTTTACACAGGAATAAAGGAAAATACTTTCAATAAAATTAAATGAAGTGAAAGTTTGGAATTCAGCTAATGAATGGCAACACCTGCTGTAGGGAGCTTAGGGGTGCCACCCGAACAAATGACAGCAAGTAATTTCGTTTATTCCTGTGTAAAACCCATAATTTAGTGAAATTTGTAGTTTCTGCATTAAAGTTTAAAATTTTGCATCAAAACGAGTCGCAATGAATGATAAGCTGATGTGCTGCCATCTTTTGGCTGATACTGAATGTTTTCTATTTACACTTAAGTGTCAAATTTCATGGAATAGCAATATGCAAAATTTTAACTGTAACTTCCTTCGTATAAAGCTTCAAGGCAATCCTCGATTCTTCGATTCTTATCATTTACGAGGTATAAACTAGTAAGTCATTTTGAACTGCCAGTAGGAATATGACAAGCTGACAAAAATTGTTTGAGTTTAAATGAAGATGCTATTGGGAGTCATACGATTTGGACATTTAATTTCAGAAGTTGTGCGAACATTCAGCATTCTTCGATCCAAGATGCGACGTGTGTACCGAGTATACCACATGGAAGGCATTACCACACACCATTGACAGCGCAGTGGACGACCGCGGGGGCTGAATGACCTTGACCTGCGACGACAGACTAGGATTGTCCATGCTAATAGACAAGCGATTCTGGCTCGAATGACATCCACTTTCAGTGCAGGACGTACCACAGACATATCCATCAGGTTAGTGCAGAGTATTGTAGCGTCCGTGGATAATAGAAGCAGAAGTCTCACTGGAATTCCTTTGTTAACACCAAGACATCGAACATAGCGTTTCAGCTAGGTTCATGAACACTATAATTGGACTCTGGACTAGTAACATATGTCACGCTACTAGTTGTTACCAGCTGATGGTAGGATTTGGGTGTGGCGAGACCTGATGAGAGAATGGCTAAGCTGCCAACAAGGCACTATGCAAGCGGGTGGTGTTTCGTACATGTGTTGGGTGTCTTTGTGTGGCACGGTTGAGGTCCTCCAGTTCTCGTAAACACATACGTATTTAACCGTTAATTGCTACGTTGCTCAGCTGGGTGACCATTGGCTGCTCTTCTTGGACATCATGCAGCCCAACAACGATGGGATTTTCTAGGCAGACAATGCACCATGTCATTGAGCCCAAGTTGTCCAAAATTGGTTCGAGGAGCATTCAGGACAGTTCCGATGAATGGTGTGGCCACCACGTTGGCCAGACATGGACCCAATGCAGCACCTTTGGGACGGGGTGGAAAGTTCCATTCGCACTCAAGATCTTGTACCTATAAATACCACGGAACTGTGGTTGGCTCTTCAGATGGCATGGCTCAGCATCTCTCCAGAAGTCTTCCGTCCACTTGTGGAATCGATGTCACGCCGACTTGCTGCATTTCGCCGAGCTAAAAGAGGTCCTTCATGATAGTACGTACGTATACCATGACATTTGGCACTTCAGTGTATGTGTCATTTCTTGAAATCGTTCTTGGTTTTACTATTTAGGAGGATTTCGCGCATGTATTGAATTTAGAAAGTACAAGTACTGCTTGTAATAACGTATACAAAATTACTTGGCAGCATAATACTCCAAACCAGTAATTTGCACTATACGTTACGTTACCTCACATGGAATTTCTAGGAACTCAAGCAATTTCCAACAAGCAAAAATTCCTCCAGTAAGATGTATAAATAATCCCATTACCAGACTCTCCTCCTGAGTCCTGCCTAGACGCAATCACCGAATTAAATACGAAACAGTCACGTGCTCGAAATTGATACTAACAGAATTATGTTTATGCACTTTAGAAGTACGTCGCCCGGCACCTCGCACTCCTCTTAAGGGAACAACACGAAACCAAATGCCATTACAAAACCTTAAGCAATCCAAGAATGTAATATTGCAAATTTCGTGGAGCAGGGAAAATCTCAGTAAAAGAAATAGTTTATCCACCTTCCGGTAACAATTTTAAGGCAAAAATAACCTTACCCGCAAAACCCTTAGAATTCAAGGCTTTGGAATTCTGATCAGCAGCAATCAACCAGGACAGCTGCTGGATTGCAAGAGAATAAATGTCTACATCTGCAGCTCAAACAAAGGAACATGGTAACATTTGAAATAATAATTCTATGTAATGTTTCGCTATATATTACTGCAAGTATGCGTGATGCAACTGCTTTAACAGTTACTTTCGTCTAAAATGAGTTTTAATTATTTCTAAATTTCATAAACTCTCAATATTTATAATAATGCTTTTTTTCAAATTATCTCATCTTGGGAATTTATTAAAAAAGAAAACACCTATTGTAATTTTTCTGTACAAAATTTAGCCTAAATTATTACGAGTAGAACTAAGGAACAAAGTTAAGGTAAGGAAGTTGTATTTACATTCGATATTAATATTGCAAACACATTTATTCTTGTAAAGTAATGGTCTAATTAAAGCTAAAGTTATGTTGACAGCAATTTTACGTATTGTTCTAATTTTCAACTTTCACTGTTTTTCATTCTTTTTTTAAAGAGGAATATTCAATAAGTAAATAACAAATAATAAAATAATATCGATATTCAAATAATTAAAATAAGGAATTAATAATGCGTTCAAATTGTTGAAAGGTCGTATTATCCACTTTGCAGTTTGATGTCTACCTTCCTTGAAAAAATAATATGGTTGCTGTGCAAAAGCCAGGAAAGTTTAATTTTCTATTCTACACCAAAAATTTCGGATTACTAGTATATTTATACTATTCACGAATATTCAATTCTATGATCAGCTAGAAGCATTTTTGTTGTATTCTTCAAAAATTATAGTGAAATTTCTGATTCTTTCTACTAACAGGTTATTTTTTTCTTTTATGTACAGACTCCTCATTCTAAATTTTTGCATGGAATTATTGCTTATATTTTCCCATCGACCATTTATCCTCCAAGTTTCAAGAAATATCAATTGACGATCAAATACGAATCGGCTGACCAAATTAGTCGATGTTCTTTCCAAAATAATTCTTTACTTTGATTTCAGTTATCTATCCATGTAAGAGAAATTCACGATTATAAATTTTAATTCATACTGCATAATTTATATATTTCTTGCTTCTTCTTCCTAGTACATTTAGTTTTTCCGATTTCTCTCAGAGCAACGTTTCCAATTTTCTGAGTAAAGCAATTTTTCATTGCTTTAATACATATTTCACTGAAAGAAACACATTGAAGTCAACATGTGTCAAATTACATTTCGGCTTCAATTACAAGAACAATGTATTCACAGTTAGAATAAAAAAAAAAGAATGCATGTAATTATTGATGGTAGTTGATATTTAGTCTTAACTTTACTTATTATATAATCTCCTTTGAATTCCAATTTCGACTTGGTACATATTGTACAACAAATGTACAAAGTCTATGAAGGACAGATATGTACGATTCAGGTACTAAAGCAAATAGATGTTCCCAATGTACACAGTCGTATAGAATAACATGATCACTTACATAATGATGGGAATAACCACTTGGAGACGGAGTGGAATGGATGAAATGAGGACCTGAAATGTTGGCACAGGCACATGAGGGAATCCGGACTGCAACAGAACACGGAGTTCTCGGAGATCACGCGGTTATGTGTTAGGACGTCGAACCTCTCGATACAAATAGTCCCAGGAGTGCTCGATAGGATTGAGGTCGGGTGATTTCGCCGGCCAAATGAGAAACCGGGGAAATCGCTATCTTGTTCCTGGAACCAGAAACGTACACTTTAGCAATATGGCAAGGCTCATTGTACTGTTGGTGGACACTATCACCACCAAGATAAACGTCCTAAATGAAGGGATGAATGTGGTAAGCGAGGATGGACAGGTAGCTATTGGCTTTTAGGAACACATCCAGTGGTATTAGCGCTCCCACTTTATACAAGGAAAACATCGCCCAGACATGCACACTGCTAACGCCAGCCTCTTGTTCGAGAAGGATATTCTGGTGTTGTTTCTCTTGTGTACGACCTTATATCCGCCACCGCTCATTACTTCTGTAGTGTAGAAAACTCGATTCGTCGGAAAAAGGCAACATTTTACCGTTCTTGCACCGTCAATGACGGTAGAAACATGACAAGTGAAGGCGTCGTTGCCGATGGATCTGGGTTAACATTAGCGCCTTGACGTAGCGTCGAGTGCGGAGACCCATGCGTAATAGGGTTTGCTCTACTGTTATCGTGTACACGTACCTGGAAGTTCCAGTGTCCATTTTCGTACTCAATTGCTGTACTGTTGCGCGTCGATTGCCCTTGTGAAGTTGACGGAGGCGACGTTCTCTTCTGTTGTCGCTGACCTTTCTGGCTCCACAGTTATGACGTCGCAAGGTACTTGACGTGCTAGCGGTACATTATTTGTAAACCCTTACTAGAGCACCTGGCGAACAGTCCACGAAGTCTGCTGTTCTGCTGTTTCTGAGTTGCTACCATCCTTGGCGCGGTAGCCGATGATCATTCCGTTTTGAGCATCCGTTAAATTACTGCCTCTGCCGATTTTACTCAGGTATATTACTATGGCTTCTCTGTCCTAACCGCCCGCTTATATCTTTGTGTGGTCGAGCTTGTCACATGCATTCTGTGACGCGACTGGGAGTGTACACTGTGACTCCATCGTTGATCATATTTTTCTGATACGACTGTGTGTGCTGAAATTGAAAAATGATCAAGAAAAATACTTAAGAAATAATTTTTGTATAAATAATTTTGCCCAAATTTTGAAAATATTCATAAACCGAGGGTGTGAGATCAGTTACGTGGCTTAATAATAGAATATCTTTAAATCCTAGTAAAGAATTTTCATAATCTAAATCTTTTTCCAAGTATTTTGGGACATTAAAATCTCTACGAGTCCATATTAGAGTGTCTACGATATTATTTTATGTATTGATAAACACATTTATATATTAATAAACACAGTCCTGTACAAAACATTTAAAATATATTCTTCTCAACAATTCATCCTTCTGGTTGGCTGTTAAACTACTACTTCAACAGCTATTACTTTCTTTCAATACATGACGGGTGAAAACGGTCTGGTAATTAAAACAAATTTACTCATTTCCAATTATTTCGGATACTTCATCCCTGTATATCGCATGCTCCCAGGGTTAGCAAGGTAATTTACTAGTTGCGTATTTTACGTAAATTACGCGTAACGTACAGGTATCTTACTTGGCGTAGAAACCAGTTTTTTACCCAGACCTAAAAGACTAATTTACTTTCATGTGTGTGTACAACTAATGTAATATAAAAACCACTTTAATTATATTATATTTTAAAATTAAAATTCCTTGTATATTTCACTACGAAGTCATTATACTTTTAAGATTGTTCATACAGCTCAGCCACCTATTAACATATTTCTTTTTAGAAATTATAACGTATCTGTTCTTTCTTTGTATATTAAAAATTGAGAAAATCTACCTCTTGCACTAGCATCGATAAAAATCACATTGTATATTGAATATAATTCAAGATTTTATTGACAGTTTCAAATTCGTCGAGTGTATTTTCATATGTTCTTTAACAGAAAACATGTGTAGACGTGTAGTTCGCATAGTTATAGTGTTACCGCAGAGTCAACAAAAAGTTGCCGACGCTGTTGAACTTCTGCGTCTGCCTAGCTAGGAATCAGTGTAGAGACAGGAGCCTCCAGCTGGCAGCACGCTCATGGATATCAAAGGCGAGCCGCAAGGCAACGTCTCATTTTGATTGTTCCTATCGTCTCGTTTCACTTTAAACTACGCCGCGGTATGGCTTTTGACTTATTTTGCCGAAGATAATATTTTAAAGTGGGACCCACACAAATTATCATAAAGAAAAGGATTTCCCCGTGTGAATATGAAGGCTAGGAAAAAAAAATATGGCGTGATACTGATGTGTATGTGGTCCTGGTGGTAAAGCACGTGGACATCTCAGTTTGCACTCTTCCAATAAGATCATATAAAAATACCGAAGGGTATGTGGGTTTTTAAAGGATCTTCGTTTTTTGCAGTATTCGTACATAGCAAGTTAATTAACAGCACAAAGTCATGTGTTTTGTTTTACTTATTTTACGTTTTCTACTCATTTTATGCGTTTTGTACGCGTAATTTACGTGTCATGTAGAAAACTTTTTTACATGTAATTGCACAACCCTGCATGCTACATTGAAAGTAAATCAAAATCAAATGTCACCGCATGCATTTCTCCGAAGTCTGACTAGCCTTTGTATTTACGTTTTCTACCTAAAATGTGCGTCCATACCAGAGATTATCAAATATTTTACAACATAATATACACTAAATTATCAATAACGTATGATTTAAAGTTTGATTATTTATTTTTTGGTGGAAACCATATATCTAAGAATGATCCTTCATTGTTTTTTTTAGGTGTAGCAGCGCATTCTAATGGAAATATATTGCATTACCTTTTTCCATGTCATACAAAATTCTCCCATTTTCAATAATGATGTGCAAACCGTATATATATATCTCGGACGTATAAATCTCTTGAAATAGTATTTTCTTTTTTTTTCCAAGTAATTTAAATAAAAAATACAAAATCAAGGTATCATCGTAGAAACTTAAATATATTCAGAAGTGGTAAGAATAATTCACGAAATCAGTATCTAGATCAACGGATCCTAAATATAAGTGACTTTCATGGTGACCATATATCGATTATTTTTTTAACACAATCAATATGCTCAGCACTGGAGAAAGATTTTCTAAGGCTAGCACACTGGGTTATTGTTCGACAGTCGGATAATTTCCTAGCATTCCTAGAATTCGGCGAAAAATGCGTTGTGATTTTTTTCAGCAGCTTTCCGGAATTTTACGTGAAATTCAGGGTTTCACTTACATTTTCTGAAGTGTTAATTTCTATTTATAACCAATTTTTAATGAATGATTTTCCCAGCTGTCTTATTTGAAAGGCTTTTCTGCGTTTTGTTCTCATCAGTGTTCATATATTTTACTACGAGTCTCTCCAGATTTCTCTCTTCTGTACTGATTTCTTTTGTTACAAAGATACAAATTAATTCTGTTTCCTGAAAACACATTTACGGAGATGACATGTCTAAAACTATAATAGCAGGTATCATTCATGCAAAGCGAATAACTTCATTATAACCAGTATCAAAAATTGTGTATGCTTTCAGTTTAATATTCAGTACAATTTATTTAATAATTAAAACTTATGGATTTTTCTTGGGTTTAGACAGGTTACCGCAAAAAACAGTTAAGCCTTTCATTAGGCTGATGTTTTGAATAAAATTCAATAAAGGTTGTGTTGTGAAATTCTTAAATTCGCACTTCATTATTCGTTCACAAAGTTTCGCCTGGCAGGTTTCTCTTTGTCAATACTATACCCAGACTGAATTGGATGAACATATTCTAGTCTTCCAAACCGTAGATTACACTAATCTGCAATTTTTCAACTTTTTCTGTTGTTTTCAAATGAATAGGTGCTTCTGAATGAATGTTTTGTGCAGAATCCGAAAATGACCTTCAAAATTCCGTATCACGTCAGGTTTTTTCACAAATGACTGAAATGTGATAATTTAAAAAACCGTTTTTTTTAATGACATTGCTCTATGGCAACGTTTGTAACGTGTGAAAATGTTCTCTGGAGGGGCGCAATGATTGTTTAAGGAATAGATAAACATAACTACATATTCAAAAGCAAACATATCTAACATTCGCCACTATGCTCCCCTTCAAAATTCCTCTTTTTGGATTGCCTTCGGGGTGCGTCCGTACAGTCTCTGTTCAACATCCAACAATAGTCAGCCATCATAAGTACAGTCCACTTTCTTTGGTATCTCTTTTCCATCACTTTAATATCCTGATGGAAGCGCTCGCCATGTTCTTCAGAAAACCCCCAAGATTGTTAGGAAAGTAATTTAGATGAGCATCAAGAAAGTGAACTTTGACGCTCATGTTGCAACCAAGCAGTTCATAGGATTCCAGCATGTCCTCGACAAAGTGGTGTAATTTGAAGCCTTCGTGTTCCCCAACTAGTTTACGACCTACCGCGGAGCTAACTGAATCGTTAAATAAATGAACTATAAGGGCAAACTAGTTAACGACCTACCGCGGAGCTAACTGAATCGTGAACTGAATGAACTATAAGGGTAAACTAGTTTACGACAGACCGTGGAGCTAAATGAATCTTAAACTGAATGAACTATAAGGGCAAACTAGTTTAGGATCTACCGCGGAGCTAACTGAATCGTGAACTGAATGAACTATAAGGGCAAACTAGTTTACGACTTACCGCGGAACTAAGTGAATCGTGAACTGAATGAACTATAAGGGCAAACTAGTTTACGACCTTCTTTTTTTTTTTTTTTTTGATTGTTGGAGGTTTAACGACCACCATGAGCAACACAATGGGCTAAAAGCAGTCGCCCGTCCCTAATTTAGGGTCACTGGTTCCAGGGAAGGGGAGAGCCAGTGCCGTAAGACAAACACAACATCCATGCCTCACCGGGATTCGAACCCGGACCGCTTTCGGACGAATGATCAGAGGCCATCGCTTAGACAACTGCGCCACCGGGGCGGCTAGTTTACGACCTACCGCGGAGCTAACTGAATCGTTAACTGAATGAACTATAAGGGCAAACTAGTTTACGACCTACCGCGGAGCGAACTGAATCGTGAACTAAAAGAACTATAAGGGCAAATTAGTTTACGACCTACCGCGGAGCTAACTGAATCGTGAACTTAATGAGTTATAAGGGCAAACTAGTTTACGACAGACCACGGAGCTAACTGAATCGTGAACTGAAAGAACTGTAAGGGCTAATTAGTTTACGACAGACCGCGGAGCTAACTGAATCGTGAACTGAATGAACTATAAGGGCAAACTAGTTTACGAACTACCGCGGAGCTAACTGAATCGTGAACTGAATGAACTATAAGGGCAAACTAGTTTATGACTTACCGCGGAGCTAACTGAATCGTGAACTGAATGAACTATAAGGGCAAACTAGTTTACGACTTAACGCGGAGCTAAGTGAAACGTGAACTGAATGAACTATAAGGGCAAACTAGTTTACGACGGACCGCGGAGCTAACTGAATCGTGAACTAAATGAACTATAAGGGCAAACTAGTTTACGACCTTTTTTTTATTTTTTGAGTGGAGGTTTAACGACCACAGTGAGCAAGTCAATGGGCTATAAGCAGTCGCCCGTCATTAATTTAGGGTCAATGGTTCCAAGGAAGGGAGAGAGCCTGTGCCGTAAGACAAAAACAACATCCATGCATCACCGGGATTCGAACCCGGACCCCTTTCGGACGAATGATCAGAGGCCATCGCTTAGACCACTGGGCCACCGGGCGGCTAGTTTACGACCTACCGCGGAGCTAACTGAATCGTTAACTGAATGAACTATAAAGGCAAACTAGTTTACGACCTACCGCGGAGCGAACTGAATCGTGAACTAAAAGAACTACAAGGGCAAACTAGTTTACGACCTACCGCGGAGCTAACTGAACCGTGAACTTAATGAATTATAAGGGCAAACTAGTTTACGACAGACCGAGGAGCTAACTGAATCGTGAACTGAATGAAATATAAGGGCAAACTAGTTTACGACAGACCGCGGAGCTAACTGAATCGTGAACTGAATGAACTATAAGGGCAAACTAGTTTACGAACTACCGCGGAGCTAACTGAATCGTGAACTGAATGAAATATAAGGGCAAACTAGTTTATGACTTACCGCGGAGCTAACTGAATCTTAAACAGAATAAACTATAAGGGCAAACTAGTTTACGACAGACCGCGGAGCTAACTGAATCGTGAACTGAAAGAACTGTAAGGGCTAATTAGTTTACGACAGACCGCGGAGCTAACTGAATCGTGAACTGAATGAACTATAAGGGCAAACTAGTTTACGAACTACCGCGGAGCTAACTGAATCGTGAACTGAATGAACTGTAAGGGCAAACTAGTTTACGACAGACCACGGAGCTAACTGAATCGTGAACTGAATGAACTATAAGGGCAAACTAGTTTACGACAGACCGCGGAGCTAACTGAATCTTAAACAGAATAAACTATAAGGGCAAACTAGTTTACGACCTACCGCGGAGCTAACTGAATCGTGAACTGAATGAACTATAAGGGCAAACTAGTTTACGACTTACCGCGGAGCTAAGTGAAACGTGAACTGAATGAACTATAAGGGCAAACTAGTTTACGACGGACCGCGGAGCTAACTGAATCGTGAACTAAATGAACTATAAGGGCAAACTAGTTTTTGACCCTTTTTTTTTATTTTTTGATTGGAGGTTTAACGACCACAGTGAGCAAGTCAATGGGCTATAAGCAGTCTCCCGTCCCTAATTTAGGGTCAATGGTTCCAAGGAAGGGAGAGAGCCTGTGCCGTAAGACAAAAACAACATCCATGCATCACCGGGATTCGAACCCGGACCCCTTTCGGACGAATGATCAGAGGCCATCGCTTAGACCACTGGGCCACCGGGCGGCTAGTTTACGACCTACCGCGGAGCTAACTGAATCGTTAACTGAATGAACTATAAGGGCAAACTAGTTTACGACCTACCGCGGAGCGAACTGAATCGTGAACTAAAAGAACTACAAGGGCAAACTAGTTTACGACCTACCGCGGAGCTAACTGAACCGTGAACTTAATGAATTATAAGGGCAAACTAGTTTACGACAGACCGCGGAGCTAACTGAATCGTGAACTGAATGAAATATAAGGGCAAACTAGTTTACGACAGACCGCGGAGCTAACTCAATCGTGAACTGAATGAACTATGAGGGCAAACTAGTTTACGACAGACCACAGAGCTAACTGAATCGTGAACTGAAAGAACTATAAGGTCAAACTAGTTTACGACAGACCGCGGAGCTAACTGAATCGTAAACTGAATGAACTATAAGGGCTAATTAGTTTACGACCTACCGCGTAGCTAACTGAATAGTGAACTGAATGAACTATAAGTGCAAACTAGTTTACGACAGACCGCGGAGCTAACTGAATCGTGAACTGAATGAACTATAAGGGCAAACTAGTTAACGACTTGCCGCGGAGCTAGCTGAATCGTGAATTGAATGAACTATAAGGGCAAACTAGTTTACAACAGACTGCGGAGGTAATTTAATCGAGAACTGAATGAACTATAAGGGCAAACTAGCTTAGGACCTACCGCGGAGGTAACTGAACCGTGAACTGAATGAACTATAAGGGCAAACTAGTTTACGACAGACCGTGGAGCTAACTGAATATTGAACTGATTAAACTATAACGGCAAACTAGTTTACGAACTTATTTTTTTTTATTTTTTTTATTGGAGGTTTAACGACCAATGTGAGCAACTCAATGGTCTATAAGCAGTCGCCTGTCCCTAATTAAGGGTCACTGGTTCCAGGGAAGGGAGAGAGCCAGTGCCGTTAGACAAACACAACATGCATGCCTCACCGGGATTCGAACCCGGACCCCTTTCAGACGAATGATCAGAGGCCATCGCTTAGACCACTGCGCCACCGGGCCGGCTAATTTACGACCTACCGCGGAGCTGACTGAATCGTTAACAGAATGAACTATAAGGGCAAACTAGTTTACGAACTACCGCGGAGCTAACTGAATCGTATATTAAATGAACTATAAGGGCAAACTAGTTTACGACCTACCGCGGAGCTAACTGAATCGTGAACTGAATGAACTATAAGGGCAAACTAGTTTACGACAGACCGCAGAGCTAACTGAATCGTGAACTGAAAGAACTAGAAGGGCAAACTAGTTTACGACCTACCGCGGAGCTAACTGAATCGTGAACTGAATGAACTATAAGGGCAAACTTGTTTACGACCTACCGCGGAGCTAACTGAAACGTAAGATGAATGAACTATAAGGGCAAACTAGTTAACGACCTACCGCGGAGCTAACTGAAACGTAAGATGAATGAACTATAAGGGCAAACTAGTTAACGACCTACCGCGGAGCTAACTAAATCGTGCACTGAATGAACTATAAGGGCAAACTAGTTTACGACCTACCGCGGAGCTAACTGAATCGCGAACTGAATGAACTATAAGGGCAACCTAGTTTAGGACCTAACGCGGAGCTAACTGAATCGTGAACTGAATGAACTATAAGGGCAAACTGGTTTACGACAGACGGCGGAGCTAACTGTATATTTAACTGAATGAACTATAAGGGCAAACTAGTTTAGGACCTAACGCGGAGCTAACTGAATCGTGAACTGAATGAACTATAAGGGCAAATTAGTTTACGACAGACGGCGGAGCTAACTGTATATTTAACTGAATGAACTATAAGGGCAAACTAGTTTAATATTTTTTTTATTTGAGGTTTAACGACCACCGTGAGCAACTCAATGGGCTATAAGCAGTCGCCAGTCCCTAATTTAGGGTCACTGGTTCCAGGGAAGGGACAGAGCCACTGCCGTAAGACAAACACAAAATACATGCCTCACCGGGATTCGAACTCGGACCCCTTTCCGACGAATGATCAGAGGCCATCGCTTAGACCACTGCGCCACCGGGGCGGCTAGTTTACGACCTGCCGCGGAGCTGACTGAATCGTTAACAGAATGAACTATAAGGGCAAACTAGTTTACGACCTACCGCGGAGCTAACTGAATCGTGAACTGAATGAACTATAAGGGCAAACTAGTTTACGACCTACCGCGGAGCGAACTGAATCGTGAACTAAAGGAACTACAAGTGCAAACTAGTTTACGACCTACCGCGGAGCTAACTGAATCGTGAACTGAATGAAATATAAGGGCAAACTAGTTTATGACTTACCGCGGAGCTAACTGAATCGTGAACTGAATGAACTAAAAAGGCAAACTAGTTTACGACAGACCGCGGAGCTAACTGAATCTTAAACAGAATAAACTATAAGGGCAAACTAGTTTACGACCTACCACGGAGCTAACTGAATCGTGAACTGAATGAACTATAAGGGCAAACTAGTTTACGACTTACCGCGGAGCTAAGTGAAACGTGAACTGAATGAACTATAAGGGCAAACTAGTTTACGACGGACCGCGGAGCTAACTGAATCGTGAACTAAATGAACTATAAGGGCAAATTAGTTTACGACCTTTTTTTTTTTTATTTTTTGAGTGGAGGTTTAACGACCACAGTGAGCACGTCAATGGGCTATAAGCAGTCGCCCGTCATTAATTTAGGGTCAATGGTTCCAAGGAAGGGAGA
The DNA here is from genome assembly GCA_039090855.1 of Macrothele yani. Classification (NCBI taxonomy): domain Eukaryota; kingdom Metazoa; phylum Arthropoda; class Arachnida; order Araneae; family Macrothelidae; genus Macrothele; species Macrothele yani. The sequence goes on along the minus strand of CM077034.1, from coordinate 192,449,828 downwards.
GAGCCTGTGCCGTAAGACAAAAACAACATCCATGCATCACCGGGATTCGAACCCGGACCTCTTTCGGACGAATGATCAGAGGCCATCGCTTAGACCACTGGGCCGCCGGGCGGCTAGTTTACGACCTACCGCGGAGCTAACTGAATCGTTAACTGAATGAACTATAAGGGCAAACTAGTTTACGACCTACCGCGGAGCTAACTGAACCGTGAACTGAAAGAACTAGAAGGGCAAACTAGTTTACGACCTACCGCGGAGCTAACTGAATCGTGAACTGAATGAACTATAAGGGCAAACTTGTTTACGACCTACCGCGGAGCTAACTGAAACGTAAGATGAATGAACTATAAGGGCAAACTAGTTAACGACCTACCGCGGAGCTAACTAAATCGTGCACTGAATGAACTATAAGGGCAAACTAGTTTACGACAGACCGTGTAGCTAACTGAATCGCGAACTGAATGAACTATAAGGGCAAACTAGTTTAGGACCTAACGCGGAGCTAACTGAATCGTGAACTGAATGAACTATAAGGGCAAACTGGTTTACGACAGACGGCGGAGCTAACTGTATATTTAACTGAATGAACTATAAGGGCAAACTAGTTTAGGACCTAACGCGGAGCTAACTGAATTGTGAACTGAATGAACTATAAGGGCAAATTAGTTTACGACAGACGGCGGAGCTAACTGTATATTTAACTGAATGAACTATAAGGGCAAACTAGTTTAATAATTTTTTTTTATTTGAGGTTTAACGACCACCGTGAGCAACTCAATGGGCTATAAGCAGTCGCTAGTCCCTAATTTAGGGTCACTGGTTCCAGGGAAGTGAGAGAGCCACTGCCGTAAGACAAACACAAAATACATGCCTCACCGGGATTCGAACTCGGACCCCTTTCCGACGAATGATCAGAGGCCATCGCTTAGACCACTGCGCCACCGGGGCAGCTAGTTTACGACCTGCCGCGGAGCTGACTGAATCGTTAACAGAATGAACTATAAGGGCAAACTAGTTTACGACCTACCGCGAAGCTAACTGAATCGTGAACTGAATGAACTATAAGGGCAAACTAGTTTACGACCTACCGCGGAGCGAACTGAATCGTGAACTAAAGGAACTACAAGTGCAAACTAGTTTACGACCTACCGCGGAGCTAACTGAATCGTGAACTGAATGAAATATAAGGGCAAACTAGTTTATGACTTACCGCGGAGCTAACTGAATCGTGAACTGAATGAACTATAAGGGCAAACTAGTTTACGACAGACCGCGGAGCTAACTGAATCTTAAACAGAATAAACTATAAGGGCAAACTAGTTTACGACCTACCACGGAGCTAACTGAATCGTGAACTGAATGAACTATAAGGGCAAACTAGTTTACGACTTACCGCGGAGCTAAGTGAAACGTGAACTGAATGAACTATAAGGGCAAACTAGTTTACGACGGACCGAGGAGCTAACTGAATCGTGAACTGAATGAACTATAAGGGCAAACTAGTTTATGACTTACCGCGGAGCTAACTGAATCGTGAACTGAATGAACTATAAGGGCAAACTAGTTTACGACTTAACGCGGAGCTAAGTGAAACGTGAACTGAATGAACTATAAGGGCAAACTAGTTTACGACGGACCGCGGAGCTAACTGAATCGTGAACTAAATGAACTATAAGGGCAAATTAGTTTACGACCTTTTTTTTTTTATTTTTTGAGTGGAGGTTTAACGACCACAGTGAGCAAGTCAATGGGCTATAAGCAGTCGCCCGTCATTAATTTAGGGTCAATGGTTCCAAGGAAGGGAGAGAGCCTGTGCCGTAAGACAAAAACAACATCCATGCATCACCGGGATTTGAACCCGGACCTCTTTCGGACGAATGATCAGAGGCCATCGCTTAGACCACTGGGCCGCCGGGCGGCTAGTTTACGACCTACCGCGGAGCTAACTGAATCGTTAACTGAATGAACTATAAGGGCAAACTAGTTTACGACCTACCGCGGAGCTAACTGAACCGTGAACTTAATGAATTATAAGGGCAAACTAGTTTACGACAGACCGCGGAGCTAACTGAATCGTGAACTGAATGAAATATAAGTTCAAACTAGTTTACGACAGACCGCGGAGCTAACTGAATCGTGAACTGAATGAACTATAAGGGCAAACTAGTTTACGACAGACGGCGGAGCTAACTGTATATTTAACTGAATGAACTATAAGGGCAAACTAGTTTAGGACCTAACGCGGAGCTAACTGAATCGTGAACTGAATGAACTATAAGGGCAAACTAGTTTACGACAGACGGCGGAGCTAACTGTATATTTAACTTAATGAACTATAAGGGCAAACTAGTTTAGGAATTGTTTTTTTATTTGAGGTTTAACGACATCCGTGAGCAACTCAATGGGCTATAAGCAGTCGCCAGTCCCTAATTTAGGGTCACTGGTTCCAGGGAAGGGAGAGAGCCAGTGCCGTAAGACAAACACAAAATACATGCCTCACCGGGATTCGAACTCGGACCCCTTTCCGACGAATGATCAGAGGCCATCGCTTAGACCACTGCGCCACCGGGGCGGCTAGTTTACGACCTACCGCGGAGCTGACTGAATCGTTAACAGAATGAACTATAAGGGCAAACTAGTTTACGACCTACCGCGGAGCTAACTGAATCGTGAACTAAAAGAACTACAAGTGCAAACTAGTTTACGACCTACCGCGGAGCTAACTGAACCGTGAACTTAATGAATTATAAGGGCAAACTAGTTTACGACAGACCGCGGAGCTAACTGAATCGTGAACTGAATGAAATATAAGGGCAAACTAGTTTACGACAGACCACAGAGCTAACTGAATCTTGAACTAAATGAACTATAAGGGCAAACTAGTTTATGACAGACCACGCAGCTAACTGGATCGTGAACTGAATGAACTATAAGGGCAAACTAGTTTACGACCTACCGCGGAGCTAACTGAATCGTGAACTGAATGAACTATAAGGGCAAACTAGTTTCGGCAGACCTCGGAGCTAACTGAATCGTGAACTGAATGAAATATAAGGGCAAACTAGTTTACGACAGACCGCGGAAGTAACTGAATCTTGAACTGAATGAACTATAAGGGCAAACTAGTTAACGACCTACGGCGGAGCTAACTGAATCTTGAACTGAATGAACTATAGGGGCAAACTAGTTCACGACCTACCGCGGAGCTAACTGAATTGTGAAATTAATGAACTATAAGGGCAAACTAGTTTACGACAGACAGCGGAGCTAACTAAATCTTGAACTGAATGAACTGTATGGGCAAACTAGTTTACGATCTACCGCGGAGCTAACTGAATCGTGAACTGAATGAACTATTAGGGCAAACTAGTTTACGACAGACCACGGAGATAACTGAATCGTGAACTGAATGAACTATAAGGGCAAACTAGGTAACGACCTACCGCGGAGCTAACTGAATCATGAACTGAATGAACTATTAGGGCAAACTAGTTTACGACCTACCGCGGAGCTAACTGAATCGTGAACTGAATGAACTATAAGGGCAAACTAGTTTACGACCTGCCGCGGAGCTAACTGAATCGTGAACTGAATGAACTATAAAGGCAAACTAGTTTACGACCTACCGCGGAGCTAACTGAATCGTGAACTGGATGAACTATAAGGGAAAACTAGTTTACGACTTACCTCGGAGCTAACTGAATCGTGAACTGAATGAACTATAAAGGCAAACTAGTTTACGACTTACCGCGGAGCTAACTGAATCTTGAACTGAATGAATTATAAGGGCAAACTAGTTTACGACAGACCGCGGAGCTAACTGAATTTTGAACTGAATGAACTATAAGGGCAAACTAGTTTACGACCTACTGCGGAGCTAACTGTATCGTGAACTGAATGAACTATAAGGGCAAACTAGTTTACGACCTACCGCGGAGCTAACTGAATCGTGAACTGAATGAACTATAAAGGCTAATTAGTTTACGACCTACCGCGGAGCTAACTGAATCGTGAACTGAATGAACTATATGTACAAACTAGTTTACGACAGACCGCGGAGCTAACTGAACCTTGAACTGAATGAACTATAAGGGCAAACTAGTTTACGACCTACCGCGGGGCTTACTGAATCGTGAACTGAATGAACTATACGGGCAAACTAGTTTACGACCTACAGCGGAGCTAACTGAATCGTGAAATGAATGAACTATAAGGGCAAACTAGTTAACGACCTACCGCGGAGCTAACTGAATCGTGAACTGAATGATCGATAAGGGCAAACTAGTTTACGACAGACCGCGGAGCTCAGTGAGCTGCGAACTGAATGAACTATGAGAGCAAACTAGTTTACGACAGACCGCGGAGCTCAGTGAGCTGCGAACTGAATGAACTAGAAGAGCAAACTAGTTTACGACAGACCGCTGAGCTCAGTGAGCTGCTAACTGAATGAACTATGAGGGCACATTTTTTTACGACAGACCGCGGAGCTCAGTGAGCTGCGAACTGAATGAACTAGAAGAGCAAACTAGTTTACGACAGACCGCGGTGCCCAGTGAGCTGCGAACTGAATGAACTATGAGAGCAATCTAGTTTACGACAGACCGTGGAGCTCAGTGAGCTGCTAAATGAATGAAGTATGAGAACAAACTAGTTTACGACAGACCGCGGAGCTCAGTGAGCTGCGAACTGAATGAACTATGAGAGAAAACTAGTTTACGACAGACCGTGGAGCTCAGTGAACCGCGAACTGAATGAACTATGAGATCACACTAGTTTACAACATACCGCGGAGCTTACGGAGCCGTGAACTAAATGAACTAAGTGAACTAGTTCACTAAAGATATCTGAACTGTGTCGAGCGCTCTCTGTCGTGAACTAAGATGCGCAAGCCTAGTGTCAAGTTTAATTATTTAAAGTTTCGCTTTTTAAGCGTTCCCATAAAAAGGTATAAGATGAATAGTAAAGCAAGTGATTGTAATTTTTTATTTTATATGTATGATTTTTTTGAGATAAAATACTGTAGATCACACAATTACAGAAATAAGATTTGATGTACAATTTTCTAGAAAGCGACAAAGGATATTGATAATAAGTATGTTAATGTTTATACGTAAGTCCCTTGTTGAATACCCGAAATGCAGTTTCATCCAGTTTTAGTGGTTCTAAAATGCAAAGAACTTCAATAATTCTCATTTTTCCCATTTTCACAACCTACGAATACAGGTACCGTTTTTTCTAGGCTGGGGTAAGTTTCTTAAGATTTCCAGCGTAATACGAAGCAAAATAGAATAGGAACATATGTAAAAACATTAGGATCCGTTTCAAGATTTTCGGTAATCTACATAACATATTTGATACGAAAAACAGTATTTTCTGAAATTTACGTAATGAAATTTGTATTATGTCTGTAGTAATATTTTTTAAGAAAAAGGATTAAGATTTTCTGCTTTAAAAGTAAGCAGATAGATGTCTGCCGGGTTTTCTCTTATTTTCCATAAGCAATACAATATAGCAGTAGGAAAGCCTCAATGCCTCTCCCTTAACTGTTGCACTCGATCCACAGCTGGAGCTGTTGCTACAGAAAATCTAACATCCCTTATTAATATGAGCAACGACCTCTTGCTCTAAATTCACTGTTAGTGTACTGACCAGAATTCCAGAGTAATTTTAATTTCCTCTACTTTTCCTGATCATCTCTCCAACCAGCTCTTTTAAATCTTCCGTTAAAATCTCCTCATCGTGCCACTCAAGGCGTCGTTTATCTCCCTAACTTTTATATTAGCAAGTCCTATTCTTTTTGTTGCGTCACATTCTCAGTAACTGATACAAACGCAGTGTGGTTCTCTTGGGAATCTTAATTGCAGTCAAGCCAAAGCTTACGCTAGACGCCATTAATCCATGATTTTGAATATTCCCCGTATGCTGCCGAAATGCTGGAGATACCTTTCGTGATGTCCTATGACTTTCAGTAAAAAGCGTACCTAGACATTTTTGCACCCGGGACAAACCGCAACACATGTGTCTTTTTTTTTTAAACTAAAGGAACACCGTGAGTAACTCCAAGGGATACATGTATCAGCAGTCGCCAGTCCATAATTCAGGGATCCCGGTCCCAGGGAAGAGAGAGATACAGAGAGAGATATATAGAGAGAGACAGAGAGTGATAGAGAGAGAGAGAGAGAGAGAGAGTGCCTTAATACCAGCAATATACCCAGCCTCATCCGCGACACCAAAACGGACCTACACGGTGAACGAATGAATATCGATAAAACAATTAGCGACATAACTAAATGTTGGATGCACAGTAAACCGGCACCGCCCAGGTGGCCGAGAGCTAAGAATCGCTGTCTTTAGACCAAGCGTCCGAGGTGCTATATGGCTGGTGAGTTTGTCCTGAGGCACTGGCCGTCTCACTTTCCAGAAACCAGTGGCTCTAAATGATGGACATGTGCCCACTTTAGTTGCGCAAGGTGGTCTTTATACTCCCAAAGAAACACATGTATTCAAATTATGACGATTTCTGCATTATTTGCAAACTAGGTAGGACCGACCGTAAAACGATAAACCGGCCGAATGCAGCCAATAGGTCCGCAGTCACAGTAATGATAGCATAGAACCAGATAATCTCCAAAAATATGACAACATCGATATTTTTCAACATAAAGTTAAGTAGTACTTATCCTTTAATTTTAAAAGCGAACAACTGACATCGCTTGAACATTTTGAGGAAGAAATGCGAATTTTAAGCTGTGAAATCTACCGAAATTGTAGAAAAGTAAGCAAATTCGGAAAATGGACAAACAACTAAAAATGGCCCGAAAAATATGTACCCAAAGCTCGTGAAAGCGTTTCGATTCAAATTCTAATCAGCATGGAAAGAGCAAGTATTCCACCACCTCTTGATGTGCGTCAGGGGCAGCCGCTCTGCTGTCCTGCCCTACGTAGGCCTTTGCTTTCAACAATTTACATTATCGTACACCTGAAATTCCCTTGAGTGTTTTCCGTAAGTGACAAGCCTTAAAGGTCGATTTTACTTCTTTATTCATGGTTTGTAAAATTGAAGATGTTTGGTGAAAAGAAAGCAGTCTTGATATCTAGACCATTTGTTACATTCCGTTATTTGTTTAAGTTTTTAAATTTTAGGCCATAGTTTATTCATTTAGTATTATACTTTTCATCATCATCACCATCATTGTCAACCATTATCAATCCACTGCTGGACGAAGGTCTCCCCAAGTTTCCTCCACAACGGTCGGTCTTGTGCCAGTCTCCTCCATGTCACCCCTGCATACTTTCGAATTTCATCCACCCATCTCCCATGTGGTCTTCTTCTGGGTCTTTTCCTGTCCCTTGGAATCCAATCTAAAATTTCGGCTGTCCATCGATGATCTGTCCTTCTGGCAGTATGTCCAGCCCATTGCCATTTCAGGGATTTAACTCTGATCATGATGTCTTCCACTCTTGTCATTTTTCGGATCCACGAGTTCCTCTTCTTATCTCTCCTGGTTACACCAAGCATGCACCTCTCCATGCTTCTTTGAGTTGTCTGCAGCCTTTGTATGTCTCTTTTAGTTAAGGTCCACGTCTCCGCACCATACGTAAGCACTGGAAGGATGCATTGATCAAACACTTTTCTTTTAAGACATAATGGCATATTGCTCTTGAAAATTATGCTGTTTCTTCCAAAAGCTCTCCAGGCAAGTTTTGTACGCCGATTAATTTCTTCATCAATGTGACCCTCACTTGATATCTGCTGTCCAAGATAAACGTACGTGTCTGTTATCTCCAGCTTTTCTCCATCAATCGATAAATCTTCATTTCTTGTAAAAGCATTGAACATCACTTTTGTCTTCTGAAAGTTCATTTTTAATCCCACTTCTTTACTCTTGTCAGCAAGTTCCTGGATCATACTCTGCAGCTCTGATGGGGTAGTTGCAAAAATGACTACGTCATCAGCAAAACGAAGGTGGGTTAGATAATCTCCATTAATCTTTATCCCCTTGTTTTCCCAGCTCAGTGACTGAAAAACACCCTCCAATGTGGCATTAAAGAGCTTCGGAGATATGGTGTCACCTTGTCTCACTCCCTTCCCAATTTTTACGTGTGTTGTATTTTCAAACAGCCTAATCTTTGCACTTGCATTTTCATAGATGTTATTAATAATATTAATGTATGCATCTTCAATACCGCAGGTTTTCAGAGCCATTGTAACTGCTGATGGTTTCACCGAATCAAAGGCTTTTTCATAATCGATAAAAGCCATGCACAATGGAAGTTCATATTCCCTCGCTCTTTCAATTAGTTCTCTCAACACGTGGATATGATCTATTGTGCTGTAGCCACTCCTGAATGCAGCTTGTTCTCTCGGTTGAGCCATGTCCAGTGTTACCTTCAAGCGGTGTGAAAGAACTTTAGTGAAGATTTTATAAACTACTGATAGGAGGCTGATAGGTCTGTAGTTTCCGAGATCCTTAATGTCACCTTTCTTATGTAGCAGGATCATTGTAGCGGTGTTCCAATCCTCAGGAATCTTTCCTTCATTAAGGCATCGAGTGAAAATTTGGCCGAGTACTGTTTCGATTTCTCCACTTGCTTCTTGTATGATGTCTACAGTAATTCCATCTTCTCCTGGAGCTTTTCCTCGCTTCATGTTCTTGATTGCATGTGCAACTTCTGCTGGAAGGACTGGAGGAACTCTGGTACTGGTATCTTTCATGATGTCTGGAGTGCATATATCATCCCTTTCATATAATTTGGAGTAGAAATCTTTCACTCTTGTCAAAATTTCGCCTCTATTTCTTGTTACAGAACCATCTTCTTTTCTCAGTGCCATAATCTGTTTTCTTCCCTTACTGAGATGTCCCTTTGCTATCTTTAGGCTTTGGTTGTTTTCAATTGCTTTCCTCACTAGTTCACAGTTGAATTTTCTTACGTCTTCAGTGATATTTTTTCTTACTGTCTTGCATAGCTCTATATATTCCACTTTGGAAGTCACATCTTCTTTAGTTGTCCTCATCTCTCTTCTTTTTTGTATCAACATTTTGGTTTTTCCTGATAATTTGTTCACATGCAACTTGTTCTTAGACCCAGCTAATTTTGTTGCTGTTTCCATAAGAGCTTTGGTTACTTTTCTGTTAACTTCAGAGATGTCCACTTCTTCCGATGTTAGGCCTTCTAAAGCAGAGAACCTGTTCTTCAGTTCTAACTTGAAGGTATTATGGTGTTTTTTAAGGTTGGTTATGTCAATAGATTTTGTTTGTCCTATGAGCTTGCCACGTTCAAGTTTAGTGTTGAGGTGCATCTTACATCTCACCAATCTATGGTCACTACCTGTGTTGAACTTGTTTAGCACACTGCAGTCTTCGATGACGAATTTTTTGTTACACATAATAAAATCAATTTCACTTGTCGTCCCATTTGGATGTCTCCATGTCCATTTCCTGTGTGGCCTTTTCTTGAAAAAGGAGTTCAAGATGAAAAACCCTTCTGCCTCTGCAAACTCAACGAGAGTATTTCCACGCTGGTTTCTGTTGCCACGACCGAATTTACCTACTGAAGTTTCATTCTGTTGCCGTTGCCCTATTTTTGCATTGAAATCTCCCATAATTATCTTCAAATGCTGCTTACCTTTATTATTTAAATGGCAAATTTCCTCAAAAAATTCTTCAATTTCTTCTTCAGGATGACTTGTGGTGGGTGCATAAGTTTGAATAATCTGAGCCTGGTATCTTTTCGAGAGTTGGATAACAAGTCGTGCAGCTCTGTCAGAGGAACTTTCAACTTCTACAACTTTGTCCTTCAGTTTCTTGTTTATTATAAATCCAACACCACTAGTTCTGCCAGTATCTGTCCCACGATAGTAGAAGAGATGTCCACTTTTCAGTTCGATGAGATCTTCTCCTTTTCTCCTTACCTCACTTAGCCCCACGATGTCCCACTTGATCCTTTGTAGTTCCTCTTCCAATTCAAGAAGCCTTGAATCAGAAGATAGGGAGCGTCCATTGTAAGTAGCCAAGGTCAGCATCAGATGGCAGCCTAGTCCGGTCCTCCGGGGATTCTTAGCACCCTCTGCCTTCATGTCGCACTGGCCGCTGCCTTGGCCAGGTACATTCCAGCTGCCGGAGACTGAGGGCCAAGATTTAAGTTGTGGAATCATTTTGGAGGGGTTTGGCCATAACTCACCACGCTGGCCAAGCGGGTTGGTGAGTGTGGGATAGCATTTCCTCTGATCCCGATGGTATAGTTATACCGCTATGGGCGGTCGTCAGAGCCCCTTTAGTGGGAACAGGATGCACCACGAGAAGGCGGGGTTGACATTTGTCAAGGAGAGGCTGTGATGTTACGCATCACCTGACCTTACATCCCATTATACTTTTATAAAAATGTAAGTTGTATTAAAATGTCAAGATCATGTTGTGTTAGAATGTTTAGCAGAATCATGGCTCATCACCCCATTCAATCAAGATTCATGAGATACACACAATAGTGAAGTGTATGTAAATTGAAGCGTCGTAGACCTATACTGATAATATCACTTTGGCTAGTAAGATAATTACCGTGGTAAATAATGATATGCTTGTTTAAATCTGCATGATTGTAATAAAGACCATGGCTTCTTAATTTTTATCTAGGAAAATTTCATTTTGCTTTTAGCTTTCAATATTAATTTTCTTCGAATTTTCGTAAAATATGTTTTTGGAAAACAGAAATAAAACTTTTGAAAATTCTGTCTTCACATGTTTTTTAGTGATCATCTTTTTCTGCAAAATTAACCGAATTAAGTTTCAAATTTTTGTATTATTTCTTCAAAAGTAATTTCTGTAAAAATGTGAGTTCTCTAAAATATATATTTGATGCTTAGTGTGTGTGCCTTGCGGCGTTCCTCAAATTCCTGTGTTATATAGTCCCATATATTAAGAAAATTATATTGGTTTATAAAAGAGCAAAAAGTTCATCACTTGTAATTACATGACACCGAATATTCGGTCCAGCATGGTCTGCGTCTTCCGAAAGAATAATTACGATTTCATCTGTGTAGTTCCGCTCTAGTGTGGGCAAAAAGTAAAATCCTTTCAGTTCCCAGGAAGTATAGAGGAGCCTAAAAAGTTTTCGATTTACCGCGAATGAAGAAGTGAATGAAGCAATGTATCCTTCGCATGTTTCTGACGAAAGATGACATTTTACTAACGGCATGAAGAAGATCCTGCATAAAGAAGAAATTGTGTTGAAAATTAAAGGGACGCTGTCCAAAATGTCTTCGGTAAGTTGGCAAATACTGTTGTAATACATCCTGTAAGTTCATTTCTGCTAATAATATTCTCAACTTATGTGCATCAATGTACCCTCTTATAAGGTACACCAACCCTCGCATACAAGTGGCTCCCTCCAACACGTAAAACGCACGTGATCAAGGTCAACCTTTTAAATCACTCAGTCCACATGACCCAACATTAAATCTGACGATACAAAAATGTCGTATACGTCAAAAAAATAAATTAAGTAATGCGTGCTTCAAAATTAAATGCAAAGAATGGAGCCATAATTTAAATACTATAATATAAAAATAAATTACCGACATCTTAAAAAATCAGTGTAAATTGTATTTTATTCAGAAGTTTGAGCAAATAAATTTTAAACATTAGTTTACTTTTCACGAGTCTTTGGACTTTGCATTTCTTTCATTAAATAGTGCATTGCAAGTGGAATGAATATTATTCTTACAATCAGAGAAAATTACCTGGATATTAGAAAACTATCTTCCGCTTATGCGCTTCTGGCCAAAAAATGGACAATTTTAATCTGATCCCCTAAATTACTGCAATTTTTCCTCAGTCAGCATTACATCTACTTGCATTCGAAAATATCAAAGCATATGACTCACTAAGAAGTCGTGTTTCGTTGATTTCGGGCTAGATGCTTTTGCATTCTATTCACAATGTCTTGAATATTCTGTCACAATGACTTCAATATTTTAGATCTATTTGTCCTGATCATGCCGAGCCAAACGCTCTGCAAAACTAGAGTAGATGTTGAATAAAGATTTAATTGTGAATAAACGTTTCTGTTTTATTCTACATGTTCATGTCACTAGAAGGGTTGACCACCGTTGGAAAACGAACATACTAAATCAAATACAAAGGGACAGGAAAGGTCACAAGAGAAGACTACGAGGTGGATAAATGCGTAATATCCTTGAGAAACTTAGATACAACTACTTAAAAACAAAACATTGTTGGGGATGCATCGAAAGATCTGTATTTACGAGGGGATTGATAATAATTGATAATGAGAATGACGCACTTGTTGGAGCTTGTAGAACTCGCGAAACAGAATTTCAGTCGTTCTTGCGTTAATTAAAGGAAGAACAAAATAAAGATTAAAAAATTAAATGATTTAATATTTTTGTTGTAATCTATCACACTGTGAGAATTTCGTTATAGAAATTTAAAAGAAACCACGATAAATTTGCCGGAATATACGGGGAGGGGGTGGGGGGGTGGTTTCTTGTCAAGATTAAGCAAACCAAACCTTCAGTGAATAAAACAAAACATTAAGGTACCACTGTTCCTTTCCTTTTCTTAAAAGCTAAATGCCAAAGAAACATCTCTGTCCACATTAAACGATACCAGAGAACGTTGCAAATACGCATCTGAGCAAAACCTTTATACACTAGCGTGCAAAAATTAAGGTCGAGACGGTTTTTCGAATGTAACGCCGTGCAGAAGAGCTCCACATCGACTCAAATCACACCATAAGATCCCCAAGATGTACGAATATGGGACAAGTGAGCAAAACCATCCAAACAAGGAATACAAAGGATACAAAAGCACTTTATGGACACAGTAGCTTTGAGCACAACTGGACAGAGGACAGAATCGTCCATGTGACAGGAGGCTGACAAGAAAAATCCAGTCTTTAGTAGAGGATATGATCACCCCTGACTGCGTTGCAGGATTTACAACGTCTGTCCAAACTCAGGATGACGTCAAGTAGCTGTTGAGTCATCGCGGCCCATTCCTCTTGTAGCGCCAATCGCAGCTGCGGAATAGTTGTTGGCGGCTGGTGACGTCCGGCCAAGCGTCTCCCGAAAAAGTTGCACACGTTTTCGATTGGATTTTGGTCCGGGGACCTTGCGGGCCAATCCATGTGTTGAATATCTTAACTCTCCAACATCTCTGTGACAGCCACTGTGCGATGAGGTGTAACGTTTTCTTCCATGAAGAGGAACTCATGACCCACAGTACCTCTAAATAAACGCACGTGAGGCATGACAACCTCGGTATAATAGCGGACACCAGTGACTGAACCTTCTTGGGAGATGTAGATGTCAGTACGGCCACCAAGCATGATACCGCCCCAAATGAGAACTTCGCCACCTTCAAACCGGTCTCTTTCGATGATGTTGGATTTGTGATTGCGTGTTCCCAGCTCTCTCCAGATGTGTATACGTCCAGAATCGCTCGTCAGACTAAATCGGCTCTTATCCGTAAAGTGAACTCGACCCCTATGCTGATGTGTCCAGTTCTTGTGTTCCTGGCACCACAGAAACCGCCGTCTCCGATGAGCAAGCGTTAATGGCCCACACCGTACTGGTCGTCGTGCAAAGAGACCACCTTTGTGCAGCCTCCTGTTCACGGTAAAACGCGATAACGGACGTCCAGTTGTCTGTTGCATATGCCTTGCGATTTCTCCCGCTGTCTGCTGTCTGTCTCTTCTCGCCAGTAGGACAATACACCGGTTGTCCGCTGCCGTGGTTGTTCGTGGACGACCACTGCTAAACTCTCGGACAGCTGTTTCTGTCGTTTAAAATGCTCTTCAAGCTCGTGAAACGAAGCTGTGAGCGATCTTCAACTCCTCGGTCACACTACGACTTTTTTCCCACTTCCCAATGACGCGAACTTGGGTAAAGTCATCCAGATGTCGTACAGTAGATTGCCTGTTGGCCATATCACACGGTGGCAGCAACTCGACGTCGTTCAAACCGATGTACAACGTGCAATAACTTTCAAGCAAAAACAGAAAAACAGCATTCATTTAATGAAAACAAAAGACGTGTTTCCTATCGTTTTTTTCTAAATGAACTTAACTAACAACCGAAAACTACAGCTAATAATTTAATCAGATAACAAACATTGTGCTTTGAATCCTTAAAACTAGACTTAAAATTTTTGAAATAAATGTTGTAAATAACCAGTTCGTATTTATTGTAATATGCATATGTTTTCAGAGCTCTACCGGGCGGAATGTAAAAGAAAAACGGTAGATTTCTTATCAGAGTTATCTTCTTCTGGAGCAAAGCGGCAACATTGCGCCAAACGATATGCCTTGTGGAGTAGCTCACATGTGTGCATGACAAAGGAAAAGATGCATTTTGCATTTTCATCACTGCGTGTTGCTCATATTTTTTCTAAATATTTGATTGGAGGTTTAACGACCACCGTGGACAACTCAGTGGGCTATAAGCAGTCGCCCGTTGTAAATTAGGGCCACTGGTTCCAGGGAAAGTTGAGACCCAGCGCCGTAAGACAAACAAAACATGCATGCCTCACCGGGATTCGAAGCCAGACCCATCTCGCACGAATGGTAAGAAGTCATCGCTTATGCCTCTGCGACACCAGGGGTATCCCTTAATAAGTCACCTTGCCGAACGTTAAAAATTTAGGAAGATTTAATAAGATTTAATTTGTTTAATACCTGAAGCTTTTTTTTATAATATGCTCAGCTGATGCCAGTTTTCTGATATTCGGTAAGTTATATGCTTAACTGTGTCCAATCTCTACAAGGGTGAATGAATTATTGATAGTAACGAGATCTTTTTTTTATGGGGACATTTCTCTGAGATTTGCGAAATTGCAAATGCGCGATTTTAATGAGAAAGAGAAATTTGATGGTACCTCTGTGGCTGGCATTTTAGAGTGACGGTATTCGTTTCATCAGGTAATGGCGTACCTTCGCTGGAGAAGAAATACGCAACTTTAGACATTCGTGCGGTCATTGTCTTTCGACGCAGTTTCAGCCTGAAAACATGGGCGCACGGATGATTGGAACAAGCAGTTTGAATTTATCTATGCCACAGCCGTCTCACGCCACTTTAGGACATACACAGAATTCAAACAAAAGGGATGTAATTTCAAGATTTACTTAAAATATTAAGCTGCCGTTGAGTAGTTGCGAAGTTCTGAATAATTAAGTAGGCATGTTGCGAATTTCAAACGAAATATGGTTTAAAGGTAAAAGGTTTACCTATGTGAAAAATGTTCCTGTATTTGCATTTCCAATTTCGCTGCTTGTTCTGCAATTATTTGCTTTTGTTTTGAATTAAAATCATTTTGTTCATTTTTATGAAGATTTACTGTCAAAATCAAGTAAGGATTCAAAAGCATATTACTTTTCTGATAAGTATCATTTGGAAATATGGTGAACCGAAACAATTGCAATGAAACGTTAATGTCATTTTGCGGTATACGGCGTTCATGACGACCGGATATCTATTGGTGAAAGGTGACTGCGTTTTCAGCTCCCCTCTTTGGAGAGTTCTGGACAAGAGGAAATGCTAATCTGGCGTTTGTTTGGCGGTTCACGAATATCCGCTCTAGAAGTAAGGACAGGATGCTTGCAAATATTTATTTAGCCAGTCGGAGTAAGGCGATATCTGGGATAACATTATGTATGAGCTATTTGCGCAAATGATTGAACATGAAAGGATTGATCAATGGCATCACTATTTCGTAGTTTATTAAGAAATAAAGTACGAAACAGTAAATGATGTTAAAATATTTTGAGCTGAGTGCTTTGACATAAGTTCTGTTCTGAAATTATTTTTGTACATAGTAACAATTCCCAAAGGAATTTTCATAGAATAGATATTGTCAATAACTATTTCAAACAAACAAATCGTTCTCAAAACATAAAATCCAAATTTTAGTTCTGTACTGTAAGTAAACCCCTGGTCATTCAGAATTTTCTTCTAATTTTCTAATTATACTTTGACATTTAAATGTACAATTTACGTTCGTGAACTTTCATTTTGAAACATACCATTTATCACGTTTCATAAGGAAAAGACTGGGATTTTTAGTAATGCGGAAGCGGTTTACCTTCATGTTGAGTTCCGTGAGATTCTTGTATTTTCAGCAAAACCTTATCATATTCAACAAAGATTACATCCAACACCTTGGAAAGATTTCCTCACCTTATATAGTATTTAGTTTTAACAGAAAGTTCGTACACTATTCTTATTGCTTCGAAAACACCTTACCTAACCAATTTAGCTATTAAAGCTTTATATAAAATTCCCAAGTTTCTACAAGAGAAGCATTACTTATTGTGTCCAAGGGCTGTAAAAATCGCGTAGTGTCATCAATTATAAAAGCACTTTTACAAAAGTGTTTTGCTTTTTTAAATAAAAACCGTAAAATAGCGTTTTATAATCAAGGGTGTAATATTTTTCTTATCAGTTTGGCATAACTGAATGAATCTGTGTGGCTCCTAGATAAATAATACAACATGCATGGTTCTTCCACAGTTCTTTTTGAACAAGCATATATACTTGAATATCGATTTGCTGAAATTTTCCAACTGTGAATAATATGAAATCAGAAATTCACCAGATCACGCTAATGCTGACACGTTTCTAATATAAATATTGCCAGATATTAGCTGTGAATGGTAAGCTGTCTAATTCTGTGAAAAAATATGAGAAAAACCGTTTTCCACGGAAAATGAAGTTGCACATCGAAATACATGACCTGAAATTTTGCCACAACATAAACACCAATGCAGCTATGAAGTTACGAAATTTAGTATCTGAATTATGAACATGAAGTACAGTACATCAGAAAAAACACCTGATTTTTTTGCACGAAATTCCAAGGTAATGGGAATTAGTCCGTACATTGAAAATATCTGAGTGCCTTTAAAAACTACTTTTAGAATGGGAACAATTGATTTCAGGTGAAATACGTAAACACAGGTTACTTATGAAAGTGTCGATCAAAATGTATTTTTATCGCTTGCTGTCCCTTCGATAAATTTCACAGTAAGTACCATTGATTATTATTGATATTTTTATAAGATTGCATTCTTAAATAATAACTGCTCAGGTCGCGAATTTTAAACTATTGTTAAATGGTTTCTATACGCGTATTACTGTGTTCGTGACAAACCATTTGGTTCTTAAACAAATAAAACTAATTTTCTTTGAATACAAAACTCTGTTAAAGTGTTGAAGGTCTCCGAAATTCTAAAACTAAGAGACTCTGTGAATTTCACTGAAATCCCGAAACTTATGTTTTACGTTCCTAGAATCATGTAGGACTTCCTATAGCTGTGCAAAGTGCAGCAACTCCACGTGGCATCGATCCCACAAATGGTCAGAAGGAATCTGGAGAAATGCTGAGCCATGTCGTCTGAAGAGGCGTCCACAGTTCCGCCGTATTTGTAGTTGCAGGATCTTGGATGCGAATAAACTTTCCACTACGTCCTATGGGTGCCCCATTGGGTTCGTTTCGGGCGAAAGTTGTGCCCACACCATCCCTCGAAAATGTCTGAAATTCAACAAAGACATTTTGGACAACTTGAGCACAATAAAATAGTGCATTATCCGCGTGGGAAATCCCCTCGTTGTGGGAATCATGAAATCCATGAAGGACTACAAATGGTCACCCAGCAAAGCATCAAAGCGATTGCCATTTAATGACGTGTTTACGAGGATCAGAGGACACAAACCGTGACAAGTAAAGACACCTCACACATGCATGGAACCGCCACCAGCTTGCAAAGTACATTGTTGACAGCTTGGTTCCATGGACACATGTAGTTTACGCCACACTCGAACCTTACCATCAGGTCGTAACAACTGAATGCGAGACTCATCGGACTACCCCATATGCTGCCAATTTTCCACGTTCCAATTACCGTGTTCACGAGCACAGGTGAAGAGCTGTATCCTATATCGTGGTGTTAACAATGGCATTCTGGTAGGTCTTCAGCCCCCATATCACACGGACGCTAAAGTATGCTGTACTGACCTAATGGATATGTATCTGGTACCTTCTGCATTGAATGTGGATATTATTTGCGCCAGTGTCGTTTGTCTGCTAGCATGGACAATCCTGGTCAGACGCCGTTGGTCACGGTCATTTAACACGCGTGGTCGGTCAGTGCGCTGTCCACGATGGTTGGTAATACTTTCCGCGAGGTATTATCGGTGCACAAGTGACACCGTGGATCGAGGAATTTCGAGTGCTTGCACAACTTCGGAAATTGAATGTCCAATCCGTCTGGCTCCCACAACCGTTCCTCCTTCAAATTCTGATAATTCATGTCCGCCTGCCATAATCCTACTGGTGGTTATTCACCCTGACTCACGAGATTACACCTCGCAAATTATAAATATCGTGTCGTATGTTGAAGCTCTTACACGACGGCAGATCCAATTAAAAATTCGCATATTGCTATCCCATGACTTTAGCCCTTCATGGTATAGTTACGTACATTATACTGTGTTTTGATACTTCGCTGAGTAAAATGTAATATTAGTTGTTCCTATTGTCAGATTTACTGGTAATTTAACACGCGTAAACGATGACGAATCCAACGAGATCTATGTTTCTAAAAAGGGTAGTAATAAAATGTCTGGAACCGAAATATTCAGCAAAACGCAAATATCACAAAACTCTACGCTTTACGCCCGAGGTATTGAATTCTGATCAGACCTAAATTGTTAATAGAAAACTGAATTGGACGTCAGAAAACGATTCTTAACATATATGCGGTCAGGTTTTCGTTATAGGTCAGCAAAGAAAAATGGCACCACAAGATGTTTTTAAAAATATTGTAGATATACACAATGATTACAACAATTAATCCGTTACCACACATGAAGTATAAAAATTTAAAAATATGGAAACTGCTCGCTGTTAAATATTGAAAGTATTGTACCGTTCAAGTAAACTAAATGCAAAAAAATATATTTTTCTGATGTAAGCAGTTTTTGAAGTTTATTATTAGCAATATAACTAACATTTTTTGAGTACTTCAAAAATACGTCAAAACTAAAAGATTAAAAATTAAAAAACGTATATGGTTAAGGGGTAAACCTCGAAATTTTCTTTCTCTGCAAGAAAATCTTCTCTTTTCTCTTATTTTTAAGTTTTTGAATGAGAATATGAAACAAATTCTGCGCAAGATCTGAATTAAAACACATGTAACTCATGACAAACATACAAAAGAATTCGTGACTTGGAAGCAAAATATTTACTTAGTTTTTCTATCTCAAACTTTAAATTTACTACGTACACTTCTTGGTCTGTCTTTTTGTATAAGTGGTTTTGTTTTTCTACTTGGTGCTCACCTAACTAAACTTTTGGTGTCAGCAATTTGGGCTCTAAGTATTTGCGCAACTTAAGGGGCGATAGAAGTATCCGCTACATTAAATGGAGATAGATGGATGCACAGTTTCTTGAAAAGTTTAAACTACGGAGTAAGGTGATCTTGAAAAATATACGTATGACGGCTATCAAAACAATCTACAACTGAATCGTATTTTCGACATAAAATTTTAAGAACAAACATTTGTTTTCAGCTGAAATTTTGAGTTTTACCACTAACTTTAAATTTTTTACAATAATTAAAATTTTCGTTGGCAAACCTCATCATGGTTTTATTTCTAACAATAGTTTTTTCATTTGCAAGTATTACTTATCTTTGACTAATTGATAGATAATTTTTTACTGATCGATTTTAACCTATATAATGTAATATGCTAAAACAAAAAAAAACTATATTTCATTAGTTCGACTGCAATCAAAGTTCTCATACATTAAATCGTAAGTATTCCATGAACTCCATTACATACGGGTCAAATTTATATGAACCTATTAATATTTCACTGATCATAAATCTAACAAAGGTCGCCACCTCGTCCAAGACATTCAATCAAATTGTGCTGTAACCAAATACTCAATATATTTAAATTTTGTTCCATCAATCTATGAAAGGTTACCGAATATTGGATACGCGATTAACGTCTGAACCCGCTGGATCAGGACAAACTGAACACTTAAAATATACAGCTTTAATCCACTTTAAAACGTCATCACTTTTAGCAATCATTATTGGGCACTATAGTAATGGTAAAAATATAATGAAGTATTAATAAAAACAGAGTAATATAATGGGATTCACTGCTTTATTTCTTTTCCAGATGGCAGTTGCCCAAAACTGCAATTAATGTTATTTCAGTTAATTAGAAAAAATCTCGTGTTACGAAAGCTCGAAATGTGTATTTGGGTACGGGTCTCAATCGCATATTGTGTAATAAATAAATGACAATATTAGTAGAACGATTTTTGAAAGACGCATGTTCCAATTTCACCCAGGAATGGCATTAGTATCAATATTTGCCTCGTAGCTTTACAGCACAATCTTTAATTTTTGAGCGTGAATGTACACAGGGTGTGTCAAAAGTCGCAGGACACCACTGTATTTCAGGAAAGGGTGGCGAAATGAAATATCTGAATAGCTCAGCAAAAAATGAGTTAGTAGGCCTATCTTTTAGGCTATTTCCGGAACATAGTCGCCATATTGGATAAAGGTCAGGTTTTCAAATTGTAAGGAGGGTCATGTTGCATATCAACAAGATTGCGAGGTTCCGTTCTATAATGTGTCTCTTCCATTTTTATACTCCAAGTCGGACATTATTCTCCGAAAGACATAGTATCGATGTTACTGTATAAGTAGTACGCTACAGAACAAGGTAGATAGTAGCAAAAAATCAGCAGATCGTGTTACTTCAAAGGTCGAAGTTTCATGACTGACGTTGAAAAGAGCGACTGTTTCAATTACCGTAACTCTGCGATTTCTCATCAAAATACCTTCAACTTGTGTCACTAATCTGGTTTCACTACTCTGTGTGTGTGTGTGTGTGTGAGTGTGTGTGAACAGGTGGTTGATCAGAACCTGTCACAGGACTCACGCCGATCAGGAACTTCCGATTTAATTAGTACACTTTCTGTGGTGACAGACAGGCATCGCCATACTGCAACTTCATGTGACGATGACTTTCAATAGGTTCGACGCTTTCTCTAGTCAAAAATAGATGACAGAATCTTCTAAACATACGATTGCAAACATTATTTTATATTTCCATTTTATTTATGCCGAAGAGTATTTTAGGTAGATTTAGTTTTTAAAGTTACTCGTAGACCTCATTTTTGTCAATACGTATGTCTCATTTTTGTCAATATCTCTACTTCTAGGATTTCGATTAGAAAATTTCCTCGTTTGTTGCATAGTGTTTTCGATGGTCAATGTTTTTTTATATTAATTAAAAATTTTCAAATAAATCACAGACTTTCCGCTAGGGCGTGCAAAGTTTCTTCCGGTATCTCATACAGCTCCAGAAAATGCTTTACATAAAATTTCTAATATTTGGTAAAGCATAGTTTGGCCATAAGGGACAACACGTGTTAATTTCTGTTTCTGTTGTCTTTTCAGCAAAATATGAGCTACTGAAAACACGACATTTTTTTCCCCTTGGAACTATAAATCTCACATTGAAAAACATTTTGAGGATACTTTCTTCCTAAGAAAGGCATGGTTTTTCAGCCAGAAGGCGTAGATGCGTATCTTATATTTGTCCATATCTCTGCTTCGAGGAGTCCGATTTGAAAATTTATTTCTCTGTTGGCGAGCGTAAAAAATATATTTCTAAATTCTATCTTGGTTGATGCGAAGTATTTCTCATATGAATTCAAATTTTTTTTAACGCACCAGTCGGCAACCAGAGGGTTTAGGATTACGATTCCATTTACAGCAATACCTCCGGGATTAAAACTTCGAATGAAAAACTTCTGTCTTAGTTCAGATAATATTGTTTTCCATGCCTTTTCCACTGTCTTTCAATGGCACGGATAATTTTAATTATCGTGAGAACGGATTCACAAATCGTGCTCACTACAGCCGTAAATTCGGTGTCGTCTTTCTTGTTAACAGTATAATAAGTTTTCGTGTTTCGTCAGAAGTTTCTTTACGACGCGTAACCATGATGATTAATAATACGTTATGTAAAGTGCGAGATGTATTTTATCATTGTCTTCTTCAGAAACATCGGTCTGTGAGCAACATTGCAATTTTCAAACTAAATCAACAAGCACATGCCCACTACATGCTCAATTTTGATTCGTAGATTTCTGCCTTTTGTCACAAACATACAATTAACGCATTTGCATATCGCAGCTTGCAATTTTTAGTAATTGGGACTTCAAGAAAATTGATTAAAGCAATTATTTAGCATGAAAAATCAAATTCATAATTTAACACTTCGGATTTTCCGCGTAATAAATTAAATAAGGAGGCGTGTACAGTACGGTCACTTTTGACTTTGATTGTTTGCAAAGAGCAGGGTAGTAACTACCCAAAGAGTTTCAGCAAAGACACAAGTTACTCCACTGCAAACAACTATCATTATCTGCATTTCATTATTTGGCAAAAGAAGGCAGTGAAACGTTTTATTACATTTATATTCTGAACTGAAGGAGTTATGCAGTTTGTGTTGACTCGAGTACGTCAGTTGTCACAAAGCAAGACACACCCTTTTTGTTCTACGGCAATTGAGTAATCACATATGTTGCAAACAGGCCACATAATGTTTCAGTGGGGACAGACAGTGAATTTCCACATGCCCGTGCGTCTAAGAATGGCGCTGCAATCGCAACCTTTGTGCTTATTAAGCACCTTGTAGGGGACTCCACTTTCGTGCCGAGGTGTACGGTTAGAGTTAGGCGAGATCCCTGAGCGATAGACATTCCGCGGAGCCGCCATAGATATGAGTACGGGCAACTAACAAACGAAACCTCATCTTCAGGGTGAGAGAGACAGGGTGCCGGCCCGCCGAATAGGCCGCCATTTGCGCCGGTTGGAGAGTACTGTGCGATCGTGTTGGGAACAATGGACATGGGAGGGCACCCAGATATGGCGGACTGGCTCTTGAAGACCCAGACCCACGACCAGCAGAGAAGGCCGTGGGATCGTAAGAACGGCACGTACAGATGAAAATACGTCCTTGTCGAATATCCAGGGACATGTGGCGGCTATAAAGGGACTCCTGTATCCTCCAGAACAATCTCCACGCCTGACAGAGGCGAATTTATATTTTCGACGGCCCTTACGTTTTCTGCCATTAATATTTGATAGAGGTTACGATTATTTCTAAAAATAATTATAAATCTTAATATTTTGGGATACATGATAAATGTGTGATAGTGCATTTATCATGTATCTCAAGCTTTCAATCTGAAAACCTCCAATAATCTTATTCACCTGAAACACAACTGATATAACGCGCAGTTACCTTACTAGAAAAAAAGTCCAAGAAAGTGGTAACATTCTTTTTTCCTGCATTCCATAGATAATTTTAACATCTTTAACATAAAATTAGGTTGCTCAGTCTATTTTTCGATTTCTTCTGCGGTAGACTTACAAAAAGTGAACTTGCACACATTCGATGACATGATCTTTCCGGTATTGTTAAAAAAATAAGGAGACGATAAGCACAGGTTAGTGTTATTTTCCTGTCGGAAAATAATTTTGCTAATTTTCATGTATTCCTCTAGTCGTTTTTAATGAGGCGACAGGTTTTGTTGAGATATAGGGAAGCACAAAATATTAGAAACACCATATTTTGAACTCCATATATATATAATAAATTTTTAAAATAACAAACTGTTACATGTTTACTCAAAGGCTGCGCAAAATGACCAGCATTTATTTTATAAAAAGTTTACGTTGTTTGACACATCTGCGTACATTTACCATACAGTGATGTCGAGCAGTTCTGTTATATATATTGTGTGAATATTCAACTTTTATAGTGTAGTGAGCTCGTAAATCAATTAAAAATCCGCATTTGGCAACCATAATAGGAAATTCCTTATGAAGATCATTTGAATTTGCAATGCATACTTTTCCATTGGTCACACAAATTGACAATATAATTAGCATTTACGAATGCGTAGTTAAAATCGAGGTAGAATATTTTTTTCAAACAAATACGTTCCGTTAGCCCAAACATTTTCCGCAGATATTCATGTTCAGAACTTGCCCCATACTGCGGATTGTGGAAGTGCTTTTTTGAAGCGAAGGTTTACCTACTTTCAAAATATATAATACGAAAGGTGTTAAACACGGACTGCATACTTCTTAAAGTGACTTTGGTGTAAAATTTTTAAAGAAGTCTTTCAATTTCACATCATTGTTGTAAATCAGACTAAATTATTCTCAGGTTTCTCTATATTTTCTTATTCATGAAATAAGAGGCATAACACAGGTCAGAATTATTTTTTTCCTTTGGAAAAATTAGTCTAAGGTAAGTTAGTTTTTTAAAGTTTGGTGTAATATAAAAGATTGTTTCGGAGAGGCGGTAGCCTCTTTAGGTAAATATAGATTTTGGCCTGTAAGTGGAAAAATCATTTTGAATTTTATATATATAACTATTTAAAAAAATAATGAACTGCGAAGTGGTTCAATAAACCCTGGGTCTAATGAGCAGTATTTATTATGTTATTTATTTTATCGAAACCCTTAAATTTCGGCATGATAATTGTAAATCAGGCAAGACTATTTGTTTGTTTCTCCATATTAGTGATCGAACATACGGTGTGTTTTAGGATTGCACTGGTTGCCAAATCTGAAGTACAAGAATTTAGCAAATATACATCAGACAGCAACAGGTACACTTTTTAATTATGAAGATAAGTGATCAGAAGAAAATATATTTTCAAACATTCAAGAATGATATGGGTAGACGACATTATATTAACCGTGCATTTAACACAGTTTCCAACCAGTGAATCGTAATATGTTTTAGATTTACTGAATGGAAATTGTTCGGTACAGACACTTCTGTTAAGTACATGATTGGCAAGGACAAGCTGCTGGAGTTCATTTAACCATTTAAGCGGTTGATGTGCCTGAACCAAATGGTGCCCAAGAATTTCTGTGTTCCCTTAACCTAAATGTTCATATAGCTGCCGGGTTTTAGGAAAACTTCGACAAAAAAATGTTTCTCCTCTCATCGCAAGAGTACCCAAAACAAAGCTGCCGTTGCTAATAACTGCTGGTTTCTTGTCCGTCATTATATCATTATTGACATCAGGTACGATGGAGTGGTCTAGTCACCCTGACACGCATGGCATGCCACTGGGAAGGAACAAGTGACTCAAACATGTTCTCTCACTCCTTTCTCAGATTGGACGACACTCTTACAATAATTTTACAACCATTCACATAAATTACAACTTTGAAGAACAAAGTTAGGATAAATCGATGCTTTTGAAGCGTAAGTCCCCTCTTTTAACTTGCATTCGGCCCACATCTGAGACATTCATTCCAGCTGATTTCGCGCAGTCAACTGAACCTGATTTAATAAGTGCCACAGATTAAAGGGATGAAAAGGGAGATAACAGTTGACACTGGTAAAAACGTAGCACCAGCGATGGTGCTTGATTAGATTTACAACTTTAAGCATTTTGCTGTTTGCTTTAAGAGTTAATTTTTAGTTCGTCATTCAGACAAAAATATGCACTTACAATGCGAAATAGCTTAAGCAGATCTAAAAATGTCTGTGGAAGTATGCAGGTTTCGTAAGAACTGAGAGCACAAGCTACATGCTAAAAATAACCTATATTGTGCTTTGTAGCAATATGTCTTCGACAGATATAGGATATATCTACTTCTTTCCTAAGTAATCCTTTTCTATGGCTGTTATGCCTGGCGTATTATGTTCTAAGTGCCGAACGGTTTGAATTCGAATATACCACAAGATCTTGACCTGATTATTTTCTAAGACTTTCCTCAACCTGATGTTCCCATGAGTTTCTCGATGCAGGAAAATTGTGCTTTCTGCATAATGACCAGTGATTCAATTTTGCAGCCCTGTGGTGTCTAGCTTTGCAATACATCCCTGCAATTTTGCTATTTTGAATTTGCAAGACAGCATTATACGATTTATTATTATTATTATTATTATTATTATTATTATTATTATTATTATTATTATTATTATTATTATTATTATTATTGTTATCATTATTATTGTTATCAATATTATTATTTTTATTATTGTTGTTGTCGCAGTTAAAACAATTTACAGGACCTGAAATTATTTTTATTATTTCCAAAAAAACTTATGACTCGTAAAATGATTGTTATTATCAGAATTGACGTTTCAAATAGTGGATATCTGATTCTGACAGTATACGCGTACGTACACTAGAGAACAGTTGAAGCTAATTTATGTTAAAACTAATTTGAATTGTTAAAACTACGATTTCTTTTGTTCTTTTCCACTGCTAAAACACATCAGAGCCGCTTCTGTTCTCAGCAGTAACTCCACTAGTGGCGCCATTGAAAATGTGAACTTCAAATATTGAAACGACATACCTTTCAGTCTCGATTATTATAAAAAAAATAATCGAAAACATACCTGGAGCTTTAGAAAAACGGTATCGTTTCCGCTGAGAGTAATAAGCAAAATTTCAAATATGGAAAGTAATATATCTGTTTCCTTTTGAAATAAAAACCGAACAATCAGAAGAGTTATTAACAAGTTGTACCATGAGCTGTAATTTGGATTTTCTGTTTTAATGCACTGTATCAGGAAATTATGTTACTAGCAAAAGAAGTAACGTGTTGAACACAAAAAATAGAAAAGCCACAAGTAACACGTACAGCTGGGAGAAATAAGTTTTGAAGCTATTAAGAAGTTCCACGATTTAGCGCCTCTGCGATGTTTTCATAGCTCAAAATCTTTTGGAAGCAGGTATTGCAACAGAAACTTCTTCGCCTGCAATTTCAGATCGCTTTCATGTAGTCCATTCACGTTAGGAATTTGTTTTCCTACGGCAGGATTACCAAATTTGTGAAAAGTTATTATCCTCTAGTTTGTACCATGTAACTTTAAAAATGAACGTAAGTGAAAATTATATCACAACGTCAATAGTTTGTTTTTTACATTGTTCATTTCATCTTGGTGCCTAATATACATCCTCCTCCCCTCTCTCTCTCTCTCTCTCACTCACACACACACACACACACACACACTGTTTGTCGCTCGATTTTACCTTTCTCTCGCACACCCATACATCGTATATTCTGAATCTAACCCACTATTTCTGTAAGTCATTTCTCTTTCCGCATCTCTCTCTCTCTCTCTCTCTCTGTCTCTCTCTCTCTCTCTCTCGTTGCTGCGTGAACAGTGTATCTCCTTTTTTACTCTTTTTCACATACTGCTTGCATTATCTTTCTTCTTAGTCTCCCATTCACAATATGAATTTGTATCATCTGTACACCCCCTTTCACAATGGGCTTGGGTAATGTCTATCCTCATCATCTTTTATAAAAACTTTACTCCAGCATAATTTTCCTGCCCCTTACAGACATTCACACAGACTGTTTGCGCATCATCTTTCCTCTCCTATGTCACCTTTTTATTTGTATTTCCCTCTTACTGTTTTGCGAAACTTTCGCAAAATCTATCTGTGGATCACTTTTCTTCTTCATCACCGACTACGTGCATCAAATCTTCTCTATCTAACACGCTGTGCTTGTACGTCATTTACCTTTCACTCGTGCAGCAGCTGTTGTACATAGTGTAACCGTAAGAAACTAGGTAATTAAATTATTTTAAAGATGATTACACGATGTCTAAGTAACAGTCTGTGGATCCATTAACACATAGCTGCCAAGAGAAAGTTTTATACTTAGGGGTTCGGTGAGATGAAGCAGCACATTTAACATTTGTTAAACGTATGAAGCAGTACATTTCACATTTTGTTAAACATATGATGCAGCACATTTCACATTTTGTTAAACGTTATTGGAAATCAGTGCCAGTTTAAAAATGTCAAGTTTGAAAGCATTATGTTGCTTCGAAAATTCACGATGAAAAAAATACTTCATTTTACAATACGTCCTCCTACAGAAAGAAATAAAGTCACTACAAACCTATCAAACAAAATAATAACATCTAACAAAAAATAAAATGATTAATTCATTGGCATTTATGAAAAAAAAATAATTGCGCAAATATTAATAAGTTGCATTTTGAACATCAGTTTGATTACTGAGACTTTCTGGCTCAATAGCTAAGATGTACGGTTTCTGTTGAGCCAACATGAACAACCTGAGATTGAGTTTCATCGGGGCGAGTGGATTACTTTGTGTATTGCCTTTAAAATTCCATCTCTTCGGTTTTTCGACATTTCTGTGTAAATGTGAAAAAAACCGAAATTTGCTTTCCTGAGTATGGAAATTCATTGAAAATACGAAATTTAGAAAATAAAAACAGGAACTCTTAAAGACAAAAATTTCGTTAAAAGTCTGACATCCTTCGGCAAGTTTATTGCAAGTTGTTTTCACTAAATTACCATTAATCCACGCCATTCATGTTTTAAAGTGTAGCTACGCCGTGCCTTTGGTCATTTTTTCTCCCTCTCCCTATCACGTAATATGTTCATATTTGTACTCATTTACATAACACATCAGTCGACACATTCACCGATGAGCTCTTACATTATGACCACCCCTAGCGAAGGCAAATGGGCGCCCTTCGAGACCGAACAGTGGCGCGGATGAAGTTCACCGAGCAGTATATTCACAACCCGAGGACCAGCTTTCGGTTAGTAGAGTATTCGGAGTCAGAATGGGAAAAGCTGTTAATTTGTCAGAGTTTAATGAAGGATAAATTGTGATGTCATGAAGCATCGGAAGCGGCGCTGCTTGTGGGTGTTCACGTGTCGCTGTATGCGTACGTACCAAAAGTTGTGCACAGATTGTCAAACGACGAACCGTCGTCCATCATTGTGTCTTACACAGCTCAAGGATCCCAGAGTGGAGCGAAGACTGTCACGAATTGTTCACAGCGACCTCAGGGCCACAGTGCAACAACTCATCCGCAGCTACAACAGTTGTTATCAGGGAAAGTTCATCTCAGCCTTCCGCGCATTGGCCTGCTTAGCCAAAGACCCAGCCGGGTCACCATGCTCACTGCATTTCATCGCCAACAACGCATGAAATGGTTATACGATCGTCGAGATTGGACCGTGGATGGTTGGAAGAAAGTGGCCTGGACTTCCGAATCAAGATTCCTGGTGCATCACGTAGACGGCCGAGCGCGGATACGCCGATTACCAACGGAGTCTATGGCACCTGGATGCACTGTTGGGAGAAACAATCCGGTGACGGCGGTATTACGCGATGTTTTTTGGGAAAACGTATGTCCTTATTTTCCAAATAGCACAGTCCCTGATATCTGTTAGATATCTGAACATTGTTCCGGACCAAGTTCCCCCATTCATGGCAACTGTGTTCCCTGCTGGTGGCGGCCATTAACCAATAGGATGATGCACCGTGCCACACTACGAGAATTGTCTGGAGTGATTTGATCAACATGCTGGTGACTTTCTGTTAATGCCCTGGCCCCCAAATTCATCTGACCCAATCAAACATTTGCGGTTCGACTTGGAAAAGCAGGTACGCGCTAAATCACCACCAATTTGAAATGGAGGGAACAGGAGGATTGGTTTTTGACATGTGGTACCAGATAGCCCAGAATACCTATCGCTACTTTATCGAATCATTGCCTCGCCGAGTGGCCGCTGTCTTGAGGAATAAAGGGGTCCTACAGCTTATTAGGTATGTGGTCATAATATAACGGCTTATCTGTGTACTCATCAATTAGCATGGCGCCTTCACAATTACTTCCTGGTGTAGCATTTTCTAGGTCAGGCTACAGGTTGTAGTGAAAAGGGGTAGGGTAGGCTCAAATCCTGGCTGTGTCCGTCCCCGATATTATCGAATGCAATGATATTGAGACGTTGTAAAATTAACAAGTGGAACAAACGTTATCTTTGCAATTGTAGTTAATTCTATAGAACTTCCGAAATGACATTCGCAATTATCTTACGAACACTATTTTCTATTTTTTCGTTTAGATCTTCTCTTCGTCAATGGAAAGGAACCGTGTCGAAAATATTTTCCGTGCTTTGTTTCTGTTTCGTAAGAAGCCAAAAAAAGGAATTTGGAAATTTATATTACGTCCTACGCAGGAAAGGAGAAGCTGTATTTGTATTATTTCTGGATATGTCCCTGGGGGTTTGTAACTCGAGTCTTGTAAACAACGCCAAATGGAACAAATACCTTAAGGTAAGTGACATCTTACTAACTTCTTTCCTTTTCTAGGGTATTGTCAGTACATTAGCCGTTAACCTGTTACATGGACGTGTGAAAAAGCTGTTACTAAATATTTTCTTATTAACCAGCTTAAAGTGGTTTCGACTAAAGTGGCAAAAAAGTATTTCAAGAAAATATGCAATTTGAAAAAAGAAATATGATACCCGATTTTGTTTGTAATACCATGTCATTAAAATCCTTTACTACACGACACAACATTTCAAATTAATTATTAAGGAAACCTAAAAATTCCGAAAACAAATCATTGCATCTCCTAGATGAAACTTGCCCACAATTTAAAGTACGCAATATGCGCGTAGTTATCCGTTGGAGACGGCCGAAAAGAAAGGAAGAACAAAAGATCAAGCGGATTTCTAGAATGTACAAAACATCCCCAAAAGGAAACAAGTACTTAGTCCCACTAGCAGATGGAAAATGTGTGAACACCTTGTGCTCATAAAGTTACTGATAGCGGAAGTTTTAGAGACAAATGTTGTTTTCAAATCAAGGTATTCGAAAAAATTGTTATAAAACAGAACGTGATATATGACCTACTAGCAGTGAAGCGGTGCGTTACTTAGAGGAAAAAGAGACAGTGCAAAATACTCTTCATAATGAAGATTATTCTATCACAATCTAGGTTTTCTACGAGATCTTTAAAAACAAATAAACTCTTTCAAATCGAAATATACGGTTACAAGAATTTTACATAGTAGAGAAGTGGAAAGTATTCGAAAACAAAATTTTCATAGCAAAAGCTGTGCTAAGGAAACAGAAGGTTTCAAATACTTCTTCTGGAAGCTGAGATAGTGAGAAAACAGTTTTGGCCTTTACGATTCCTAAAGGAAAACTGTGCATTGTTATTTACAGAAGATATTGCTCCCAATCTTCACTATAGCAAATGCCTTACACGGCAAAGAATAAAAGCATTAACAGCACTTTGCCTTCTTTTCTGTTTTAATTTCAAACAGAAAAGAAGAAATATATTACGAGAAAAATGTACATTTTTTCGCATTTCATTTCTTCAAATCTTAGCATTGCTATTCCTTATTTGTTCATTCTCCTGCCTCATCATTTCTATTTTTTATCTTCACGTGATCTGGATCCACCCACACTCTGCACGTCTGACAGTGTCATCGAAGCTACCATGTGCAATACATCACCCTGGTAGCACAACCTTGCAATATGACGACGCCCAACACTGAGTCACCGTCTTCTATTCCTAAAAGAAACTGAATCAGTGTTGGGCCTACCTTAAATTTCAAGGCTGTGATACCTGGACATGTTTTTGTATTCCACACATCGCCTCTGAGTTTCCATTTAAGTTTAAACGCCACCAATTCTCTACAGAATCGGATACAGAATTCAGTGATCAAGATATTTTTACCTATGACTGCAAGGTGCTGGTACACTGGTAAATAGTGGACGCTTAACTTCTGTGTGGCCTTCAGTACACTGTTAAAAACTTTGTAGTATGTTGCACCAAAAAGTTGTGCTACACCAGCTGGACCACTGTACGGGAAAATTTGTTTAACCGTATACGGTTTCGAGTGGATCTGATTCAGTGATTTCCTCCAGCTCAACAGAATTAATGGTGGCAGGAATGCGTCCGAGGAGTTCCTTTTGGAAATTCGTATCGCCGGACCGGAAATTTGGGAACCAACTGTGGATGACCCAGGTCTGTAGACCAGCTGCTTTCTCACCAAATGTTGCATTCACGTTCTTTGGTCTCTCGGACGCTAAATGTCCCAATTTAAAATCATAAAGGAAAACGGCCCACCTACACATCACCGTTTTCGATACCACTAGTAATCAGACAACTGATGATCTTATTGCAAAACCTCCAACCCATGAAGAAAATACGGCCCACCTACACATCACCGTTTTCGATACCACTAGTAATCATACAACAACTGACGATCGTATTGCATAACCTCCAATCATAAAGAAAACGGCCCACCTACACATCACAATTTCCAATACCATTTGTAATCAAACAACTGACGATCGTATTGCATAACCTCCAATCCATAAACAAAAAACGGCCCACCTACACATCACCGTTTTCGATACCACTAGTAATCAGAAAACAACTGACGATCGTGTTGAATAACCTCCAATCCAAGGTGTGGCGTGCTGCTGAAGTGGAGCACGTTTTTAAGAACGCAAATATGCAGCGATGCATTCCGCCCGTGTAGTTTAGTCGATAAGTACAAGTTGCTCCGGAGCGAGGAGGCACGGTTCAATATTTATAACCGACAGATTCAAGTACTCACAAAGGAGTCATGTGACGTATCACACATGTATTTGCTGTACAGAGCTAATCGAACAAAATGGTGTTAAATGACAATAACTTGGAAACGTCCATTTCAGCTGCGGCATACCTCACCAGAAATTAAACACTAGAAAAATGTTAATATTGTTATATTACTCTTTTCCAAAGGTAAACATTTGCTATTCTACCGTTTTCACATTCTCCCACCAGATCGTGGCTGTTAATCTTATTTATGTTGGCATAGGTGGTGATTCGCAGCCATAGTTTTTTGTGTGCCTGTGCGTTTCTTATCGCCTATTTATAATGTAATGTTTGCGCGATTGCTTTTTAATTAGGATTTCTCGCAATATAAGGACATGAATAGCTCTACTGCATTTAATAAGTACTTATGATACCGATCTCCAGATCCTAAGTAGGAACTGGAGATAAGAGTGTGTTTGGGGAGGAGAAGTGACCCGAGTTTTGCACGAAATGCCCCGTATCAGGATATAGGAAGAAGACGGCTTTCTTCCTCTCAACAGCGCACTCTTCTTGCAGCTGTTGTCCTGAGCGTTGTAGAATACACACTCGTCCAAAAATATGTTGGAGCTCTAATCTGGACTCATCGCAGCAGATTCCATTCCATTTCACAGCAGATTCCATTCCATTCCGAAAAAACTCTTCTATTCTGGAGGTTCCAGCTCCATTCCGACACTCCCTCACTACGGTTGGCCTCGAAGAGCCAACAGTACCAGACGTTGCTGAGTCAATAT
Organism: Macrothele yani; assembly: GCA_039090855.1. Lineage (NCBI taxonomy): Eukaryota > Metazoa > Arthropoda > Arachnida > Araneae > Macrothelidae > Macrothele > Macrothele yani. The sequence goes on along the minus strand of CM077034.1, from coordinate 192,416,570 downwards.
CCAGCATTCGTCATGTCGATGTATTCCCCATTCACTGTTTTTCAAGGCATTCCGTTTTCCAATTACGCGGGTTTTCTATTTTCAAGGTCATACTGCTTGAGATTTCCGGTTGTACAGGATTCTGCACTGGTCTCTGATATCATTAATACGCCTTGTGGGACGTGTTCACAGTCATGGTTGTAAACATCCGGCCCGTGAGTGCATAATAGCTTTCACTGTGTTTTCATTTTTTATCAGAATTAACCAACCTCACGATCGACTCGTAAGTCTATAAGCAATCACCTGTCCCTAGATAAGGGCTACTAACTAAATAGAGTCAACACCATCATTAAAAAAAAATCACGAGTTATGCGCCCTCCTGTCTCATAACGGACCGCTTGTAAAAAAACTTCTGCCTCTAACCACTCGGCCACCCGACGGTCACACATGTTCCTACAGTTTTGTACGCAGTTTTAGATTATTCCTACACGTTCTGGCTTACAAAAGTTTGGATTTTTCTACAGGACGTGATTTTGTTAGTTCTTGATTTTCAGTTGTGCCCTCTTATGTTACCAAGAGTAGTCCACTTGTATTCTTTTTCTCTTGTCACAGGATGTCAAGCAATATATTCCAGAATCTCATCATTTACACCTGGGAAGCGATTATTTTAAGAACATTTTTGAAGACTTAGGGTTTTAAGTGCTGGCTTGCGACGAAGAAACCCAAACTTCTCCTGTGCCTGATGAACTGAAACGTAAGTCACAATTTTCATTAATAGCGATGTGTTGTAAACGTTTTACGATTTCTTGAAATTACGACCACGGATTTCAGCAGCGCATTTACGGTTTTTTAAGGAACTCAAACAAAAATATTGCTTAGGGCTAATATCACATTTCAAATAATATGCGATCCGTAGGTATAAGTTCACCGTGTTACTTTCAATTAAGGTTAATCATGAAAAAAGAAGAAAAAGGTAGAAAAATATATATTAAATTTATAATTTTTCAAGCAGACGAACGTGTGCTATTTTGTATGTTCGCAGAAATAGACAGAAATCACATTCGCCTCATCCTTATTCGTGACGAAATTCCTGATGAGACATGTCACTTCTGGAAGGTTCTGCATATGACGCCTAACAAACTCACACTGTAAAAAATACGTTGCTATAACAGCAAGAAATTTACTGTGGCAGCAATTTCATTAGTGAAAATAGGCACTGCAAACAGCCATTCTATGTGAACAAAACTGATTAGCTGAATAACAGCATCAATATTTCATGTTATTGTAGCAATCAATTCTTGCTGCCAAACCAAGATTTCTGCTTTGGGTGGCAAACGGTTCTTGCTGCCTTAACAAAACTGCTGGTTTGTGTGGAAAGCAGTTTCTGCTGCTTAAGCAAGATTTCTGGTTCCTGTTGTAAGCAAATATTGCTGTTCTTGCAATATTTATATTTCTTGTGGTAAGCAGCTCTTGCTTCCCAAGCGAGATTTACTTTTCCTGTGACAAGCCGTTCTTGCTGGCCTAGCAATATTACTCTGGTTTGTGTGGAAAGCAGTTGTCGCCTTAGAAAGATTCCTAGTTTGTGTGGCAAGTAGACCCTGTTGCTCTAGCAAGATATTTTTCCTGTGGTAAGCAGTCTTTCTGTCTTAGCAACAACTCTGGTACCTGTGGTAAGCAATTTTTCTGTCTTAGCAACAACTCTGGTACCTGTGGTAAGCAATTTTTCTGTCTTAGCAACAACTCTGGTACCTGTGGTAAGCAGTTATTGCTAGTATGCAAGATTTCTGATTTGTGTATGATAAACAGTTTTTGTTTCTCCAGCAAAATTTCTCGGTCCTGTGGTATGCGGTTGTTGCTGTCGTAGAAAGTTTTCGGGTTTGCGTGGCAAGCAATTCTTACTGCTTTAGAAAGACCTTTGGTTCGTGTTGCAAGCAGTTCTTGCTTCCCCTCAAGGTTTCTGGTTTGTGTAGCAAGCAATTTTTCCTGCTCTAGCAATACATCTGGTTTGTGTGGCAAGCAGTTCTTACTTCTCTAAAATAGTTTTCTATTTCCTGTGGCCGTTCTTCTTGAAGTGGGCAGTTCTATCAAGACTTCTGGTTCGTGTGACAAGCAGTTCTTGCTTTTCTGAAAACGTTTTCTGTTTCCTGTGATAAACAGTTTTTCCTGTGATGTGCAGTTCTAACAAGATATCTTGTTTGTGTGACAAGCAGTTCTTGCTGCCCTAGAAACTGATTTACGGGGACTGGCTTAGCAAATTTTCTACTGCGGACAATTTTCCGGCAAATACAGATTGCTACGTACTTCAGCAAAGATCCTTCGCCATTTTAAACTACACTGGCAACAAGAACAAAAACAACAAGAAAGATGACACCGAATTTTCGGGTGTAATAAACACGTCTTTTGAATCCGTTCTAACGCAAATTAAATTTATCAAAGCTATATCGGGTTTTTAATGCCTCAGATATTGCTGTAAACGGAATCATGAGCTTACGAACTTTAGAAACAGAGATACCGACAAAAATGAGATGTGGCTTTACGTCCCCTGGTGTGAAAACCATGCATTATTTTAGGAAGAAAGTATTCTCAAATTTTTTTACAATATGAGCGGCGTCGGTCCAAGAAAAAAAATTAGTCGAGTTTTCAGGAGCACAGATTTTACTACCAATATATCAGAAGCAGAAATTAATACTTATGCCACGTGGGGGCTAAACGATTCTTTACCAAACATTAGAAATTATATGAAACATTTTTTCCATCAGGTCTTGTATGCGATAGAGGAAGAATTTTCCAAATAGTAGTTTTAGAAGCAGAAATAACGCGGAAAACGGAATTTACCTTTGCGCCCATAGCGGAAAGTCTATAATTTGCTTGAAAATTTTGAATTTATAAGAAAAACATTTTGCATCGGAAATACTATCCAACAAAGAATGATTTTTTCAAATCGGACTCTTGGAAGTAGAGATATTGACAAAAATACGATATACATCTGCGCCCACTGGAGTAGAAACCATGCATTATTTTAAGAAGAAAATGTTCCTAAAAGGTTTGTCGACATGAGTAGTATCGGTCAACAAATAACTATTTTTGCAATCGCAATTTTAGAAGCGCATATTTTGCTGCAAATACATCAGAAGCAGAAATTAAGAATACGCCACCTGGTGGCCAAACCATTTTTTACCAAAAATTTGAAATTATGTGCAAAGGATTTCCGATCAGGAGCTGTATCCAGTGCAGAAAAGCTTTTTCAAATCGGAGATTTAGAAGCAGAGATATAGGGGAAAAGCAATTTACCTTTACGTCCACTAGTGGAAAGTCTATGAAATACTTGAAAATTTTGAAATTATATGAAAAACATGTCACACTGGAAACACTATCCAACAAAGAAGGATTTTTTCAAATCTAACTCTCAGAAGTAGAGATATTGAAAAAATAAGATATACATCTACGCCCCCTGGCGTAGAAACCATGCATTATTTTAAGAAGAAAATCTTTCTAAAGGGTTTGTCGACATGAGTAATATCATCTACAAACGACGTTTTTTTAATCGAGAATTTAGAAGCTCATAGTTTCCTGCAAATACATCAGAAGCGGAGGAAATTAAGGTTTACGCCCCCTGGTGGCCTAACCATTTTTTTACAAAAATTAGAAATTTAGTACAAACAATTTCCCATCAGGAGTTGCATCCGGTGCAGAAAGACTTTTTCAAATCGGAGGTTTAGAAGCAGAGATATAGGTGGAAACGCAATTTACCTCTACGCCCTCTAGCGGAAAGTCTATGAATTACTTGAAAATTTTGAAATTATATGAAAAACACGTCACTCTGAAAACACTATCAAACAAAGAAAGAATTTTTCAAATCGGACTCCTAGAGGTAGAGATATTCACTAAAGTATGATATATATCTATATGATATATATCTGGCGGAGAAACTGTGGAATATTTTAGACAGAAAATATTCCGAAAAGGTTTATCAATGTAAGTGGCATCAGTCCACGAAATAATATTTTCAATCGAATTTTTAGAAGCTCTGAGTTTATGGCAAATACATCAGAAGCAAAAATTAACACTTACGCCCCCTGGTGGCCAAAGTATTCTTTACCAGAAATTTGAAATTATACGCAAAATATTTTCCATCCGGAGGTGTATCCGCTGAAGAAAGAATTTTTCAAATCGGAGTTTCAGAAGAAGAGTTATCGGGGAAAATGTTATTTATTTGTACGCCCCCTAACGGGAAATCTATGCGTTATTTAAAAATGTAAGTATATCAAAAATACTCTTTGACATAAAAGGAATCGAAAGATAAAAGATTTTTTTCAATCGGATGTTTAGAAGCAGATATGTGGAATAAAACGGTTTTTGAATTCGACATCATCTGCGTTTACGACCTCTAGCGGCGACATTGCACATCGTAAAAAACCAAAACGAAATGGTGGATCATCATTCGCATATTTCAAGCTTCCCAATGCAAAAAGAATTTTCCAAATCGGACTAATAGTTGTAGAGATTTCGTTGGTACAGACGGACGGACAAACCGATAACATAAGCACGATCTTTATTTACAAAAGACGTGCTAAAAATTGTTACGGTGAACCTAATCTCATGTAGCAAGGCTAGATATATTTCCTATTCTGACCATTGTTATTAATGAGATTAGTTTTCAGCTGAAAGTAATATGAATAACATGAAGTGCCTGATTTCAGTGATACATACAATATATACAGACAGGCTTAAGCATTTTCAGTAACTCCCAATGCTGTGCTGTAACACATACTGTTGCAATTTGTTCGAAAACCTCATTTCGGTGAAACATGAAATACGTATGTACAGACATAAGGGTAATCATTTTCAGCAACTCCGAAATTGTTTTTTTTAACGTGAGTGGTTGCAAAAAATTCTTCTGATTAACTGGATCGGATAAGTCACACACACCTTACTTTTGGCTATGGTTGCTCTTTTTCTCTGAAACATGCCTTTGAAATGAGAAGGGCACTAAAAATTATTAATAGTAACCAGTTTGGGTTGAAAATACCGAAATGTGTTTGATATATTTTCCTATCGCGCGTGAAGATCGAAATTTTGCAAATTTCCAAAATTTAGGCAGTTTCATTGCTTTTTTCTAAGTGCCAAATAACTTACAAATCGAATTTCTATAAAGCTTAAAATTTGCCACTAGTATAGCTAAATATAATGTTAAAACATCTATTTGAATTAAGGCAACAATTTGCGTTCGCGCATGACGATCTAAATTGTACACATGCCTGAAATTTAGACATTTGAAGAGATTCCTCCTAAGTACCAAATCCTTCCCTCCACTCACTTGTGGCTGAGACCCAGCTGTGTGCATTGATAAAAAACACATGACCTCAACCTGAAGTAGATGATTTTCCTGAAGATCTTTACCCTGGACCAAGTACATCTCTTAATAAAACTTCAATATCGCTATGGCAGATAAAAATTCAATTGAGAAATTAAAGCATTTGTTATTGACCTTTATGGTGTATCTCACCTCGTACCCGATGCAATCTTATCAAGCGTTGTGAATGATATGGGCATTATAACAGAGCCTGATACCTTCCGTGTAATTGATAAAAGCAAGATTAGAAGAGAAAAGGCCCGAAATGAAGGGTGTTTAAGCATAGCCAAGAATTACTTCTCTACGTCTTTTATTTTAATGACCAGAGAAATCAAACTTTAGTTTTTCAAATTGCACATTCAGAGCGTTAGCGTACGACAGGAATAGGAAGAAACACACATTTATCTAACACTACAACCAGGTTGAAGTTATATTGGCTATATATACACCGCTTCGGGGTCTTCTCTAAACATAGTATCCAGTATAAGAACTTACCTGTATGAACAAGACATCTAGGCAGAGATATTAAGTGGATAAACGTGATGGAACTGTGACCAACACATCGGATGGAAGAATGGCATAAATCATCTAGAATACTACACTTAGGAAGATTACTGCAATGTAGTATTTGTCTTCTACATTTAAATGAACATGCATTTAGGCATTTATTTAAACACCTGGATGGAGATACAATGGGGTCTAAATCATTTTGTTGTCCGATTAGACAACAGCTTAGTTGTTGTGAAAAACTACAAGTAATCGAGATTGAGACCATTGAGCGTACAATTCCCGAAGTGGACTCTAAAGAGCTATGCAAATACCAGAGATATCTTTCCGACATATCTGTGGCCGTAGAATCAGGAACAACGTCAAATGATCTCAAGCAAGGTTTGTTATCCTCAGGCCAGAGACTGTATATCCGTGTAGCATTGCTATCAAAAGCAATCATGCCTGAATTCTCACTGAAAGCTGTTTTCAAAGTGATTCCCCGAAAATAAAAGGAATAAATGAAGTAAAATTGAAGCTGTAAAATTATCTAAATTTGTTAAATTTCAATAACATTCATTGTCATACGCGAAATAAAAATATCGTCTTAATTTAAAAAAGTTTTTATGATACATTTGCCTTTACTAGAAGTAACTTTTTCGCACTATAGCAATTCCATTTTAATGTGTTTGACATTTTGAAAATAAATCAATACAGTTGGGTAAATGTTGGAAATTTCTACAGTTTCGAACGTTACATACGAGCGGAAAATATTGCCTAACTTAATATTTTTACATTATCTTTAGTAATACCAGTGGCAACGTTTTTGAACTATAACGCTTCGATCATAAACATTTTGGATATTTTCGTCTTTCGTCTTCCAACAGTGCACAATAAACGCAAGTGTAGCAGTCACTTATAGTGATGGGGTTGTGCCTTTTCTTTATAAAGAATGTACCGATTTTTCGGCTGAAGTAATTCCTGTAACCATGGGAAAAACGCAGGTTATGTAGAAACACGAGATAGATCTAATGCTAGATAATGTAAAAGCATTGCATAAAGTGAGAGCCACTTTTTAACAAAATATAAGAAGTTCCTGGTTTTTGAAAAGCTGTCAAAGTGCTCAGCGACTGAAAGAGAAGCAAATCTTCCCTATCGAAAAGCCAAAAATGTGGCAGACACACTAGAATTAGAGACTGCCTGTCATGCTGTGACGAGGAATGTTTGGAAGGTGTTCCAATGCGCAGCAACTGACTGCTGAATTGAACCACTGCCAGGAGCAGCACATTTCTACACGAACGGTGAGTTGGAGCTTCACTTAAAAAGCGTAACTGTCGTGCTGTGAGATTTGTACGGAGGAACTTCTTGTTTGTAGCTACTGACTGGTGAATTCAACCAAAACTAGGAGTAGTACATTTCGACCTAAAAAAGAGTAGGAACAGCATTTATAGAGCTTGAGCGTCGTGTTATGAGGACCGTACGAAATACCAGTACTTGCAGTTGGCTGCTGAGGTAAGCCAAAGCCAGGAGGAAGTCCATTTCAACCCCAACCCTGCATAGAAAGTAGACTTAAAAAGCGGGATGTGTAAGTACATTTCATATGATGGTTTAGCTGTGAGAAGAATTGTATGGCACAAAAGATCATCTATTATGGAGGTTGAATTCAGCAGTCAGTTGAATACTGAACTCAACCAAGGCCAGGAGGACTCCGTTTCGACCAGCACTGTGCCTAGGGATTTGAAGGTATTAGTTCTCGGAATTTGTTTGAATATTTGGAAGCCTCTTTTCCGAAAATACACAATATTCCCAAAGATGATATCCTGACTGTTTTAATAAACTAAGGGCGCACATATTTTCTACGTATGATGGATGTTTTACTGATGACAATGAAACAACACATCGTGCAGCAGTCGTGCAGTAATGGGTGAATGAGCACGAAAAACAGTTTTATCACCTCAACTGGACTCCCAGGTACCCAGTGAGTTACTTTAAGTGAAAAAGTCCGACACAAGCTCAAATAAGCTGCTAGGCATCGATGTCGACTTCAATCAACAGTGATAGGTTGGCGCGATATTTTTCTACAGGATAGGCTGGCTATCTCTGGACAGAAACGAACTCGAGAACATCTTAAAATCCATGCCGATTCGCCTATTTACTGTCATTTGCAACAAATGCAGGACTTCTCAATACAAAATGAATATTCATTTTGTTGCAGCAATGACTACCCTCAGACCAAAAACACACATGAGTGAATTTTTTTGATGCTTTAAAATTGTTCAGCCCAACATTCCTGGCTTCTTGTAATGCAAAATTCTACAAATGACAATAATGAATAGGTGTATCATAATCTCGGGCTTCCCTGAATCTCGTCAGTGTGCACTTCTTTATTGCCTCTATTTTATCAAACTAATTGCTACCGAAGACATCGCTTTGCCAGGCTGCTCTTCGTTTTGCTGCAACATGCGCTAGAATGTTTGCGACATTTCTTTTAGAGCCAATACTTCTCCATCTCTTACAGAAATTGTCGTACGACATTTACTTCTCGTCATGAGCATCGTAGATTTTCCCCATCACCTCTTCCGGAATTACTCGAAGAATGCTTCTTCTTCGTGACTTCTTTTCTGGTGATACCTCATATTCACTAGTATCTGTCGATGGGCCTTCTTGGCCTGACTGTTCACTTTCGTCGTTGTCGTTCTCCATGCTTTCTGTACCCACAAATGTATATTCGCGAAGGTTCAATGTGGTTTCTTCGTAACTAATAAGATCCTTTTTATACTTTTTGATTATTAGAGTTTCAAGCATATTGGCAAATGATTCATCTTTAGCACCAGGTTTCTGAAAATCTTTAAATTTTAAACGTAACTCTTGTTGTAAAAGTTGAACAACATTCCAGGGATTAACAGTGCACGTCTAGTACATTTTCTGTAAACTGTACAAAATATTATTGTTTGTGATAATATACATTTTATGAACGACTTATATATATTAGCACCTGCACCTTACAATACTACAAAATGGATAAGGTGACTTTTTAAATTCATTCAAAACAATCCCAAAGTGTCCTTGAACTTTTGAAATTTAGATTGCGCTGCAGACCAAACGGTTGACTTGAAACGGGAACGACTATCACCAAGAGGCTCAGCGCCATCGAATTAGTAGGGTGAGCCGGGTGTTGTCTGTTTTCGAGTGTTCCCACCCAGAACCTTCCCTGTAAGCTTTAATCGCTTTTTCAAGCGTTTTCAGAAATTCAGAATTAACTCTGTTGTGTAAATCATTCCTTACTACTGAAAATTAATATGCGTTTTCTGCTCTGGGATACACTAAGTGCCAGAATATAAGTAAAAAAAAGATTAATTAAGCGTTCTCTGCTCCGCGATACAATAACTGCCAGATTATCGGAAAAATAAAAAAAACGATTAATTAAGCATTCTCTGCTCTGTGATACAATATCTGCCAGATTATCACAAGACAAAAAATAAGGTTTTTTAACACTTGAAATGTAGTACGACAACAATAATTATTAAGCTCAGAAAATAATACTTAAAAAGAATTACTCTCATATTAAGCTTTAATCGCTCTTTCAAGCGTTTTCAGATATTCAGAATTCACTCTTGTAAGAAAACGTTTTTACTACTGAAAATTAATAAAATTTAATTTACATAATATATACTACATATTCGAGAGAACAAGCTGAATTCAGAAGTGGCTACAGCACAATAAATCATATCTACGTACTGAGAGAACTAATTGAAAGAGCGAGGGAATATGAACTTCCATTGTGGATGGCTTTTATCGATTATGAAAAAGCCTTTGATTCGGTGAAACCATCAGCAGTTGCAATGGCTTTGAAATCCTGCAGTATTGAAGATGCAGACATTAATATTATTAATAACATCTATGAAAATGCAAGTGCAAAGATTCGGCTTTTTGAAAATACAACACACATAAAAATTGGAAAGGGAGTGAGACAAGCAAGGAGATGGTTCTGAATGATGTGGCTGCTTACATGTTTTTGTGCAAAAGCGTTAAATTGCCGAGTGATTTCTTGCACTGTGGCCCGTCTATCCGCTGTTACAATGTGAGCTAGCCGACGATGACTCCGCACATCCACACGCTGTTGGCCACGGCAGTTGGCTCTTGCTGGGATGGTTTTACCGGATTCGATGCACTCACGGTGCACTCGTGAAAATCTTAGTGCCTGCACTACTTCCGAGATGGAGTGACCCATTTGTCGGGCCCCAACGATTTGAGCACGATCAAATGCGCTCAGATCCTTCGTTTTACCCATACTGCGTCCGATTCTTACAGATTCCCGTCGCATCACTCCTTATATTGTCGGATCGTTGCATACGTCATGTGGTTTCGTTTCCTTCAGCAAACGGAGGAGAACCTGTTTAAGCAGGTTGAGACCTTTGCCAGAGGCAAATGGGTTTAAACAAATTGTAGACTTTTGAGAGATGGGAATGAAATGTTCCTTTACCGCAAACTCGTTTTTAAGTAGGTCGGCATAAGATGGATATTCAGATTCCAACTAAAAGTGTATTGGCGTATTAACTGTGCATGTGAACGTCTCTTTTCTCCACTGGGAAATAATAACTTACATTGTCGCTTAAAGTAATTCAGTTTCAGAAACCGCACGCATTGTTGGTATCGTTGTAGACAGAAACATATTTCAGGTGTTATAGGACGCGTAGGTTAAATTACTCGCAAAGTTAATATTTTATTTTGAAATCAGAAATAGAGCCACGTGCTTACATGGCATAGTAATATTTGTCGCACGTCCAAAAATTTCAGAAGTAAATCTGAGCATTCCCAAAACTGTCAGGAATGATTCCCATAAGAGATTCAAGTAACATGCTTAGCTGGAATGTCAAAAAAATATATTTTTCACTGACACGTTTTACCATGTTTTAAATGAAGCACTCAGACCGAATCAGTTTTCATGTTATTTGGGAGCTAAAAAAATATAGTTGAGCAAAGCAAATTACACAGGAATGTATAACCCGTATAGTAGCATAATTGAACTGAGGTAATTGTATGCAGATGTTAGAAAATATCGAAACTCCTGTGTTGAACATTTTGTAAAGTCTACGAAGGAGTAATTTAAAACTCACGTATACACAATTTCGAGATATAATTGAAAAAAATCCCTTAATAAAATTAAGCTTTAATTGTACACCTTTTGTCAAAACAAAGAAAATTCCAGTTTTTGATCTTAAAGTTATATAAAATACCTTTTTGTTTACAGATCCATTTTTATGAACGCTTTCCAATGATATATTCGAGTTTAATTGGCCTTTCCGTACCACAATTCAATGGTCCCTTCAAGAGCGAGGCTTCAATGTATAAAGATTGCGCATAATTCCATTTTTTTACTAGAATTTTCAAGAACCCAATCGAAATTTAGTAGTAGACGTGGTAACAAAAGTAGCACCACTGAATCACCTGATAATTCTGAAAAATTAGCAATTACCTCGTCCTGTACTGAAGTTTTAAAATTTTTCCTCTTCACTGAATATTGAGCTGGATGTGATACAGGATCAAAATCGAATATATCCATAACGACTACTGGATGGTGCTCAGAGTTAAGACTAGGTAGCACCCGAATACTGTAAGAGTGCTTTAAAGTTATAAAAACAGCAAGATCAATAATATCGGGGCTCACATGCAGATTTGTAGGACAAACTGTGGACTCACGAGGTCCATCTGCATATAAGTTTTCTTTCGTAATCATTTTTACGAAATAATATCCGTAGGAATCATTAATCCGATAATTCGTGAAATGATATCTACAATTAAAGTTCCCAGAAGCAATGGGTGGAATATTTTCAGAGAAAATGATCTTTATATCTTCAGCTAAAATATGTTGAGATGGTCGAATATAGACTTCAATATAGACTTTATTGCTGGTTGTAGATATGATAGCACCGCAACTCTCCAGAGAATTTAAGAGCTAAATCGTAAACTAAGCACTCTTGAGGTAATATTAACGAAAACAGCAACTCCTCTTTTAAGTGATGGAATTGTAGTAGAGTGACCGTGGTGGCTAACATAAATTGGAATACTAAAACGCATATTCCGGTAGGTAATAGGATTTCAGTATTCCCAAATACACTTACCTCGTAGGCAGTAGTGTTTTACAGACCAAGGAAACTTCTACTACGTTTTCTGTGATAAACAAATTCAGTAAAATCTAATTTTTTAAGCTCTAAAAATTCACATTCCGAAATAACCTGTCCGTCAAAAACTTTAAAATCACTGGTCATATCCATAATGACTCTAACGTATTACCATTTGTGGAAGGTGCAGTCGGTGGCTCTAATTTATCTAATTTTCTGCTGACTTTGCGTGTTATGTGAATAAAGCATCCAAGCATTTACCTAATGCCTGCTACCTTGAATACGGTGGACGTTTAGTGTATTGTAGTATATCATTGATATTTTTCATGATGTATCCTTATGTGGCGTTTTAACTTGATTAATAGAATTACATCTTTCAGTTTTAAACTCAGAAAAAGATAAATATATATAAATATATTTAAAAGTGCCCGTAAAAAGAACTTTAACTTATTATGTGTAAACTTCGCTAACCTTGTTAGCGAGGAAAAAAAGAACAAAACATGTGTACTTATGTAGCATTTGAAAACAGTGTTTAAAGGAAGTTAATGAAGAAGTTTGAAACTTGTTTTTTGTTTTACATTACGTAGCGTTTGAAAAGAGTGTTTAAAAGAAGTTAATGAAGAAGATTCAAACTTGTTTTTTTGTTTTACATTTTTCAATAAACCAGATTCATCTACGTATATTATTCACAAATTTTATATCACAATAAAATAGGATCTCTAAATGTGTTTACTTCTTTGTTTTCCTCATGCACTAAACTTTCATTGGTTTTGGCTGATTCACTGTTTTTATTGGCATATTGAATTCTTGAAGTCCGCAATTACTATAGCCGAATGTTGGTATTCAGCATTATTTCCCAAATCGTGTTGCATTTAAAAGGATATCTTATTCCGTAATAACTGCATGCTAGGCGTTTACCTAGCCAATACGTCAAACATTAGCTATCTCGATATTTTTGTGCTTGACAGTTTCAGATTTTGTAACTAATACTAATTATTAAGTTACCTTTCATTTATGTTTTTCGCAAAATATAGTGGTTAGCATACCCGAGCGTTTTCTGGGAGATGCGGATTCGAGTTCCGCTCGAGGACGATGAAAATTTTCAAGTTTTCGGATATTATCTGACTTACCATCCTTGTCACATTTACGCCAAAAATTGGATTGTCATCTTCAAAATATCTCCTCCTGATCTGCTAAATTACCTCCACAAAGGGATGGAAAATTGTTTTGCGACTGTCTGATGGCTTGATGTATCAATAGATTTGCGATCTTTAAATACGCGTTTGAAAATTTCCTCATGAACATCCAACAATGTTTTACCCATATCATGAAATGCAATTGTAACAAAAAAATATTTAAAAGTGCTCTTCTGGGTATATCAAGAAAACAATTATTGAAACGTTTTGTTTTTATTGTGTCATTTTTTTAGGTCGTCCTTTAGAAATTAAAAAAAAATAAATAGAATTTCTGAAAATAATTTTCATTAATTTATTGTTTGACCTGAAACTGTAGTGGTCGAGAAAGTACCGAACGATTTCCAAAAGAAATCCATTGCCTTTTGACAGATTTCACTTATAGTGATACAGTGAAACCTCTGAATAGCGGAAACCTCCGGACTGGATGTTCTGTCCACTACTCGGAAGTACACGCCTATCTGCCCAATCCATCGCGCAATACGAATTTAAGCGCCGGTTTTTTTTTTACTGTTAAAAATAAAATTTTGTGTATAGATATATGTGCTTGATATGTACATATTTTTGCAATACCGCATTAGTAATACTGCGCACGAAATCGAATATATGTACGTATTTACTGTAATTTAAATATATTTGAGATCTTCAAACATGAGGAAAAATGCAATTTGCGTACAATTCAATGCATGTTTCATATAATTCACTGCATGTTTCTTATTAATAAATGTTTTAAAACTTTCAAAGGTACTTGCATTTAATTCATCAATTTATCAGTTAGTGTTCACGCCTGAAAATCTGACAAACGCGTTTTTTCTTTTCTTTTTTTTTTTTTTTGTTTGCCGTTTACAGCTACTTTTTCAATACGACTTTTCAAATTCACCAAAAGTATCAGTCATCCAGAATCAGCTTAGGTAAAAAGAAATTTGTTTTTCACTGTATTTCGCAGCGGCTGTGAAGGTCTTAATGTCGAACACCACTTCAGCAATGCCGTCCACTGCCTCTTCTACAGTTCCTTTCGCTGTCTCTTCGACTATGTCATTCTCGTTGGGTGTGTTTGTGTGATGAAATGTAATCTTGCAAATCATTCGCTGTCTGTTCAAAACACAGTTCGTCATCAACTGAAATAAAATCTTTTGGATATCCCTAACAGTTCAAACGTGTCATCAGTTCAGAAATCGATTGCAGATCCTATTGTGTGTTAAAGTGCATAATCCATCTTCTATGCCTGGCGAAACAAACCCTGCCTTATGGAAACAACACTAACCACGCACTGTTGTTTAACGGGTTTGACTGTGGAGGTTAACAAGTGACGGCATGGAGAATATAAACGCGAAAGAGATGGCAAACAATAGCTAGGAATGTTTTCAGTTCAGTGGGCTTGGCATCGCGATAAAATTTCGCAACACGTTTTCTCCTGCCTCCCTTCAGTGGACACATTTTCAGCTTTTTCGACCGAAATCACTGTCCGCTATTCAGAGTGTCCATTATTAGGAGGTAAAAACACAGAATCGCCTATACTTTGGGACTGTGAATTACAAAACTGTCCGCTATTCGGGGATGCAAATCCAGTAAGCCTAAGTAAAGGCTAAAATGTTAAGGGAATTATTTTACTTCGAAAGTTTCTCAGAGTAATTTGATTTAAATATATACTCTTTTTTAATGTAAACAAACTGAAACTAGCGTTAAACTGTTCAAAATTAAAAATGAAGAAACGAAAAGGCCAGAAGAATGTTGAAACATCCAAAAAGGCCATAAATTTCATACAGAGGAAACAGAGGCAAAACTCATAATCCATTTGACATTAAATACTCCTGTTTGGTGATCAGATAGTCTCTTCTCAAATGAAACAGACATTTTGTTTCCTTCAGTTCCCAAATGTTGTTGAATGAATAGTGAAGATACACTTTCAGTAAAATACTTCATTTGGTAACTTCTCAGAATTCTGTATTACATATGCTATTTGTTACCGTACATTTTTCCAGAACAAAAGCTGATTGTCTGAAACTTCAAAGAGTTTGTTTGCGTATCAAATCGAATTAGGTGAGTAATTTCAGGTTTCAATGAAACTCTTTATTTGTTTTTGTTGCATTATTAGTGAGTTTATAAAGTGGTATATGTATATAAAAAAATAAAAACTCATATTGCACGTTAAAATAGGATGTAAAACGCAGGTGTATTGAAAAATTATTTAAGAAACATCTGTACCTTCAAAACAGTTGCCAAAAATGCAGTGCTTCACGTTCGAAACGGAAGCTATTTTTGAAATTTTGATTAATTTTTCTGATCGAGCTGTTCGATTTTTATTGAAGCCACGAAGTGACCCTGATATAAAATTTATGTTCATGATATTTAATTTTTTTATAATATGCGTCATATGCTCTCATCTTAAGGCTCAAACACTTTTTGCGGAACTTTAATTTGTGTTACAACAAACGTAAGAGCAGTTTTGAAAAGGCGAAATCTTTTTGGTGTTTAAAGAAAATTCTCACACAGACATCTATTTAACATTAAACAACAAACTAATAATACGATCACTCGGTGTAAAAACACTGATAAAAGTATTGAATATGGATTTGAAATTTTTGGCTTTTAAGAACAGCGTAAATGAGCGATATTCTCTAGACAATACATGGGATAATCGAAAAATAATACTGTTCTTATGGATGTCGGCCAATCTTCTAACCCCTTTCCCTATAGATAATTTGTTTGATCTCGAGCATTTTCTTTTGCGTTAGGACCATCACAGTTAAGTTTTCTGTAAATAAATAACATACAGGGTGCAAAGTAAAGTCCTAACTCATGTCAATAAGTTCGAAAGGAATGGGAAGTCCCGGTGGCGCAGTGATCTAAGTGATGGCCTCTGATCATTCGCCCGAACGGGGTCCGGGTTCGAATCCCGGTGAGGCATGGATGTTGTGTTTGTCTTACGGCACTGGCTCTTTCCCCTCCCTGGAACCAGTGACCCTAAATTAGGGACGGGCGACTGCTTATAGCCCATTGAGTTGCTCACGGTGGTCGTTAAACCTCCAATCAAAAAGAAAAAAAAAAAAAGGAATGGTGCTATTGCCATAAAACATAGGTGTAAGTAAAGTAAAGTGGCCATCCCTTTCCGGTGATATCGATGGCAGCGTTCCTAGGGGTGAAATGAGAAAGTTGGCAAGTCTAACTCGCAAATCAAGGGAGATAATGAAAAAATAATATTACCAAAGTTGTAGAACGTTATTAGCTTAGTACAAAATGACATCTTTCGCACACCAAAAAGTTTATGGAAGACACCAAACGCTGTTGAAGCGGAATCCGTTTCTGGCGACTGATGCACAACGTATTCCTACGTAAAGCCACAAATTATTAAAGATGCAGCGTCATATACATCTGATTTGCTTACAGGCCACGAAAAGCTGCGTTCAAATGCAAACGAGGACCATGAGGCTGCACTGAGCCTGCGATATAAAACCCGGTCAGAACGATGCGGTCTTTAAACGAGTGAGCGTTTACATGGCGGGCTATTCCAGCGATGAGTATTGTGAGAATGTGCTGCTGAGGTATGTTACTCACACTGTGGGCAGCAGTGTTGTGCTTGTTGCTCACACTGTGATCATGGTGTCTACGTTAAGAATATCGGATAGTTTTTTTTATTGAATATTTATTTAAATATTGTCTTAACTTATTTGCGTTGCAATTACTTAAACATGGATTGCTCTTTTACGCCTTTAGTTTAATGTTATTAACGTATTTGCTGGTATCCCTGACTGTAACTCCTTTATTGTGCTAATAGCACTTCAATTGAAAGCGAAGGCTGCAAAGAAAGCAGCAGGTAAATAAGCTGTTAAGAAGTAAAAAATTGTAGAACTTAAAATTTACTTAGTATTTTTTTGGATATAATTTTTTGGTTTTGAGATTCTCCTTAGTAGTTTCTTTCATTTTCATAATGTAACGTTTTTTGCTGCTGTAGAATGCTTAGTGGCTAGGTGTTAAACTTACTTTTGAGAACAAGTATTATATTATGTGTTTTATATATTTTTGGTGGAAAATACTGCACAGGTGCACTGGAGTTCAGAGTGGGGATTTTTTCCCTTGAGGCCCTTCCAATTTCGTTGAATTGAAAAAAAGGGATCGCTTTCTCTTCTTCGTTATAGGTTTTCTAACCTTTGGAGCTGTGTGTATTTTCAGGTGACAAGTCGAGTGGAGCCTGCCTGCTTTCGGAACGGCGACGGAATGCTAGTGTTAATTGTTTTTCTCTCCTGTTTTTTGAAGTATGAGAGAATGTGAAATGAAGAGTAAATGCTGTGTGTATTTACAGAGTTTGACTCTCGAGGCCCTTCCAAGTTTGTTGAATTGTTGAGAGAGTTTTACCGTTGTTTTTTCTGTATTAATCCCAGTTACTCTCTCGCCTGTATATCTCTATGGGGGGCAGAGAGATAACAGGACTTCGTAGATCCCCAGCGGGGAAGTCCCCGTAATGTGTCCTACTGGGTGTTTTGATCTTTGAAAACAAATGTTGATAAGCTTACAGTGCTAAAATCTGAATGATACAGAACTTTTTCACTAAAGGTTAATTCCAGCTTTGCTTTTCTCAACACTACGTGTTTCCTCAATTCAAATCGGAAATTTCTGAATAGTTTTTGTTGCTGTAATTTGGGGGAAAAGCTAGGTAAATCATGACGCACCAACCAGAATTTCAGAAGAAAGTAAAACATATGTTTCGCAAGTAAATTCAAATTTCATTCAAAAGAACGGGCTAAACGAAATGTGATGAATAAATACCACCTTCCGGACAAATGAGCAGAAGCCATCGCTTAGACCACGGCGCCACCGAGGCGTCCTACTAGATATCCTCCTGATGATTACTGGTAGTGCTTCGGTGAGGTTCATGTCTTGCTTGTGATTTTATTATATGTGTTTTGGGGATTTGCTTGTTTAATTATATATACATATATACATCGCTTAGACCACAGCGCCACCGGGGCGGCCTACCAGAAGGACACCTTGTAGGCCGCCCCGTTGGAGCAGAGATCTAAGCGAAGGCTTCTCATCATTCGTCCGGAAGGGGTTAGAGTTCGAATTTCGGTATTTCGGTGAGGCAGGGATGTTGTCTTTGCCTTACAACATTGGCTCTCTCCAGTCCCTGGAAACAGTTCCCTAAATTAGGGACGTTCGACTGCTTATAGTCCATTGAGTTGCTCACGGTGGTCGTTAAACTTCCAACCAAAAGAAAAATGTGGTAGATATGTGGCTTTTTATATGTTAACAAAAAGTTAAAAATAAGAACTCGTCAACAGCCACACGAATAAGACCAGAAACAACATCTCACGAAAGCCGCTCAAAAAAGCAGACAGTGAAGTGCACCCTGAAAAGAACTCGAATTCCAAGCCACGCAAAGACTCCAACAAGGCGCTTGCAAGAAAGAATAGCAAAGTGGAAGTCAGCAAGAACAGAAAGTCAAATTTCAAAAACGCGGTTGCGGGCAAGAAAAGACGAAATCGAAAACAACTGTAGCCAACAAAAGCACAAAACGATGAAGTCCCAAAAAACACAAATGCTGAAATAAAATAAAAATGAAGGAAACAAGACTGCGGATTAGGTGCAAACTGTGTGGTAATTAGTAAGCAGGTGCTGTTAGCTGCCCACAAAACATTTTAGTGTGTGCTACGTAATTAAATATAGGGCCCTTAGTTAGTAAAGTCTGCAATATCGCTAATGTCCAAACCACTTAATTCTGGACGAGACAGCAACTGAGAAAAATAGCATTTAAGAAATTATAAAGGATAACCATTCCTCATTAAAGTAACAAAGAGATATTTTAAATTCTTAAAGATAGCAGAGCTATTATTACAGATTCTGCAAATTCTGAGGATTAAATTGGTCAATATTTCTCTGTGAATGGAAATAGAAGCACTGGAACTCCAATTAATATAATGAATTATATTGTAGGCAAAATTTCTCTTTTTATCACCGACCTCAACTCCAATGTTAGTCATATCCTCCCAGATGATGCCGATGTCTAAAAAATGTATACGAATATCAACTGATTGGTTTTTTCCTATGTAAGTAGCGAAGGATAAACACCATTGGCAACAGTCACACATTCTGGAATATTAAAGACCATAATGTCATAAATATATCTAAAAAAATATCCATATTTCAATTTATGCAGATTGTAGGCCCTAGCTTCATAGAAATGCAAGTATAAGTTGGCCAAGTTACTGGAAGGCGAGCTAACCATTGGGATTCCTGTAATCTGATGGTAAATATGTGACCCCATTATGATGAAATTATGATCAACACAAAAGTGCACCAGAAAACCCAATATTCTCTGGTGACGTTGAAGTAGGTCCTTAAATTTTCATAACATTTATGACACACGGCAATGAGGTCGTCCAAAGGAATCGTAGTGAACAAACTGCAGAAATCAAACGTATCAATATGATTGATTTCACTCTCTTCTTGGTTCAACAGCTTTAACATGGAAGCATTATCTCCGATAATTCATGTGGCACCCAATGACTTAAGTAACTGTTTTAAATAGCCGTCAAACACAGCACCGGTCCTCTGCCCATAACAAACACGCGCACTGGTAATAAAGCGAAATTTTGAGGTCTTTTAAGAAACTTAGGTATAACATAAATAAAAGGTAAACCCAATGCAAAAGTGTCCAATTTGGGCGTTTCTTGACACCCGATGAGCTTGTTATAGATAATAGATTTGTTATTACCTATAAATTGATAAATCTGACTAGTGCTCAGCTCTTTATCAATAATTTCTAAGTACAATTTCTTACACCAAATAGCGAAGTTGTTATCACCTTGTCGACCGGAGTAAAGATGAAGGCCCTCTTAAGGTCTGATTTTCTTCCGACAGCTTGTGCCAATTATATGCATGGGGTCTCTTGAAAATCCTCAAAGAGGTAAGCTGACTCCTAAAATCATCAAATCCCGACAAATCCACTTTGCAAACACCTGATACGGCATCTGGAATCTATAAGCTAATTTAAGCGCCAATTGAATCAAATCTGATTTAAAAGTGTCAAGACAGCGCCCAAAATTAAACTTGGAGGAAATCTAAATTTTGATCCCGTACACATAGTATTACCCAAAGTCTCTTGTTCCACAATATCAAAATTTCCTGTAAGGACATGACCAGTATCAATATTTACAAAAGGAACATACCTGTCCAAATGACAAAGACACAGTTTATATATATATATATATATATATATATATTCTATAAAGAAGATACCTAACCCTTCGTGTTAAATTCTAAAATTTTTTCCTTAGTCTTCAGTTTTGCTCTTAAGTATATATATATATATATATATATATAATAGCTTTGCTTAGCGCCTAAAAGTCCGGTTTAAGTGCATTTACAATGTCTTGATGCAAAATATCTTTCAGAGTGACGACGGAATAAGGTACTAAACGGACGTCAAAAGAGGGCTAATTGTTGGTGGCCGACTATTTGGTTCCTCCGTGACAACAATCGTCAGGGTAGAAGGGGTATCGAGAGCTACTGTGTCTAGCGTTATGATAGCATACCGTGTTTGTCTGCGAAATACAAGACCAGCCAGAAAACGATTTTCAGTGATAAAGACAGGACAGCATTAAAGATATTGTTACACGTAATAATACCAAGGCCGTAAATTAGTGCGTTGCCCAATCTGCATCACCATACCTCAGTATCAACAAAAAGAGTGCTCAGGGAACTGCGTAAAGAAGACGTATTTAAGGAAGAGCTGCTTGAATATTCCGCTAGCTAGAGCTTTTAAGAATCATTTTTTCCAACCATTCAAAGAAGGAAATTCTTTCGGACACTCATGAGTGTATTATATTTTACAAATAATATACTAGTAACTATTCTTAAAAAAAAAACTTTCTGGTACTAAAGTAAATATATAATAAAACCTTTGAAATTTGACTTTAAACTTAGTAGTTTTCAAAATAAATTAAATGGTACCTTTTTTTAATATAAATAAGTTTCCAGATTCAGTAGTGCACACATATATCTTTCATTTTATAAACCTGCATCCTTACATGTCTCCAAGGGATGGATAGGACGTTTAAATTGAACCTGAATTTTTAAATTAATCCATGGAATTTCTACTTTCTACGTTAAGGAGTCGTTATTTTAAAGTCAAATCGAACACGCTTTATGTTGCACCGTTTCCTGATTTTTTTCTTTTAATTAAAGCAAATTGCTATATATAACTCATATTCGAATATAACTGCACTTTCACGTTTTCTGATTAAATTCTTTGTTCCGAATTTGTAACAATTCAGGTCATTTGATTAACGTTCCCATTTTGAACTTTAGTGACATGTTTTAATTTTATCGGAACAAAGACAGTGTTTACGTTACGATATATTTCGTAAATCCGGCTTATACTTTTTAACACTTTGTCCTATGATTTCTATTAATCATTTATATTTAGCCATTAGAACATTTTTGAAACTTATGAGCAAAATTTGCTCTTCACGTACCTCAATGAATAAACATTGTACCTAATAAGACAGCGATCACGAGATGAGAACACAAAATTGCGTGCTGAATAAAATAGGAGCTCTTAGTTTTTGATTCACAATCATGTGACGCGGAGTTTAGAACTTGAGAGCAATGACTTTCAAAGGCATGATAATTTCTTACGAGCATCCAGTTCTGCAAATATCGTCCTGAAGTAACGCAGATTTTGAATATCAGTAGAAAAATGCGCCACCAAAAAAATAATTTACAAGCCGTATTTATCTGTGTATCGAGCAGAGTCAACTAGATTTATCGCCTGGGTTAAGGTGATTACTAAAACTTAAATGCCTAAGATCGTAAGTATTTTACTCATTTTTTGGTAGTTACAAAAATAATTGCAATCTAATAAAAATTTTAAAAACATCCACATTTCCTGTCATTGTGGCAATAAATTTTCTACACTGTGGTCGCCGGTAGCAAGAGGGGTGAGAGCGTGTGCGATAGGATAGGCACTGCATTAATAGAAGAGATAAAACGGCTAGACTTTTTGTTGTCTTTGTTATGATTCCATAGCCTTTGTTGTGTTTTTATTGCGAACATTGCCTTTTTTTGCTTGTTTTGCACCGCATAAAATCGCTGTGATTTTGTTGTGTCAAAATTCACTTGACGTGGAGTACAGAAGCTGGGAATTACGGAATTTTAATAACCGGGTGTTTCTTCGTGACTATTCAAATACGTTACACATTTGTTTCTCTTTTTTTACGTTTAAGATCGCAAATACTTTCCGGGATTCAAACCGCAACCTGTCTCAGCCAAATGATTTTAAGCCATGGCGTGGTACAACTGGGCTGCTGTGTATGTGTAGGACTGTGTATGAGTGTGTGCTTGAACTTCCTACAAAGTACGGTTGTTTTACTAGTGTTTTTTTCGCAATCGATAGTCTCCTAAGGCAACCTTCTGGATTCGCTACTGATCATGCTTAGGTACGAAATAATGTTATCCGGTTTTTTTGTGTCTTCTTGTGGTCCATCACTTTTTTGCAAATTGTTTAGGTTTCTTTGGTTTGTTGAAAGAGGAAGTAGCGTTCCGTTTAAGGTGTAGTAATTTCAAGAAAACTTCAGCATTCGTATCCCTGTAATCTAGTACTTGCGTTCTGCATGCTGCCCTTTCAGAAATTCATCGGCTGCAATTCTTTTTCTTAAATAGTAAGCAGCAATTCTACGAGCAATTAACTAATTTTTTCCCTATTTAGACCGAAGATGTAATGCATTTTTGATATACACTCAATGAACGAAACGTTAGAGATACCTAACCAATAGCGTGTGGGTCCTCCTCTAGCGCGAATACCAGCCTGTAGTCGCAGAAGAATCGATTCTACGGGATTCCAGAGGGATTCCGTGGGTATTGCGAACCACGCCTGTTGCAACATATTCCACAACTCCGCTCGAGCGTCCGTCCAGGATCAGTGGACTCATGTGCTGTTCCAAGCCATCTCGAAGAGCTTCCACAAGTTTATATCCGGGGAACTTGTGATCCATTGGATGGTTTTAAACCCTAATAAATGTTCCGCGAGCCATGTCCGGGTGGATGCGGCCCCTTGCGTCGGTACATTGCCCTGGAGGAACAGACCATTGGCTGTAGGAAAGGTGACGGCCTTGAAAGCGTGTAGAGGATCAGTCAGTACACACTGGTAGCGAGGAATGATAAAAGACACCTGCTGATACATTATGGTACTTAATATGTCCCAACGGAAGGCTCCCCAATCGTCACACACAGGGCCTGACACGCTGGGAATATAACCTCATGCTGGTGACCCACACCCACACCTTCCCGTCAGCTCGGTACAACTATAAACAAGATGATTTATTTGACCACACGACGCGGATACGTTTTGCATAGGTGCAGTTTTAATCTACCAGCAGCCATATAGACTTGTGCAAACAGTAAAACCAAAAGGACAGGATGGAAGACATCACTAAGTACAAGAATAAATGATTTGTTTTTTATTTAATAAATGTCTTTTAGACGAAATACTTAATATTTGCGTAAAAAAGCCGGTCGCAAAATTTTTAAAACAAAACAAAAGTTCTGCGTAAATTAAAATGAACAAAAATCCTTTACTCACGGTTAAACATAAACGTAGAAGATTGGACTGGTCTGAGTAATGATATTCTGCCAAAAGTCGAAATGGGTTTTGTTCTCAGATGAGAGAAAAATATTTAAGAATGCCCCTACGGAAAGAAATGTTACTCCCATGATTTACGGAAGAATCCCTAAAATTTTTCTGGCAGACCAATCTGACGAGGTGGTACGATTATGTGGGCAGCGTTCGACTATTTTGGTAAGTCGGAGTTTTTCATTATAGATCACGTATGAGAAGCAGGAATTACCAAGCTATGATATACGAACATTTAATTCTATCGATGACCCTACTAGTAAGAAACAGTTGGATTATCCAGAAATATACTGCGCTCTGCCATAAATTCATTATTCAAAACAGTACTTTAGAAATTAAGACACAGATGTAATTTACTGGCCGTCTCGGATCCCAGACTTAAACTCAATGGAAAATGGCCTGTCGTTACTTGTCAGGGTTGTACATTAAATAAAAGCAAATATAAATTAATTATTGATGAGATATTTCTGGTGTTTAAATTATTGATCTACAGCAGATAATCAAGAAAGAGTAGGAGTATTTTTGTATATTTATTATTTTTTTACGATTTATTGTAACCTTTCTTCCGATTTATTTATTACCAGATTTGTTATCATTTTACGTATATCTTTTAAAATATTACTTTCAGCGAACGAAGTCTGTTAGGAATTGATTTTCACTGCTGTAAAAATTTACGAAATATTTTCGGTTAATCTCTTTGGGTTACAAATCACATTTAATTCGAGAAACCAGAGCCAAAAGCTATTAAAAAATTGAGCAGTTGAAATATATGATAAATCTCGTATTAATGAAATTTTATCCTGCAAGCGGTTTTAAAGGAACACATACGTTATCAGTGAAAATTACAATTGTCTACGGAAGAAGGTGAAGAAAAATATTCTACCCAGTAATTTGTAATAATTTATATATTACAGTGAAATATGATTGGGAAAACCTAGACCGCAAGTCATTGGCGATGAGTATAAACTTCCTAAGCAGCCATTTTGGAGTATTTGCGCTTGTTGGTTTACATTATGTGTTCATTTATTTGACAAACGTAACTTGACATATCTTATTTTGCTATAGTCAAATTCGAATGTCACTTGCGGTATTTGTAGCATTCAGTTCTGACAGATATGCAGAGATGGTGTTATGGCAAGTTTACAAACTACACAAAGTGGACCAGTATAGTTTTCCCATGCCTATTAGTTACGTAAATAATTAAGACGGTATGTTACCGAAGTGGTGTCGCAGCTCAAAACTCGAAAATTTCACTTAAATTGTGACCATCACAATTTTCACCAAAACTTGAATATTCTTCTTAGCTGCTGTAATTCTATATTTGTATTTTCCAAGATTTCGCTAACAAAAACACGCAGGGAAGAATTTGTTTGAATTCATTGCTTTGTTCTCATGTTCTAAATTTAGTTTCTTCACGATTACTCTGAGAAAATGTTTGATTTTCGCATTTGTTTTTTAAAGCAACCTATTAATTCCCAACAAGGTATATTTGCAAAACGAAACATTTTTTTTTAAGTTATTGTAGCTTCTCACAAGCGTTTTTAGAATGTCTCAGAATATCTTTTGAAGAACAATTATAATTGTATTTATGCATAAATATATATATATATATTATTTCTATCATAAAATACTGAAAGCGAAATTATAAGATGTGGGATACCTTTATTCAGAGGAACATAATTTCGGTTTTGCACATAAATTAATGCAATAAGAAATATTTCATTGTAACCTATTTGTGTTTATATACCTCTCTCTGACAGGCATATATTGATTCATGAAACTTTATA
The DNA here is from genome assembly GCA_039090855.1 of Macrothele yani. Lineage (NCBI taxonomy): Eukaryota > Metazoa > Arthropoda > Arachnida > Araneae > Macrothelidae > Macrothele > Macrothele yani. The sequence goes on along the minus strand of CM077034.1, from coordinate 192,391,020 downwards.
TACGTGCTCATAGCATTCAAAAATATTGTTTTATGATTCTTAATACACTGCTGGCTACCCAAAATGAAACACCAAGAAGGACACGTTATGGCAAAGGTAAATTTACTGGACACATAACAACAGATACAAAGATGAAGCGATTGAGCTTACAGAGCCGTGCGACTAGAGGAACACGCAGATATCAACCGTGTGGTCTCCATGGCTGGAAATAATGGCCACTACACGCCGCGACTTCGAACGAAAGAGGCTTTGGACGTGGGCATGGGTTTTTTTTTATTGGAGGTTTAACGACCACCGTGAGCAACTCAATGGGCTATAAGCAGTCGCCCGTCCCTAATTTAGAGTCACTGGTTCCAGGGAAGGGAGATAGCCAGTGCCGTAAGACAAACACAACATCCATGCCTCACCGGGATTCGAACCCGGACCCCGTTCGGACGAATGATCAGAGGCCATCGCTTAGACCACTGCGCCACCGGGGCGGCTGGGCATGGGGTATGTCGGTCCAGGCTTCTTCAACACATTGCCACAGTTCATCAGGCGTAGCCGCGATTGGAGCAGCCTGGCCACTCGGTTGCCGAGCAGCGACCAGACGTATTCGATGGGCTACATATCGGGAGAACAGGCGTGCCACGGCAGCAGTGATACCTGGTGGGCCACGAAGAATTGTTGCATGATGCGTGCCACGTGCGGGCGCGCATTGTCGTGTTGAAACGTGGCCGCATTAAAATACATGACAAAAAAATTTCGGACGAGAAATTAACGTTATGCACATCTGAATGGATTGTAATGCATCATGCAACCTTATGAATATTCAATACATGGACGTCCAACTTGATTAAATGTAAAATGCTGTTTCTTCGCACCATAGTTCACAGTTCCAATCCTAGTCTTCGCTGGTTATACGTCAATTCGTCGCGTGCGTCAATTTGTCGACTGCGACGTTTCGTCGCGCGTCAATTCGTCGACTGCGAAAATTCGTTGAACACGACGATTAGTCGAGCGTCAATTCGTTGACCACGACGATTAGTCGAGCGTCAATTCGTCGCGGACAAATTCGTCGTGTTTACAGATTTTGGTTACATACAAAACGAATACAGGAAAACGTACGATTTCGAACATCTTTCGCTATGTTCAAATTTATAAATATCGGACACTCAGACAGGATAGGAATATTACGCATTATCTTTGGCGCTAAAAATATTAGACGGAAGACGGTTTTTGCAACGGGTCAAGGCCCAGGGGTCAGAGCTCCCCACACACAAAATGTTCGTAAAAACTACAGTTTTCAATTCAGAAACAACAAATCTGATATACTATCTCATGGTACTTCTAACTTAGACGCTAGACGGTTTTTGAAGGAGTTGGAGCCCGGAGGGTAAGAGCCCCCCTAATAAAAAAAATCCTAAAATCTACAGTTTTCAATTTAGAACCACCAGATTTGGTATACTATCTTATGGAACTCTAACTTAGACGGTAGACCATTTTTGGAACGGGTCAAGGCCCTGGAGGTCAGAGCACCCCACATACAAAATTTTCGTATAATCTACAGTTTTCAATTCAGAACCACCAAATTTGGTATACTATCTCATGGTATTCTAACCTAGACGGTACACCGCTTTTGGAACATGTCAAGGCCCGGGAGGTCCGAACCCCCACATACAAAATTTTCCTAAAAACTACAGTTTTCAATTCACAACCGTCAGATCTGGTATACTATCTCATGGTACTCTAACTTAGACGCTACTCGATTCTTGGAAGGGGTTGCAGCCAGGAGGGTAAGGGGATCCCTCATAAAAAAATCGCAAAGTCTACAGTTTTCAATTTAGAACCACCAAATTTGATATACTATCTCATGGTACTCTAACTTAGATGGTAGACCGTTTTTGGAACGTATCAAGGCCCGGGGGTCAGAGAACCCCCCCCCCCCGTAATTTTGTTTTTGTAAAATCTAAAGTTCTCAATTTATAACCATCAAATATAGTGTCATGAAACTATAACTTAGACGCTGGACGGTTTTTGGAAGGGGTTGATGCCCGGGGAGTGAGAGCCCCCCTCATAAAAATTTCGTAAAATCTACAGTTTTCAATTTAGAAGCACCAAATTTGATATACTATCTCATGGTTTTCTAACTTAAACGGTAGACCGCTTTTGGAACGGGTCTGGGCCCGTGGGGTCAGAGCCCCCCCATAAAAATTTCCTTAAAACTACAGTTTTCAATTCAGAACTACGAAATCTGGTATACTATCTGATGGTACCCTTACTTAGAAGCTAGACGATTTTTGGAAGGGTTTGGAGCCCAGAAGGGTCAGGGTCCCCCTCATAAAAAATTCGCAAAAGCCGCAGTTTTCAATTTAGAACCACCAAATTTGGTATACTATCTCATGGCACTGTAATTTAGATGGTCACGGTTTTTAGAACAGGTCCAGGCCCGGGGGTCAGAGCACTCCCCCTGGAACGTTTTCGTAAATTCTACAGTTTTTAATTCAGAACCATCAAATTTGGTATCATGAAACTCTAACGTAGACGCTACACGGTGTTTGGAAGAGGTTGGAGCCCAGGGGGTAAGAGACACCCCTCCTCATGAAAATTTCGTAAAATATACGGTTTTCAATTTAGAACCACCAAATTTGGTATACTATCTCATGGTTATCTAAATGGCCTGGGGTCAAGGGGGACCCATATAAAATTTTCGTAAAAAGTTCCGTTTTTCACTTTTAAGATCTGCAACACAATTCAGCACTCCAATACCCAATCTACAATCTAAGGCGCTCTTTGGCCCTTTGAGGGCCTTGCACCATAAATCATCAACCAACCAACTAACCAGCCTACAGTCTAAGTTAGAGACTGTAGATAACAATAAAGTGCAAAAATATGCGTTAAATGGTGTATTAAAAACATAAATCAATATAGTTTAGCTTTCACTACCAACGAGCGGCTTATCAGGAAGAAATATGTTGTAATGTAAATAAAGAGTTCCAGGTATTCTAAATTCAAAGCGGTAAGAAAAATATAGTCAATGCCAATGTGAAGTCGTGCGCATGCGACATCACATAGGTACATTGCATTTCTGTGTCGCGGGATTCACAGAAGCACAAGCCAGATGTACGGCACTTCTATTGATGTCTCCTAGAAAGTAAGTATTCCCATTCCTGTTTCTTTTCTTTTTGTTTCGCAAAATTAAATTAACTAAATCAAAAAATTAAAAAAAAAGTTTACTGGAAAATTGCAGGAATATTTTTTCATTCATTAACTTTCACCCGCGGAACTTGGTGATTCCACAAATAGTAATATGTACCTGGCAAATAACTGGTATCCCTGCTAGTACAAATTATATTAATGATTTATTTGCGTCCAGTTCAATCTAGTATGTCCATAAGAGCGTTTGGGGCCGTATGAAAAATACATTTCAACGTGTGCCGCTACGGCGGCGGAGTGATCTAGGCGCTGGCTTCTGACCATTTGTCGAGAAGGATCCTGGTTCAAATCCCGGTGAATCATGGACGTTGTGATTGACTTCTGGCACTGGCTGTCCCCCTTCCCAGGAACAAGTGGCCCAAAATTGGGAAACGTCCGACTGCTTATAGCCCAATGAATTGATCACGGTGTTCGTTAAACCCCAACAACAACAAAAAAGATTGCGACGTGTCGATTGCTATTTGTTATGGACCGTACAAAAAGTATGTTTTTGATATCAACGTGTCCACTTCCATGTAGGCTATCCATAAAATTTTAGGGGACCGTACAAAATGGCACTTTTATTTTCAATTTGTCAGCGCTTCGGTATATCGTTGAAGTATACGTATATACTATACTGTGCAAATTAATTGGGACAAAGTAAAAAATCACTCTTTATTCCAAAACTATGCCTTTATATAATTCTAGGCCTTGTGTGCACTGATAAATACCTGTATTAGTATCAAGTATGTCCTCCTTTAGCAGAAATGACCTCTTGAATTCGTTTTGGCATTGACTCCACTAATTGAGTGCACATATTTTTGACTTCATAATCATGGAACCACACTACTATAGCATTCGTTATCATGCGTTCTTTGGTAGTACAGTCCATTTTACCTAAATGTCTCTTCAAAATATTCCACAAGTTTTCTATGGGATTTAGGTCTGGTGAATTTCCAGGCCAATCAAGCAAATGAATTTGATTTTCCAGCATGAAATTCTTGACCAATTTCGAATTATGACATGGGGCCAAGTCGTGTTGAATTGTTCTGTTAAAGGTTTGCAAGAATGGAACAATCCTACGTTGTAATATTTCTACGTACTTGGCTGAATTAATCATACCTTGAACAGGAACTAAGCTTCCACTGCCATTTGATGTGAAAAAACCCCAAAACATCTGTTTCAGAGGGTGTTTTACATTTTGTTTCACATGCTCAGGTCTTAAGGGTTCACAGTTGCTTCGCCTAACGACATTTGCTTGGTAACCCTGTACTAATAAATGAGTTTCATCACTGAAAATTACCTTTGTCCAGTCGTCAGCAGTCCATGATTTTTATTTTTTGACCCATGCTAAACGTTTTATCTTCATTTTCGCATTCAAATATTGTTTTTTCGTTGGTCTTCTTGACTTCCGGCCAACTTCCAGAAGCCTACGGCGTACAGTTGAATCACTAACATGACAACTACTAGCCAATAAATCTCTTTGAAGGTCGGTGCTAGGTTTTTTATTCATTTTACTATTTCTGATTAGATATTTATCGGTTCGTGGAGTTGATTTTTGTTTTCTTCCACATTTACCTCTCCTTTTTGGAGACGATGAGCCAGATGCATTGTATCGAGTAAGCAGTCTTGATACACTTGATTTGCCTGCACCAACTGCAGAAGCTGTATCTCTCACTGTCACAGAAGTGTGATCCTCGAGAGCAATTATGTTTGCACGCTTGCTTGAGGAAATATCCATTTTTCAATACACGAAAGCAACACGTACTCACAGAGAGCAAAAACTAACATTTATCTGTCACACACGAAAGTTCATAAATGAAGTTGAAGTTTTTATTTCCTGTTTAGAACCGGTCAAACCACATTGTTATTATCAGGTTCTAACATTCACACCACCTCACAGCTGATAAAACTGGTTTACGTGGGTTTTCGACATCAACTGGCGATTATATTACAACTCTGAAAATAAAATAGCTTGCCCTAATTAATTCGCGCGTTATAGTATAGTTGGGACATTTCAGCACGTAGTTAGGTTTTTATAGAAAATAAAGATAGTGTTACATTGTTACTAAGCTATGACACATTTATCCCAAAAGCTATTTCTTGAAATCTTTAATCCGCCATGCTCATATTCACAACGTTAACATAACAAGTCAAGTTATTAATGTTGCAGTTTTACTCTGTCAGCAAACTTTAGTTTCAAGAACTTAGGCGTAACCTTTTTTTAGAAATTTTTAGTCCGACGTATTCATAAGGTTTCGATAACATGCCAAGGATATGGTACTACGTTTTGACTGAGGAAGAAAAATTAATAAACAGGCCTTAAGCTTTTTTATCAGTTTTCAATCAACCGTGCTCATATACATAAAATTTTCGGAGAAAGTCAAGTTTAGTGTGTTGCGCTTTTACTCGAGTACACCATTACCTTTCGCCCGCTGAACTTGGTGATTCTTCAATTCATCCATTGACAAGTTTTTTAAGTGATTGTATGTCATGGTCATGTTGATAATGTTTGATGACAAGTCAGGTTAATGATGTTGCACTTAATAAAGACTTAAAAAGGTATAGAGGCTAATAATTATTGTTTGAATCCTTTGAAAAAGCTCATTCTTTACTTGACTTGTCATGAAATCCTTATGAATATGGCATTTATTTTATTTTGTACATTTTACATAGCCTGTGCATTTTTTTTATGTTTTGACATTTGTTTTATTTTGTGTTGTTCTTGTTACATAGCGTTTCCCATTTTTCTAATGATTGTGACTTGTGATTGCATTTTGAATTCTTATTTGTTTCACATTTTCGATTACTTTTGGACATTTTATGTTTTTGACATGCTATTTTGAAAATTTTGTATTTTTTAATTTTGCGTTGTGTTTTACATTCTTGTATCTTCGGCGGAATTACATTCTTGAAAAATTCAAATGCAAGTTAGTAAAAGGTACAATTCAATTAGTGAAAAATACCAGCACATTTTAGTAAAGGGTAGAATTATATGAAATTCCTCTTAAAAAGTCCAGCACGTTAACATTGTCTCTGTGTGCCAAAGAAGTTCGAATTCCTTTTTATCTTGCCAGCGTTTCTCTTTTGGGTGGATTTGTTAAAATCTGGGCAATCACTCTTTCGATTTTAGCCATAGTTGTTCTCTGCTCTTTCGCAATTTAACTGATTATTTTGTACAGTCCCAGTGTTTTCTCTCCCAGAACTGTATTCCAGCGTCTGTCCTATTCTTCAAGTTTGTTTTGTATTCTCGGAAAGCCAAGTAAATTGTTTTCACTTACTGACCAAATTGCTGGTGGGAAAAGCTGATTGCTTCTGCTCGGATTGTTTCTTCTGCTTGCACGAAATTTTTCAAGAACATAATTTTACTCTAGCCACTGAACTACAGAATCTTCATATTCTAGTAAAATTGATTTCACTTCTTCAAAAGCAGCTGGAATTTCATCAGATGAAAAAAATGCGAGTGTTTGCAAATGTCCGACTTTAAGAGCAAACTCACTGTTTTCTCTATATTCCGAAGCTATGCCAGAGGATGGATATTCCTCAGCACATTTTTTCCGAGATGAAACCAACAACATTTGTGTTTGCTGCTTCCAAATTCCTTTTTAGCAGCGTTAAAACGGTAGCTATTTCAAAATCTATCATTATACGTATATTGTGGTGCAAGCTGAATATCATAGTCGGATGCATAGTCTTGTAAATCCTGCAAAAATACTGTATAATAGTATTATATTCTTTATACTTGCTGGAAAGTAACCCAAAACTAGGGGGACAAATCTGTGTATCTTTGAATTTGTTCCAACTATAGCATGTATGGTATATAATTGCCTAAAAAGGGTTGGACAAGTTTCAAATGTCCCATCCATAATCCAGAGGGTGGTTCTTTAAGCTTTCGTAAATTATTATCTGTTAAAAATAAAATAATTCTTTGATCTCCAAATGCGCTATCTCTGCCAAGAAATTTTGCACCATCTCTTTCCTGCAAATTTATTGAGGCATCGATCCATTCTGAAGTCGTAGGCTCCGCAGGCATGTCTTCTTTTCGTATTCGTTTTACAACTTGCCTTAGTGTATCCATATTAGGCATGTAAGCTGCAAGTACTATAGCCATTGACGTTGTCACGGTTTGAATAATTTTTGCAGGGGCTTCGTCCATATTTTTCGCTAGTTCTTTTACTTGCGCTCTTGCAACAGCAACATCACTTTTCTCCAGTCTTGTAGCATGATTATGTTGTTTCTCATTGCGCATCCTGTGTGCATCTCCAATAAGAATAATACTAGCAAAGCCAGTACAATTTCCATAATTTCTTTCAATACAGTGCTAATACCGTAAATCACCCCGCACTCTGTTATGACAGAATAAATACCCTTTCCATTTCACCAAATCATTTTCTTTTGGTGAGTTGACTATTTATGTTGCATTCTTCATCTACATAGTGCCTTCGAAAAACAATGCACTTTTTTCTTTCCAAAATATTTAGAATGATATATTTCCACTATTATCACTTGACAACGCACAACAAAGGTTTCTACAAGCACGTTCCCTGTTCGCCAGTCAGCTACGAACTGATGAGCAACCAATCAATAAAACACTCAGAAAACAGACGATCACGTGAACCTTGTTCCTCCAGTTAGGGTTTAGGCGTAGTTCAAGATTTTCCTACCTGCGTTCACAAGAAGAGGTTAAGTTTTAGGATCGGCATCTTATCTTTTGTTATTCCAAAACGCAGAGGGACATGTATTTTACAGCGGGGACGCTCCAAGCGGGGGATCAACGGATACGAAAAACCCGGGCGCCATGTTCCGGAAGCGGCAGCAGGCGCTGACTGGGCCGCTGTACTCTGGGCCGGTGGGCGTCATGCTAATTCTCAAAATTAATTTCAATTCCTTTTCTGTGCTGCACAATGCGTAAAAAAGAAAACTGTTATTCTGAAAAGACAATTTGTTTACTCCGTAACGTATTAAACAAAAAATACGTCCTTACGTGCCAAATGGTCTGTAAGCCAAACACAGTTTTCCATGCAACACCCTTCGCCGACTTTCTAAGTTCAGATTTGTCTCGTTCGACTTATTTCGTGTACTTCCCCTCTCTTTCGCTAATTGTAAGTAATTGCCCTGAAATTGGTGTTTTACGTTGGGGTGTATTGCCGTGTGTCCTGAAGACTATACTGAAAGCGGTGAACCCCAGGGGAAAGTATTCCTTCAAAAGCCACAGAAATCCAATGCCACAGCAAAACTTTGTTCGTTGTCATTACATCCAAACAATTTAGGCGACGTAGGAAGTGTGGCTTTCTACTACAACACCAGAAGATTGTCGCGAATTCTCAGGAAATTACGATACACATGTGTCCATAAGACTTCTCTTTCAAGACGTCTAAAGGCCGGCACTAGGGGATGGGGAGGGATACAGTGTGGATGATCCTTTTTGTTGCAGTTAAAAATTCCTAAGCTCATTTTTCTTTAAACCTTTGACTGGTTACCAGTAAGTACTGTCTCATTCCTCAACCATTGCACATATTTGCTGTTTTTGTTTTTATTCTTTGAGTTAACAGCGGGAAAATATCTGAACTGCGTTTTTCCAGTTAGAAATATTTTTTTACTTCATCAACATAGCTTCATGTATAATTGCAAAATACTTCGATAGAATAGACATACCTTACATAAAGAGTTTGCATGAGAATATAAATTAATAATAAGAAAAATATTCTAAAACCAAGAAAAGAAATTGCAGAGCCGAAAAAGCTAGGTAGAGGAAACAGAAGCCTCTAAGAAAAAGTTCATATTTAAAGAATCCTTTAGCCTCTTAATGAGTAAGTGGTATAAATCAATACAAAAACTTGTGCTGTATTTAAAAAAAATATATAATCAAGTAGGCATCGTGACTGTCCACAGTTTCCCCTTTTCATCCTGTCGACATTACAACCACCACAGAAAATAAAATAACCAAAACATAACAAAAAAAACCATATAAAGTAAAATGCCAAAAACATAAAAACAAGAAACCACACAAAATGAAATGCCCAAAACATTAAAAAAACTGTAACCACCCAAAATAAAATGCCCAAAACATTAAAAAAAACTGTAACCACACAAAATAAAATGCCCAAACATTGTGAGAAATTCTGTTGAAAGCACAATGAAGGTAAACAATAGGAGAAATGTATGTTTTAAAAAACGTAATACAAGTGTTAAAACTGAAATAAAAAGAAAGAAAAAAGAAATATTCCAAATTTCATTGTTACTTTAGATATTTTGACCTGTTGACATTTCGTAAATTGCACTTGCACTTGGTCAAAAAGTATTACTTACAAGGACTCTTTAGTAACTTTTAATCGCTGTGGTCATATTTATAGGGTTTGCATAAGAAATCAAGTTAATAATGTTGTGCTTTCACTTAGGCACCAAATAATAATTATTGGCCCCTAATCCTAGGCCTTTTAAATAATTTTTAATAAGCGTAAAACTCTTAAATTGATTTGTCATGCAAACCTCATATGATCACAGCATTATAAAAATTACTAAAAATGCATATGCCTACGTCTCGGGCGTATCTATTAATGCTTTGTGCTCGAGTAACATTTCAACAGAATTCATTTTATTTTCTATGAAAACTATATAAATATCAGCTCGGAGGACTGACAAATATCAAAAAGCCCTAGGTCTAGGGTCTGCTAAATACTTTCAACTTCAGTAAAGCGCATTGCTAAAATCTTGGACTTCTATGCAAACCTTATGAAAATTAGCACGGCGGACTGAAAATTGCTAAACAGGCCCAGGCATAGGGCTTTCTAATTATTATTTTGTACCTGACTAAAAGTGTAACCATATTTTTAGTTCTTACTAGCAGAGGTACGCGGTAATTCGCTGGTAAATATTACTATTTGTAAAATCACCAAGTTCAGTGGGTAAAAGGTAATGAATGGGAAAGGTATTTCAGTAAATTTTAAAGTAAACTTATTTTAAATTTTTTGATTTAGTTAATTTAATTATACGAAGCAAAAAAGAATTTGCATTATTTACATTACATTGTATTTCTGCCTGATAAGGCACCCGTTGGTAGAGAAAGCTAACGTTTATTAATTTGTGTTTTAAAACACCATTAACAGGATATTTTTTCACTTTATTGTTATCTACGGCCTCTAACTTAGACCGTAGGTGGAGTAATGGAGTGCTGTATTGCAATGCAGTTCTTAAGAGTAAAAAATGTAATTTTTACGAAAATTTTGAATGGGATCCCTTCACACCGGGCACCGACCCTTTCCGTCTGCGATCTAAGTTAGAATACAATGAGGTAGTGTACCAAAGTTCGTCGTTCTGAATTGGAAACTGTGGATTTAAAAAAATTGGTATAGGGGCTCTGATGCCCTGGCTCCAACCGCTTCCAAAAACCGTCTACAGTCTAAGTTAGAGTACCATGAGATAGTTATATCAAATTTGGTGGTTCTAAATTAAAAACTGTAGATTTTAGGATTTTTTGAGGAGGCTCTGACCCCCGGGCTCCAACTCCTTCCCAAAACCGTCTAGCGTCTAAGTTAGAGTTACATGATACCAAATTTAGTGGTTCTGAATTCAAAACTTTTGATTTTACAAAATTTTTATATGTGTTGGCTCTGACCCCCGGGCCGTTACTCGTTCCAATAACCGTCTACCATCTAAGTTAGAGTACCATGAGATAGTATATCAAATTTGGTGGTTCTAAATGAAAAACGGTAGATTTTACGAAAATTTTGTATGGGGACGGCTCTGACCCTGTACACCGAACCAGTCCAAAAACCGTCTACCGTCTAAGTTAGAGTACCATGAGATAGTACACCAAATTTGGTGGTTCAAAATTGATAAATGCCGATGTTACGAAATTTTTGTATGACGGGGGGAGGGTGCTGTAACCCCCGGGCCGCCCCGAACAGTTCTGAAAACGGTCTACCGTCAAAGTTAGAGTAGCATGATATAGTATACCAAATTTGGTGGTTCTAAATTGAAAACTAGATTTTAAGATACTTTGTAGGGGGAGGGGGCTTTGAACTCCGGGCTACGACCCTTTCCAAAAACCGTCTACAGTCTAAGTTAGAATACCATGAGATAGTATAACAAATTTGGTGGTTTTAAATTGAAAACTGTAGATTTTACGAAACTTTTGTACGGGTGGGAGGTGGGTGGGTGGGGTGAGCTCTGACCCCCGGGCCCTGACCAGTTCCAAAAACCGTCTCTCACTAAGTTTACAGTTTTACGCCACCAAATTTGGTGATTCTGAATTGAAAAATATGAATTTTACGAAAATTTTGTATGTGGGGGCCCTTACAACCCGGGTCTTGACCCGTTCCAAAAACAATCTACCTTCCAAGTCAGAGTACCATGAGATAGAATACCAAATTTGGTGATTTTAAATTGAAAACTGTAGATTTTAGGAAATTTGTTATGTGGAAGACTGACCCCGAGCCCCGACCCGTTCCGAAAACCGTCAACCGTCTAAGTTAGAGTACCATGATACAGTATACCAAATTTAGTGGTTCTAAATTGAAAACTGTATATTTTACTACCCAAGAGCCCCGACCCGTTCCAAAAACGGTCTCCCGTCTAAGTTAGAGTTTCATGATACCAAATTTGGTGGTTTTAAATTGAAAACTATAGATTTTACGAAAATGTTGTACGAAGATGTGGGGGGCTCCGACCCCCGGGCCCCGACCCGTTCCTAAAACCGTATCCCGCTAAGTTAGAGTTTCATGACACCAAATTCGGTGGTTCTGAATTGAAAAATATAGATTTTAAGAAATTTTTTTATGTGGGTGGCTCTTACAACCCGTGATTTGAAACGTTCCAAAAACCGTCTACTGTCTAAGTTAGAGTACCATGAGATAGTATACCAGATTAGGTGGTTCTAAATTGAAAACTGTAGATTTTACGAAAATTTTGTGTGTGTGGGGAGGGTCAGGCTCTATCCCCCGTGCCTTGACTCGTTTTGAAAACCGTCTGCCGTCTAAGTTACAGTACCATGATATAGTTTACCAAATTTGGTGGTTCTAAATTGAAAATTGTAGATTTCACGAACTTTTTTATGCGGGGGGGGGGGGGCTCGCAACCCCGGGCTCTGACCCTTTCCGAAAAACCGTCTACAGTCTAAGTTAGAATACCATGAGATGGTATTACAAATTTGGTAGTTCTAAAATGAAAATTGCAGATTTCACGAACTTTTTTATGTGGGAGGACTCTCAACCCCGGGCTCCCACCCTTTCCAAAAAACCTTCTACAGTCTAAGTTAGAATACCATGAGATTGTATACCAAATTTGGTGGTTCTAAATTGAAATTTGTAGATTTCACGAACATATTTATGTGCGGGGGCTCTCAACCCCGGGCTCAGACGCTTTCCAAAAAAAACGTCTACAGTCTTAGTTACAATACCATGAGATTGTATACCAATTTTGGTGGCTCTAAATTGAAAACTGTATATTTTACGAAAACTTTGTAGGGGTGGGGTCTTACCCTCGGACCCCGACCTGTTCCAAAAACCGTCTAGCGTCTAAGTTAGAGTTTCATGTTACCAAATTTGGTAGTTCGAAATGCAAAACTATTGATTTTACGAAAATTTTGTATGTGGGGGGCTCTTACCCCCGGGCTTTCATATATTCCCATCACCGTGTACTGTCTAAGTTAGAGTACCATGAGTTAGTATACCAAATTTGGAGGTTCTAAATTGAAAACTGTAGATTTTACGAAAATTTTGTATGTGGGGTGCTTTGACCACCCGGGCCTTGACCCGTTCCAAAAATGGTCTACCGTCTAAGTTAGAGTTCCATGAGATAGTATACCAAATTTAGTGGTTCTAAATTGAAAACTGTAGATTTTACGAAAATTTTGTATGTGGGGTCGGGTGGCTCAGACCTCCCTGGCTCCAAACGCTTCCAAAAACGGTCTACAGTCTACGTTAGAGTTTCGTGATATAGTGTACTAAATTTGGTAATTCTAAATTAAAAACTGTAGATTTTACGAAAACATTTTATTGGGGAAGGGGGCTCTGACCCCGTGCCCGACCCGTTGCAAAAACCGTCTATCGTCTAACTTGAAGTACTATGAGATAGTATACCAAAGTTGGTGGTTCTATATTGAAAACTGTAGATTTTACGAAAAACTCGTAAAATCTACAGTTTTCAATATAGAACCAGGGGGGGGTGGCTTTAAAACCCGTGCCCAAACCCGTTCCGAAACCGTCTACCGTCTAAGTTACCATCATATAGTATACCAAAATTTTGTGCTTCTAAATTGAAAAGTAGATTTTACGAAATTTTGTATAGGAGATGGGGGGAGGGATTGCTCTGAACCCCGGGCTCCGACCCTTTCTAAAGACCGTCTACAGTTTAAGTTAGAATACCATGAGATTGTACACCAAATGTGGTGGTTCTAAATTGAAAACTGTAGATTTTACGATAATTTTGTACGAGGGGGGGGGGAAGTCCAATCTCCCGGGCCCCGACCCGTTTCAAAAAACGTCTCCCGCTAAGTTATAGTTTCATGACACCAAATTTGGTGGTTCTGAATTGAAAAATACAGATTTTAAGAAAATTTTGTATGTGGGGGATCTCTTACTCCCCGGGTCTTGACCCGTTCCGAAAACCGTCTACCATCTCAGTTAGAGTACCATGATATAGTATAACAAATTTGGTGGTTCTAAATTGAAAACTGGTTTTTACGGCAATTTTGTAGGAAATGGAGGGCTCTGACCCCCCGGGCTACAACCGCTTCCAAAATCCATCTACAGTCTAAGTTAGAATACCACGAGATAGTATACCAGATTTGGTGGTTCTGGATTGAAAACTGTAGATTTTACGAAAATCTTGTATGTGGGTGGCTCTGACAAACCTGGCCCCGACCAGTTCCAAAAACTGCCTAACGTCTAATATTTTTAGTGCCAAAGAAAAAGCGTAATATTCCTATCCTGTCTGCGTGTCCAAACTTTATAAATTTGATCAGGGAGGAAGTCATTCGAAATCGTTCGTTTTCCTGCATTCGGTTTCACGCAATTTCTAATCAACGTGTTAATAATCTTTAGATTTTGTTTTTCAAAAACTACATGATGTAAAACAATAGCTTTAGTTGTTGTTGTTTTGTAATAGTTATTTTATAAATAATTATTTATTAACAAAGTTTCGAATTTTATTTTAACAAAATTAAAAACTCTAAAGAACTTATGTTTTAGAAATTTTAATAGTTTTTAACACTAAAAAAATAAATTATTTAACAGGAGTGCTAATCATAATTTAAGCTATGGATATAAGTACAAAACGTATGGTCGGGCTGCGAAGTCCTGAGGACTAAAATATCGGCAATTGTCTGCATGGAGGCTGAACGTGTTGTGCAAGTACTCGTAGAATGTGTCACAGTCAAAGAAGAGGGGTTTGTTTAGATACAGCATGGACGAAGCACGATCTTCGACCAATCATAGATTCCGATATCGTAATAAATGCTCCCAGAACGAGTGGCGACTTTCTTTAACTCCATGAAGATATAATTCATTGAAGATATACTGCAATGTGCATGCCTCTACGAGACAAATTGTTGCAACAAAAAAGGTAAACTCCGATTCCACAAACACTGAATTGCAGACGCTAGCAACAGCTCTTGTATCAGAAAGTTTCAGACTCGCACAAATGCTTAATCATATGCAGATTAGCAGGATTAATGACCTAAAAATTCATTGGAAGGGTGCTCATCCGAGCTGAAGCTTTTACTATCAGTGGCAGCAGAAAGAACACCGTTTTCCCCTGAAGACTTGTGAAGTGAGACCGGAGCGTTTTGAGAATGTCGCCGTGGAAAAGTAGCAGGAGATGATGTAGAGTAAACAGATCCACTGGTAGTAATAGCAATTTGAAACGAACTGACACATTCCACGGATTATTCCTGATAGCCATTCGAAGAAGAAGTAGTCAGCTACAGAGACACAAGTAGGAAAGCCAGGGACGAGTGTTTCGGCAGCAAAGAGGGAGATGCAAGAGACTGCACGGAAGTCTATCCATGTGCTCATAGCAAAAAATGCCATGTATGGGAAGTATCAAATATTTCGGGTTTCACCAATACAGAGGAGTGGGACACGGAGGCTGGATGAAGCAGGTGGTTACACTTATTGCAGCCGTACAGGCCAAGACATACTAGTAAGTATCAGCTCTGTCCTAACTTCGGAAACTAAAAAAAGTATTACTGTGCTAGTAACGCGAATCAATTAGCGCAGAATGTACGTAAACCAAAGTTTTCAAGCTTCGCACATCAACCAAATGTCTTTTGCAAGGAAGGTAAACATCAAACTCTAGTTTACTGTCAAACGAAATACTGATTTTGGCATTAGATTTGAATCTATACCAAAAAAAAAAAAGGTATGTCATGAACAAAAGTATTATCTTCACTGAGCTGCTGCTGATAACTTTATTAAAATTATGTCGAACAAGGTATGAAGGAAAGTCAAATTTAGGGCCCTTTAATTTTTGCGACAATATAAACCAACGGATATCGCCGATGAATGTTGTAGCTTTGTTCTCCTTAATGGAGGGCAGGAATGCAGCTGTGACATAACTAGTGAGGTGTCACGAAACTATCATACACTAAAAGACAATGAAATTTGCGAACCTAGAAGAAAACATGATACAACCGTGAAACTGTGCAAATTGCTAGAGTTCGTGCTGGTATGAAGATGATCCACGTTTGGTGCGATTACGAATGACCGCACACCCTGTGGGAGCGATGCAAGCACGAACCGCCAGCCTTACAAACCGGCGTGTAGTGGATGACCCAAGAAATCTAAAAGCGTTAGCTAACGCATGCAAGAATACAGAGTGACAACAATGCCGTGTTGACGTCAGAGACGTAATTTACGCAACTTACGGGCTTTGAGAGAGGCTTGATCATCAGGTTGAAAACCGCAGAATGGTCAGCGCGCGTATATCCCGCGACGTGGATCGCTCTGACCGTACCGTCTGACTGTGTTGGGAGCAGTGGCCACGTGAAGGCAATGCCAAACTGCGGAGCGGCTCCGGACGTACAAGCAGGACAACCGGCACGGAAGATTCAGGGATCGTGCAAAAGTACAAACGGATCCCACGGGACCTTGGTTCACCATACAGGCCGATGTAAGGGTTCCTTAGTGTCCACGAACCATTTCCCCACGCCTCACGGGAGCCAATCTGCGATCCCAGCGTCATTTACGTGTGCTGCCGTTAACACTGGAACATCGCTGGCTCCGTTTGCAGTGGAGCCCGGCCAGAGCGACGTAGAACCCGCAGGCTGGTGGCGTGTGGTGTTTAGTGATCAGTGCCGCTTTGTTTTGGGGACAGATGATCATCGTGTACGGATGTGTAGGTTCTCAGGTCAACTGTACAATCCAAACTTCGCTATCGAGCGCCACACTTCATCCAATGCAAGCGTTAAGGCCTGGAGAGCCATTTATTACGATAGCTTATCAGCTCTAGTAGTGCTGCGTACATAATTGACGGGCCAGCGGTTTGTGGATGAGATCCTACGGTCCCACGTGCTCCCATTCCTGGCCGTGATCCGAGGTGCCCTATACCATAAGGATAATGCCAGCCCGCATGCGGTGCTGGCTGCCCTAGGACCGCCAACGTCATGTCCAGACAATCCAATGACCTACATGGTCCCCGGACATAAGTCCTATAGGGCATATGGGGGACCATTTGAAACGCCAGGTGCCTCACTATCCGAGATTTGAAGCACACAGACCAACCCGTGTGGGCCAGTCTGCCGTAGGACAACATCAAACGTCTGTTCGCCTTAATGCCGGACCGTATTGCATCATTTATCGCCGAATGAGGCGGTGCGACACGCTATTCAAGATGGCAGTAGTTCGTGCTACAGATCCCTCTGTAATGCTCCTGCAAGTCTATTTTTCCCATCATGTGTAACGTTCATTTGTAACATTACGTATATAAAACTTCAGTTCAATCTGAAGTTTCATTCATGGTGCGCAAATTTCATTCTCTCTGGGTGTATAATTTGCTTTCTGACTTATTTCGATTTGTTACATACACTGGTGTGCAAAAATTAAGGACGAAGAGGAGAAATTAGCATAAACGCGGAACGAGCAGGCAGAACGGACCGAAATACCCCTGAGGACATAGCCTAGGGTCCTGTACGGTAGAGCATGCGCATATATGCAGCATGACGTATGGGGGGAGTGTCGGAAGTCTATATAGCACACGGGCGGTGTGCGCTCAGCAATCCGGTGAAAGCTATTGACGGTGTACATCGGTTTGAACGAAGTCGAGTTGCTGCCACGGTGTGATATGGAAAACAAGCAATCCAGTAGACGACATCTGGATGAATTTACCCGAGGTCGCGTCATTGGGAAGTTGGAAGAAGGTCGAAGTTTGACTAGTGTGGCACAGGAGTTGGGGATCGCTCACAGCATCGTGTCACGAGCTTGGAGAGCATTTCAAAAGACAGGAACAGCTGTCCGAGAGTTTAAGCAGTGGTCGTCCATAAGCAACCACGGCGGCGGACGACCGGTGTATTGTCAGACAAGCGAGAAGAGACAGACGAAGGACAGCAGGAGAGATCACAAGGCACATGCAACAGACAACTGGACGTCCGTTATCGCATTTTACCGTGGCCAGGAAACTGCACAAAGGTGGTCTTTTTGCACGAAGGTCAGTACGATTTGTGCCATTAACGCTTGCTTATCGGAGACGACGGTTTCTCTGGTGCCAGGAACACAAGAACTAGACACATCAGCAAAGGGGTTGAATTCTCTTTATGGATGAGAGTCGATTTAGTCTGACGAGCGATTCTGGACGTAAACGCATCTGGTGAAAGCAAGTAACACGCAATCATTCCTCCAACATCATCGAAATGTACCTGTTTGGAGGTGCTGGAGTTCTCGTTTGGGGCGGTATCATGCATGGAAACCGTACTGACCTCCACATCTTCCAAGGAGGTTCAGTCACTCGTGTCAGCTATTGTGCCCAGGTTCTCCTTCCTCACGTGCGTCTGTTTAGAGATGCTGTGGGTCCTGAGTTCCTCTTCATGGACGACAACGCTACACCTCATCGCACAGTGGCTGTCTCAGAGATGTTAGAGAGTGAAGATATTTAACGCATGGATTGGCCCGGAAGCTCCCCGGACCTAAATCCAATCGAACACGTGTGGGGCCTTATCGGGAGACTCTAGGCAACACGTCACCAGCGCAAGCAACGATTCAGCAGCTTGCAATTGGCGCTAGAAGAGGAAAGGGCAGCGATGCTTCAACAGCTTCGTGACAACCTCGTCCTCAGCATGGACAGACGTTGCCAATCCTGCAACGCATTCAGGGGTGATCATACCCCCTACTAAAGACTGGATTTTTCTTGGCACCAGCCTGTCACATGAACGTTTCTATCTTCTGTCCAGTTGTGCTCGAAGCCACCTTTTCAATAAAGTGCCTTTGTATCCTTTGGATACCTTGTTTGGACGGTTTTGCTCACTTGTCCCATATTCTCACATCTTAGGGATCTTAAGGTATAATTTGAGTCGATGTGGAGCACTTTTGGACGACGTTACATTCGAAAAACCGTCTGGTCCCTAATTTTTGCATGCCAGTGTATCTAATATTATTGAATCGCTGCTCATGTTAGGCTAAGAGACAAGGAGATTCAAAGAAAGCTGATGTGGTTCCCAAGTTTTTGCCCGCTGATTACAGACAGTGAAACCACCATTAACGGACACCCCCGAATAACATTTACGCCCAAACAACATGAAGTTCTGGTTTGTACACATCCGCTGCTATTGCATCAAGGTTATTTGTGGCCACAGAACAACGACCCCTCTTATCATGGGTCAACGGTCTCTCCAGTCAGTCCAGAAAAGGGGTTCACAGATACATTTTTTCTTAGAAGTTTATTTACCCCCTTCGGTACGACATCCAGTGAATAAGAAGTGCATCAGGAATTTTGCAAAATGAATCGTGCCTCAAGCAAAGTATGTTGCTTTGTCGGTTGAATAATAACTTACTTATATAAAATTAAAGGAGTTAAAGTTCGGTTCGAAGTTTGGCGGTAAGTACTTGATGCGAGCTACAACATTCCATTATGCCTTACTGCCCCACGGAGTCCGGCAGTTGTAGGTGCTGTAGCCTGGAATACTGCTCCACAGTTTCTCTTGGTTTCGACTCTGTGGATTCTGTTCAGGCGAACCCAATCGCCGCCAAAATACTGTGCAGATACACTTCTTTCTCTCTTTCCAAGTTTGTAATGATTTTATTCACTATAGCAAACATTATGCCTAACATTATATTTTCGGTTTCTAAGGACTCAAAAACCAGAAGTCATACACTGCCTTCCAAATATGCACAATTAAATACACTGAAGTGCCAGAAAAACTGGTACAGACGAGCTTATGCAAAATACATAGCAACATCACCTATGCGCGTACTCGGTTGCGTCCGCCAGTGAGTATATAAAGCGATAGGCATCCTTGCAGCTGTCAGAGCTGTTTTTGGCATGAGAATGACAAATAACAACGATTCAAGCGATTTTCAACGCGGTGTCATAGTTGGCGCTCGTGAGATTGGCCATAGTATTTCGGAGGTAGAACCGAAGTTCGGGTTTTCACGGACGACCATTGCAAGGGTGCACCGTAATTAGAAGAATTCCGGTAAAACCTCCAACCTACGAAAGCAGTGTGGCCCTAAAAAGAAAATGGGTGAATATGACCATCGTCGGCTGTCAAAAATCGTTTCACGCGATAGGCGTGTGAGGTGTAAATGTTTTTCTATTAGTGGTGTCGAGAATTAGGGCCCAGTTCTCGGTTCCACTATGCGAAAAAATAACACATCCACGCATTCTTGTCTTCAAGAATGATTATTTAAATATTTCCTCTCATTAATCTTTTTCTAAATTTCATTCTTTGAGGCAAACTGAGCGACATGAAAAACATTTTTTTGTCTCAATTTCTTAAACATTCGTTCACGTATTTTAGTGGAAATTGTGTAGTTATAGTTTTGTGCTTGTACTGAATATGTAGGTGCATTTGGAACGAGAGCTAGAAAGAATGTGAACATATGTAAATAGCTTGAAATTACTTTTGATCTATGAGTGAAACTAAAACATGTGTGAACTAAATTATTTACTTCATTTTAAAACTTAAATTTATATATATATATAAATAGTATATTATGAACATTGGAATCGTAAACTGAATCGCGCATAATTAATTAAATTAAATTAAGCTTACATTATGACTGAGATAAAATACTGTGTGGTGAGAAGTATTTATAGGTACAAAAAGTTCAGGTGTGTTAGCAAGACACAACAAAATTTAGTACGGAATCGTGTACTGTCAGTAGAATGATCATTTTTTTAGGAAATTAGTTTTTTTTTCTCCGAATTCTGAAATTTCTTATTTAGCAATTTTTAAATAAAATAATGTGACAATTTTTGTATTGTGTTTCGAGAAATATTGAGTGTTCATGATGTAAAATTTCTTGTGAATATGAGGGGATTCCCGGAAGTTGCACCATTTCGTTTTTTTTTTTTTTCACTAGACAGGGAGTCACCAGAACCAGAGATAAGAATTTCCCTTCCTGTAAGCAATGAAATTCCTTTGAAAGAGGGTCACCTTGCAGACTTGAAATACAATAGAACACCCAGCACATAGCAGGTGGTTTTCAAAATTTTTTGCTAAGCCGTGGTCAAGAGCCAGAGAGGGCTAGCAGGTTCTTCACCCCTCTCAACACGCTCCTTCGTGAACCCTTTGCCTTAGGTTACTGAAAAGCATGACAGATTGACTTTCAGCCAACAGCGTAGCTGAAAGCCATAGCGTCCCTTTTGGCGCTGGCGCGATAGTGCTTTGGTAAAAGTTGAGAGCAAAGGAAGGAGAATTTTCTCTCTTCACCCTTCACGCAGACATTTCTTCCTTAAGTTTTCTGAGGTTCTGAGGATAACACCTCACTTTCTAGGATTGGACGGAGGTCCGCAAACGATGTCCGGGAAATCGCAGCAAATTTCATGACCAAGCGCTGTAGCTTCTGAAAAAAATGCCTTGACCAGAGAGTGGACTAGTGCACGCGTCTACCAGCCATCTTGTTCCCCGTCTGGAAGGCGAACACCCCACGATGGACGATGACTGGGGAAACCCATTCTTGCAGACATTTTGTACTGAGGGAAATAGAAAAGAGAACGCGGCAGCCCTCCTCTTAGACGACTGAATCCTCGTGTGTCTTCCCCAGCCGGCTCTATGTCAGAAAACCTGGAACAGTGAATTAAGAGTGGGACTTGTTCTTCTGAACCGAAGACTCGTGATCCTTCTGGGAAATACTACAACGTCGCATTGTTCACCAACTCGACGATGCTGAAGAAACCCTTCAGGGAAACAAAGGTAATTTTGTAATTCATTTTGTCGTCATGTCCAACTGACTCAATCGTTTTTGAAATTCCAGTAAATGTTTCTGCCTAAATTAACTGAAAGAAACAAATACAAAACAAAACAGGATACAACTTTTGAAATTATTATTGTTTAAAAATACTTTGTCTTGAGAAATCAAACGGTCCCTAAAGGGTGTAAAGTGGTGAAAAATGAAATTTATCGGATATTATAAAAATGAGAGAGAAGGTTTTTTTTAATAACACAAAATGATATAAAAGTGAAAAATTCGGAATCAGTCGTAATGCATTACACGCTGAGAAAACCACATGGTATTAATTCTTATTATTTTTTGGCTAAAGTGTATCATTCTATTGTATTATGCATGATGTTTTGAAAAGGTACCTAAACGAGTAATATCAAGTGTTGATCACATAATTTTTTCTTCAAGTAAACGATAATCACACTGAAATTTTGAATCATATTATATTTAAAAAAAAATGGAAATGTTAAAAAATTTCCAGTGTTAGGCAAGGTTGAAAGTTGTATAACTAATTTCCACCAAACAAAATTGAAATTGGACTCTAAAACTCATTTTTGGCATTATGGGTGATCTGTGAAAAAGAAACAAAAATCTGTAAAAGAAAAAAAAAATTCTCAACAAAATTCTGATCAGGCGAGAGGCCTGAACATCATTAAATATAACTGCAAGTCAGTTTTTTACAACTAAAGAAATATTTGAGTCACTTTTATTACTTGTTTATGTGTGTTCAGTGAATCCAAGGTGATAGAAAAATCTTGTGAATTGTATTTCGGTCAAGCTCATAAATCACCTCTGCACTTGGCAGAGTTCATGGATTTCAACCTGGTAAGTTAATCCACATATACTTGACAACGCGAATTTTACTGTTTTCACATACATTTTTCTTTTGTTCTTCCACTAGTCTTTTTTTATACATCACATGCCATATTTTTCACAGTATTTTGATACAAGGTTATATATACACTAACACATGGTCTGGGTTCGAATTCCGGTGAGTCATGGATTATGTGTTTGTCTTGCGGCGCTGGCTCTCTCCCTTACCTGGAACCAGCGGCCCTAAATTAGGGAAGGGCGACTTCTTATAGCCCATTGTGTTGCCAACGGTGGTCGTTAAACCTTCAATCAAAAAACAAACAAACAAGGTTTTAAAGAAAAAGTTTGAAAGTAATTTGTCTTTTAGGAATATATGATTTCCCGCAAAAAGTAAGGTGGAATTTGTAAGCTGCCCTACATACCTCTGATGTTACTGATGAAAAGAAAAAGGCAGGCTCCCAGAAAGTTGGAAATAGGGACAGGGAACAGGGAAGCCTGAAACCAAATGCAACTAAAACACACCAAAAGTACTCAACCAAAAAACCCCCACAGTTTTCCCCTGAAATTGGCCTTTATCTTGTTTGCCAAATTTGTTCGCCATGTGTGAAAAAAGGCTTTGCTAATGTGATGCGCACCTGGTGTTTTCAAATTTTTGGAAGTTTTCAAAGGAAAATGTCATTTTTGGTAAGATACTACACCTACAAAAATATCCCATGCACATTTTCTGCCCAAAGGAAGGCTAACGTTTGTTTTTTATTGGGACTCAGAAATTGCAGTCTTATCTTTTTTTATCTTGATATCTTTGCTTCGATAAGTCACATAAATTTTTTTAAACACCGTGTACCATTCACCTTTTCAAAAATTTTACATTTACTCGTGAAATTTGTCTTGTTCACCTTTCCGGGGCAAAGTGCTGTTAATGCTTTTATTCTTTGTCGTGTATGGCCTTCGCTATAGTATAGATTGGGAGCAATATCTTCTGTAAAAAATAATGCACAGTTTTTCTTCAGGAAGCGTAAAGGCCAAAACAGGTTTCTCACTATCTCAGCTTCCAGAAGAAGTATTTGAAACTTTCTATTTCCTTAGCACAGCTTTTGCTATGAAAATTTTTTTCGAATACTTTCCACTTTTCTACTGTGTAAAATTCGTGTCAGCGTATATTTCGATTTGAAAGAGTTTATTTGATTTTAAAGATCTCTTAGAAAACCCGGATTGTGATAGAATATTCTCCATTATGAGGAGTATTTTCCACTCTCTCTTTTTCCTTTAAGTAACGCACCGCTTTTCTGCTAGTAGGTCTATATATCACGTTCTCCTTTATAACATGTTTTCTAATACCTTGATTTAAAAACACCATTTGCCTTTTATATCTTCCGCTATAAAAAGCTTTATGAGCACAATGTGTTCACACATTTTCCATCTGCTAGTGGGACGAAGTAGTTGTTTCATTTTGTGGATATTTTGTCCATTCTAGAAATCCGCTTGATTTTTCGTTCTTCCTTCCTTTTCGACCGGCTCCAACGGACAACTACGAGCATATTGCGTACTTCAAATTGGGGGAAAGTTTCACCTAGGAGATGCAATGATTTTTTTCTGAATTTTTAGGTTTCCTAAATAAACTGGTGGAAAGTGAAAAAAGAACGCCAAGAAGGAATTGGCAGGCGATCACGAAATTTACATATATTAATGGGGTCGAGTTTACGTAGGTGTGATGTTAATTTCGGTACCAACCGGTGATCGCTTACGCCACAGCACGGCATAATATGCAAATTATCGTCGGAGGTATTCAGGGAGTACAGCGCATTGAATGTAATAAGTCGTCGGCGTACGGACACGTGCGAAGACCCTGAAGAAGCTGCAATGCCCGGACATGGAAGACGTGTACGATTTCAGCAGTTATCGGACTTTGAGCGAGGTCGTCTAGTCTGTCTCCGTGAGGCCGGGTGGTCGTATCGTCGTATTGCTGAGCGAATTGGACGGGATGTATCGGTGGTGGACCGATGGTGGCGTAAATGGTTCGAGGAACATTCCCATACAAGAAGACGTGGAACTGGGAGTCACAGGCGGACTGATGAGCGGACCGATCGACGCATAAGAAGAGCGGAGTTGTCAAGCAGAACATCCATTGCGACGCAAATCCGAGCTGCCGTTGAACCTGAGGTGACTGTGCGAACAATCCGCTACCGTCTACTGGATGCAGGACTATGTGCACGTGTGCCTCTGGCATGTGTACCTCTGGCTCCAGCCCACCATCAGGAACGGCTTCAGGGTGTCTCCAACGTCTGCACTGGAGAACGTAATGGCGATCTGTCGTGTTCAGCGATGAAAGCAGATTCTGCTTGGGAGCCTCCTATGACCGTATGCGTGTTCGCAGACGCACAGTGGAGCGTCTCCACCCTTCTTGCATACCCCAGCGACACACAGAGCCTACACCTGGTCTCCTGGTGTGGGGAGCGATCAGCTACCACTCCTGTACACAACTAGTGTTTTTACCGGGTACATTAAACAGCACCTCCTACATCAACAACATCATTCAGCCTGTTGTTGTGTCATTTGTAAGGTCGGTCCATCGTGGTGTTTTCCAGCAAGATAACGCACGCCCGCATGCGGCACGTGCAACGCAACATGCACTTCAGGGTGTGAGACAACTTCCATGGCCTGCACGTTGACTGGATTTGTCCCCCACTGAGCACGTGTGGGATTTTATTGAACAACGACCTATCCGGTCTCCATGGTCAGCCACGACCATCCCCGATTTACGCGTCCAGGTTGAGGATGCTTGGAACTCAATACCCCAAACGTACATCCAACATCTGTACGACAGACTCCATGCCAGAATTGCACAGTGTGACCCAGTTCATGGCGGTTCAACCTCGTACTAACCATGTTACAAGGAAATGTTATTTTTCAATTTACCAGCGAATACAGCTGTATTTTGCCATAATGTTTTGATCACGTTATCGTCTGTTTTTCGTTATTATGCTGTACAAATTTCGTTGGTATCAGATGTCTCCTTCTTCGTGTTCTTTTTTCACTTTCCGCCAGTGTATTTACTTTGAAATGTTTTGTCGTGTAGGAAGGGATTTTAATGACATGGTATTACAAACAAAATTGCGTATCATCTTTCTTATTTCCAATTGCATTTTTCTTGAAATACTTTTTTGCCATTTTAGTCGAAACCACTTTCAGCTGGTTAACAAGAAAATATTTAGTAACAGCTTTGTCACACGTCCATGTAACAGGTTAACGGCTAATGTACTAACATTATCCTAGAAAAGGAAAGAAGTGAGTAAGATATCACTAATGTCATTTCGGAAGTTCTATAGACTTAACTACAATTGCAAATATAGCGTTTGTTCCACTTGTTAACTTTACAAAGTCTCAATATCATTGCATTCGATAATATCGGGGACTGGCGCAGCCAGGATTTGAGACTACCTTCCCCATTCTCACTACGACGTATAGCCCGACATAGAAAATGCTACACCAGGAAGTAATTGTCAAGGCACCATGCTAATTGGTGAGTACACAGATAAGCCGTTGTATTATGACCACATACCTAATAAGCTGTAAGACCCCTTTATTCCTCAAGACAGCGGCCAATAGGCGAGGCAATGATTCGATAAGGTAGCTATAGGTATTCTATGCTATCTGGTACCACATGTTAAAAGCAAATCCTACAGTTCCATTCATTTCAAAGTGGTGGTGATTTAGCGCGGACTCGCTTTTCCAAGTCGATCCGTCAGTGTTCGAGTGGATTCATGTCAGGTGAATTTGGAACCCAGAGCATTAACAGAAAGTCACCAGCATGTTACTCAAATCACTCCCAGACGATTCTCGTGCTGTAGCACGGTGCATCATATTTTTGGTAATGGATTTGACATATGTCACGAACTGTGCTATTTGAAAAAAAAGGCCTAAAATGTTCCAAAAAGCCTCCCCCACAGCATAACACCGCCATCACTGGCATGTTTCACCAAACAGTGCATCCAGGTGCCATAGCCTGGTTTGTTATTCGGCGTATCCACGCTCGGCCGTCTACGTGATGCACCAGGAATCTTGATTCAGAAATCCAGGCCACTTTCTTCCAACCATCCACGGTCCAATCTCGACGATCTTGTGACCATTTCATGCGTTGTTGGCGATGAAATGCAGAGAGCATGGTGACCCGGCTGGGTCTTTGGCTAAGCAGGCCCATGCGCGGAAGGCTGAGATGAACTTTCCCTGATAACAACTGTAGTAGCTGCGGATGATTTGTCGCACTGTAGCTGTGAGGTCGCTGTGAACAATGCGTGACAGTCTTCGCTCCACTCTGGTATCCTTGAGCTGTGTAAGACACAGGCATGGACGACGGTTCGTCGTTTGACAATCTGTGCACAACTTTTGGTACGTACTCATACAGCGGCAAATGAACAACCCACAAGCAGTGTCGTTTTCGCGGCTCCATGCCATCCCAATTTCTCCTTTATCAAACTCCGACAAATTGGCAGCTTTTCCCATTGTGACTCCGACACTCTACTAACCAAAAGCTGCTCCTCGGGTTGTATATATACTGCTCTGTGAACTTCACCTGCGCCACTGTTCGGTCTCGAGCCGCGCCCATTTGTCTACGATGGGGGTGGTCATAATGTAATGGCTCATAGGTGTATGTGTCGACAGATGTGTTATGTAAATGAGTACAAATACGAACCAATTACGTGATAGGTGAGGGAAACAAAATGAATAAAGCACGGCGTAGCTACATTTTAAAATATGAATGGCGTGAATTAATGGAAATTTCCTGAAACAAACTTGTAATAAAATTGCCGAAGGATGTCAGACTTTTAACGAAATTTCTGTCTTTAAGAGTTCTTGTTTTTATTTCCAAAATTTCGTATTTTCAATTAATTTTCATAGTCAGGAAAGCCCGTTTCGGGTTTTTTTACATTTACATAGAAATTTTGAAAAAACCGAAGAGATTGAATTTTCCAGACAATACACCAGATAATCCACTCGCCTCGATTAGATTCGATCTGATGTTCAAGTTGGCTCACCAGAAACCGTACGTCTTAGCTATTGAGCCAGAAAGTCTGAACATCAGACTGATGTTCGAAATGAAACTTGTTAATATCTGCGCAATGAAACTTTTTTTTTCATTAATGCCAATGAATTAATCATTTTATCTTTTGTTGGAGGTTATTATTTTCTTGAATAGGTTTGTAGTGATTTTAATTTTTTCTGTAGGAGGACTTACTGCAAAATGAAGTATTTCTTTCATCGTGCATTTTCGAAGTAACAGAATGCTTTTGAAGTTACGTTTAACAAAATGTGAAATGTACTGCTTCATCTCACCGAACCCGTAAGTATAAAACTTTCTCTTGACAGCTATGTGTTAATGGATCCACAAACTGATACTTAGACATCGTGTAATCACCTTTAAAATAATTTAATTACCTAGTTTCTTACGGTAACATTATGTACAACAGCTGCTGTACCAGTGAAAGAGAGAAAGTAAAATGACGTACACGCACAGCGTGTTAGATAGAGAAAATTTAATGCACGTAGTCGGTGATGGAGAAGAAAAGTGATCCACAGAAAGATGTTGCGAAAGGTTTCGCACAACAGAGGGAGGGAAATACGGATAAGGAGGTGACAGAGAAGAGGAAAGATGATGTGCAAACAGTCTGTGTGAATGTCTGTAAGGGACAGGAAGATGATGCTGGAGTAAAGGGTTTGTAAAAGATGATGAGGATAGACATTACCCAAGGCAATTGTGATAGGGGGTGGACAGATGATGCAAAATCATATAGTGAATTGGAGACTAAGAAGAAAGATGATGCAAGCAGAGTGGAAAACAGAGTATAAAAGGGGATACACAGTTAACGCAGCAAAGAGAGAGAAAGAGAGAGAGAGGGAGACAGAGAGGCAGAAAGAGAAATGACTTACAGAAATCGTGGGTTAGATACAGAAGATACGATGTACGGGTGTGCGAGAGAAAGGTAAAATCGAGCGACAAACAGCGTGTGTGTGTGTGAGAGAGAGAGAGAAAGAGAGAGAGGAGGATGTATATTAGGCACCAAGATGAAATAAACAATGTAAAAAAACACTATTGAAGTTGTGATATAATTCTCACTTCAATTCATTTTTAAAGTTACATGGTACGAACTAGAGGATAATAACTTTTCACAAATTCTGTAATCCTACCGTAGGAAAACAAATTCTTAAAGTGAATGGACTACATAAGAGCAACCTGATATTACAGGCGGAAAACGTTTTGGTTGCAGTACCTGTTTCAAAAAGAGTTTGAGCTACGAAAGCATCGCAGAGGCACTACATCGTGGAACTTCTTAATAGCTTCAAAATTCATTTCTCCTAGCTGTACATGTTACTTGTGGCTTTTCTATTTTCTGGGTTCAACACGTTCCTTTTTTTGTTAGCAACATAATTTCCTGATACAGTGCATTAAAACGGAAAATCCAAGTTACAGCTCGTGGTATAACTTGTGGTACAACCTCTTCTGATTGTTCGGTATTTACTTCAAAAGGAGACAGATATATTCTTTTCCAAATTAGAAATTTTGCTTATTACTCTCAGCGGAAACTACACCGGTTTTTTATGGCTCCAGGTATGTTTTGGATTGTTTTTTATAATAATGGAGACTGAAAATATGTGGTTTCAATATTTGAAGTTCACATTTTCAACGGCGCTACGAGTGTAACTACTGCAGAGAACAGAGGCGGCTCTAATGTGTTTTAGCAGTGGGGTAGAACAAAAGAAATCGTAGTTTTAACAATTCAAATTAGTTTTAACATAAATTAGATTCAACTGTTCTGTAGTGTACGTACGCGTATACTGTCAGAATCAGATATCCACTATTTGAGACGGCAATTCTGAAAATTACAAACATTTTACAAGTCATAAATTTTTTTGGAAATAATAAAAATAATTTTAGGTCCTGTAAATTGTTTTAACAGCGACAACAACAACAACAACCACAATAACAATAATAATAATAATAAATCGTATAATGCTGTCTTGCAAATTCAAAGTAAACTGTGAATCGAGTTATTCTCGTGCCAGGGGCTGTAGTCAGCTCTGTTGTTTTGGGTTGGAGCTGTTGTCCTCCGAATTTGTTTCGCGTCCCTGTTTCATTGAGCGTGCTCGTGAATGTGTGATGATACCAACTACTGCTTTTGGATAGAATTTGTCATCTGTGTGCTTCTGCAGGCGCGTTTGAATTCTTCATATTCGTCGCTTTCAAAAGGACTGACTGGCAGCCATTGCTTTTCGATCACGCCTCCTGTTCACGGAGTCTCCTTTGTTCTCGGGCACTTGTTGCCTTGAGCGTCTTCTGTACCGCTCGTTCCCTGCTGTAACTGTTTGCTGTTGACTGCCGTTGTGGGCTACCGTTCTTGGCTAAGTGACGGCTCGCCGAGTATTTTCTGAGCTCGCCTGTTAATTTACAATCTTGCCCCCCCCCCACCCCCCGCGATTTTTTCCCCTTCCGGCTGCTGGATCCTGTGAAGACTAATCCTTCTGGCTTCGTAATGGGTAAACAATGCAAGGTATGTTGTGAAAATGTTAATATAACTACTGGCCTTCAGTGCAGTAATAAATGCAATGGTTATTTCCACTCAGGCTGTGCTGGATTCTCGAAAGTGCAATTTGGAAAGATAAGCAAAACAGCAAAAAAGAAGTGGATTTGTGCCAATTGTAAACTGCTCTCTGAATCATCGTGCCCTAATGTATTGCAGACTACTAGTGAATCTTTTAGATTAAACGCATCTGACCACCTGTTGGGTGGAATCAGTGCAAATTCGGAAAATTCCGAATTGATTGCTGCCATTCTCGCTCTCCACGAAAGTGCAAAGTTTATGAGTGACAAGTATGATGACATTCTCATTAAGCTAAATGACAGCCATAAAGTCAATAATGACCTAAGATCAAATAATCAAGAATTACGAAAAGAAGTGATGATTCTGCAGAATAGATTGGAAGAAACTGATCAATATCTCTGGCGTGAAAACCTTGAAATCAAAGGTGTGCCATATGAACAAGGATCCAGCGCTGATGACATTTTTTGTGAAGTGGCTAGTAAGGAAGGGTGTTGATTTAGACATCATTCAGGAGACGCATGCAGTCCACTGGGTGCCCACTAGTGGAAACCCATCACGAAAAAATATCATTGTGAGATTTGTCAATCGAAGAAAGCGTGATGCTTTCTTCATGGCTGCAAAAAATTTCAGGAAAAAACATGGAAACTTTACAGCCCGTGCCATTGGTTTTAATAACGACAGTCCAATCTAGGTAAATGATCATCTTTGCCCTGCCAGTAAACGTCTTCTTGGACTAGTGCAAACAAGGAAAAGAGAATGTGGGTGGAATTTCGTGTGGACGGATCGAAACGGTAGGATCTTTGCTCGCAAAGATAAGGACTCGCCTACACTGCACATTCAGTCTGTTAGTGACATGGAAAAAAATAACTAGGCGTTACAATGACATTCACCCTCCATCTGCTCTGATTAATGGCTGGCCCGGAACAAATATATGACCCTTATCTGGATTATTACCATCCATACTGTACTTGTGAAAAGGTATGTTCATATGATCTCTCTGATGAAATCGACAAAGTTGGTATGTCACTCTTACATATCAATATTCAAAGCATTAACTCTAAATTTGATAAGGTTCAAATTTTTCTATCACAATTTAATCATGATTTTTCTGTAATTGCACTTAGCGAAACTCATTTAATTGATGAGAAACAAAAGGAATTTTTTAATCTCAGTAACTATAATTTTGAATGCAAAGTTAGAAATCGGAATAATCCTTTACTGAATATAAGGGGTTCTGGTGGAGTAGGCCTATACCTGAAGTCTCACATCACCTACTTTATTTGTGATGACTTGAATAATATGTCCCTTGTAATTGATTCCTGTGAAATGCTTTGGATTGAAATCAAAAGTCCCAATTCCAAAAATCTAATTATTGGCGTTATCTACAGATCGCCAAGTAGTGATCGAAAAACCTTTTGTGAATGCTTTGACAATATCTTAAACAAAATAAATAACGAAAATAAAAATTGCATTTTTCTGGGAGATATTAATATTAACATTAACAACCTATCTCTAAGTGAAATCTATCTTAATATGCTATCAGGCAATTTTTTCAGATGTTCATTTCTTTACCAACTCGTGGTGCCAATATTCTAGACCATATTGGTACTAACTTACTTAATACTGCTTTAAAGTCCGGAATGATTGATGTTAGTATTAGTGATCACAGCCCTGTCTTCATTCATGTTCCAGTTTTTACAAATTACCATTCCTCAATTAACTACAAAACAATCTCCTATTGTGACCACACCACGTTAGCTGACCTAGTCTGAAATGTTTACTGGGACAAGTCGGGTATCTTCAATACAACTTGTCCAACTATAGCTACCGAAAATTTGCAAGGCATTTTGAATGATTTCCTTGAGATCACAACAGTTCACAAGGTAGTTAACACTAAATATGACATTAAGATCCAACCTTGGATGACCAATGGAATCATTAGATCAATCAAAAAAAAGGATAAGCTTCGTAAAAAAAGTAGAAAGAATCCTTATAACAGTCACTTAAGTGATAAGTATAAAAAGTATAATTATGCCCTAAGAAATGTTATTCAGCATGCGAAAGTTGCTCATTACAACCTCGCTATTTCAGATGCAGGAAATAACTCATATCAAAAATGGAAAATAATCAAATCAGCAGTTAACAAACGATCCTGTGCTACTGAAACTCCGCTGACGTTAAAAGGAAATTCTGGAAATTTTATTGTTGATTCAAAATCAGTCGCTGATGAATTCAACAATTACTTCATTAACATAGGTCATGATTTAGCATCTTAGCAAAACTTGCCCACAAATACTAAATGTTATGATTCTTTATCCAAAATTAAGGAAGTTCCTTTTTCAATGTTTCCACCCCTATTGGATGATACTGAAACCTATAATATTATCACTTCATTGTCCCTAAAAAGAAGTGTTGGTTCAGACAATATTAATAGCAGAGTCATAACAGACTCGGTCTCTATTTTAGTACCACTTATAACACATATTATTAATCTGAGTTTTTATTCAGGTCAGTTTCCTGACAGTCTGAAGCTCGCTAAGGTTATTCCTATTTTTAAAAAAGGAGATAGGGAATCTACCTGTAATTACAGACCGATATCTTTGTTACCCGTTTTGAGAAAGATTTTTGAAAGGTCTATTCACAGCAGGATGGTTGATTTTTTACACACCCATGGTATGCTCTCTTTATAACAGTTCGGTTTCCAAAGAAACAGGTCTACTGAAATGGCTGTTGCTAAGTTGTCAAACTTCATTTCCGAAGCACTAGATGACAGTTATTATACTATTTGTGTTTTTATTGATTTCCAAAAAGCTTTCGACACGGTAAATCACGACATTCTGTTAAATAAATTACCCAAATACGGTTTTCGTGGCAAAATTCTTTCCCTCTTAATGAGCTACCTCTCTCATCGCAAACAGTATGTCAATGTAAATAAAATAAACTCCGATCTACTTAATATTTCATGCGGAGTGCCTCAAGGTTAGGTATTGGGACCGTTACTGTTCCTGTTATATATTAATGACCTTCCTCTGTGCCTGCAATCAACTCATGCTTTGCTATACGCTGATGACACTGTCATTTTTCAAAAATGTCATGATTTGCATAAGTTACAGATAATGATCAATAATGATCTATTAAATTTATCTCATTGGTTATGCTCTAACAAATTATCACTTAATATTCTAAAAACCAACGCCGTATATTTCCGAAACGTTCATAAAAGAGAGGACATAAATAAATTTCCAGTCAGGATTAATGATATTCCCCTTAACATTGTGGACAAAGTTCAGGAACTTGGCGTTTGGTTTGATGAATTCTTTAACTGGAATACGCATGTTCAGTTTGTTTTAAAAAAAGTTTCCTTACAGGTTGGCCTGCTTGGTAAAATTAAGCAACTCTTCCCTATCAATGTCCTAAAAACATTTTACTATGCTTTTATTTATTCCCATCTCTCCTATTGTCTGGAATCTTGGTATTCAAATATAAGTGCAAACAGTAAGTTATGCTTACTCAAATTACAGAAGAAATCTGTTCGCTATATGCTGAACACAGATTACATGTCTCATTCAAAACCATTATTTCTAAAATTAAATATTCTAAAAATTCATGAAATTTTTACCTTGAAACTAGGTATCATGTTTTTTAAAATAATGCATCTTAAACGGCCTATTTTTCAATCTGACATCAAATATCTGGATTATTCTATCTTCACCAGATCTGTTGCTAACAACAAATTATGTCCGCCGTGTGTTAGACTTAATTATGGTTTAAATAACATACTGTATAAAACCATTATCCTATGGAATAATCTCCCAGAGAGCATCAGATCCCTGGAAAATATCAAAAAGTTTTCCTTGTCTGTGCGAAATCACATTGTAAATCACCCTGATCTCCAACACGAATATCAACCCTATCATTAAATTGTAGTTCCAAGCATGCTGCTAACAGTGGTGCTTCATTTATAACCATCTTACTTGCTTTCGTATATGCCATATGTTTTATTCTTTTTCTTACATCTGATAGGGGGAATCGCCTTACAACCAATGTGTTCAGATTCCTCCTGGTGTATTGCAATTTCATATAACTGTAAGAGTTAAATGTGTGCAATAAATAATTGTATTGTATTGTATAAAGTAGCAAAATTGCAGAGATGTATTACAACGCTAGACACCACAGGGCTGCAAAATTGAATCACTGGTCATTATGCAGAAAGCACAATTTTTCTGGATCGAGAAACTCATGGGAACATCAGGTTGAGGATAGTCTTAGAAAATGATCAGGTCAAGATCTTGTGGTATTTTCGAATTCAAACCGTTCGGCACTTAGAACATATAACGTCAGGCATAACAGCCATAGAAATGGATTACTTAGGAAAGAAGTAGATATATCCCATATTTGTAGAAGACATATTGCTACAAAGCATAATATAGGTTATTTTTAGCATGTAACCTGCGCTCTCAGTTTTTACGAAACCTGCATACTTCCACAGACATTTTTAGATCTGATTAAGCTATTTCGCATTGTAAGTGCATACTTTTGTCCGAATGACGAACTGAAAATTAACTCTTAAATAAACAGCAAAATGCTTAAAGTTGTAAATCTGTTCAAGCACCATCGCTGGTGCTACGTTTTTACCAGTGTCAACTGTTATCTCCCTTTTCATCCCTTCAATCTGTGGCACTTATTAAATCAGGTTTAGTCATCATCATCATCATTCTCAACCATTATCAATCCACTGATGGACGAAGGTCTCCCCAAGTTTCCTCCACAACGGTCTGTCTTGTGCCAGTCTCCTCCATGTCACTCCCGCATATTTACGAATTTCATCCACCCATCTCCCATGTGGTCTTTTTCTAGGTCTTTTCCTGTCCCTTGGAATCCAATCTAAAATTTCGGCTGTCCATCTATGGTCTGTCCTTCTGGCAGTATGTCCAGCCCATTGCCATTTCAGGCATTTAACTCTGATCATGATGTCTTCCACTCTCGTCATTTTTCGGATCCACGAGTTCCTCTTCTTATCTCTCCTGGTTACACCAAGCATGCACCCCTCCATGCTACTTTGAGTTGTCTGCAGCCTTTGTATGTCTCTTTTAGTTAAGGTCCACGTCTCTGCACCATACGTAAGCACTGGAAGGATGCATTGATCAAACAGTTTTCTTTTAAGACATAATGGCATATTGCTCTTGAAAATTATGCTGTTTCTTCCAAAAGATCTCCAGGCAAGTTTTGTACGCCGATTAATTTCTTCATCAATGTGACCCTCACTTGATATCTGCTGTCCAAGATAAGCATACGTATCTGTTATCTCCAGTTTTTCTCCATCAATCGATAAATCTTCATTTCTTGTAAAAGCATTGAACATCACTTTTGTCTTCTGAAAGTTCATTTTTAATCCCACTTCTTTACTCTTGTCAGTAAGTTCCTGGATCATACTCTGCAGCTCTGATGGGGTAGTTGCAAAAATGACTACGTCATCAGCAAAACGAAGGTGGGTTAGATAATCTCCATTAATCTTTATCCCTTTGTTTTCCCAGTTCAGTGATTGAAAGACATTTTCCAATATGGCATTAAAGAGCTTCGGAGATATGCTGTCATCTTGTCTCACTCCCTTTCCAATTTTTATGTGTGTTGTATTTTCAAACAGCCGAATCTTTGCACTTGCATTTTCATAGACGTTATTAATAATATTAATGTATGCATCTTCAATACCGCAGGATTTCAGAGCCGTGGTAGCTGCTGATGGTTTCACCGAATCAAAGGCTTTTTCATAATCGATAAAAGCCATGCACAATGGAAGTTCATATTAACTCGCTCTTTCAATTAGTTCTCTCAGTACGTGGATATGATCTATTGTGCTGTAGCCACTCCTGAATCCAGCTTGTTCTCTCGGTTGAGCCATGTCCAGTGTTACCTTCAAGCGATGTGAAAGAACTTTAGTGAAGATTTTATAAACCACTGATAGGAGGCTGATAGGTCTGTAGTTCCTGAGATCCTCAATGTCACCTTTTTTATGTAGCAGGACCATTGTAGCATTGTTCCAATCCTCAGGAATCTTCCCTTCATTAAGGCATCGAGTGAAAATTTGGGCGAGTACTGTTTCAATTTCTCCACTTGCTTCTTGTATGATGTCTATAGTAATTCCATCTTCTCCTTAAGCTTTCCCCCGCTTCATGTTCTTGATTGCATGAGCAACTTCTGCTGGGAGGACTGGAAGAACTCTGGTACCTTTCATGATGTCTGGAGTACATGTATCATCCCTTTCATATAATTTGGAGTAGAAATCTTTCACTCTTGTCAAAATTTCGCCTCTTTTTCTTGTTATAGAACCATCTTCTTTTCTCAGAGCCATAATCTGTTTTCTTCCCTTACTGAGATGTCCATTTGCTATCTTAAGGCTTTGGTTGTTTTCAATTGCTTTCCTCACTAGCTCACAGTTGAATTTCCTTACGTCTTCAGTGAAACATTTTCGTGCTGTCTTGCATAGCTCTATATATTCCACTTTGGAAGTCACATCTTCTTTAGTTGTCCTCATCTCTCTTCTTTTTTGCATCAACATTTTGGTTTTTCCTGATAATTTGTTCACTTGCAACTTGTTCTTAGACCCAGCTAATTTTGTTGCTGTTTCCATAAGAGCTTTGGTTACTTTTTTGTTAACTTCCGAAATATCCACTTCTTCCGATGTTAGGCCTTCTAAAGCAGAGAATCTGTTCTTCAGTTCCAACTTGAAAGTATTATGGTGTTTTTTAAGGTTGGTTATGTCAATACATTTTGTTTGTCTTATGAGCTTGCTACGTTCCAGTTTAGTGTTAAGGTGCATCTTACATCTCACCAATCTATGGTCACTACCTGTGTTGAACTTGTTCAGCACACAGCAGTCTTCGATGACGAATTTTTTGTTACACATAATAAAATCAATTTCACTTGTCGTCCCAATTGG
The DNA here is from genome assembly GCA_039090855.1 of Macrothele yani. Classification (NCBI taxonomy): domain Eukaryota; kingdom Metazoa; phylum Arthropoda; class Arachnida; order Araneae; family Macrothelidae; genus Macrothele; species Macrothele yani. Next base: position 192,354,127 of record CM077034.1, on the reverse strand, counting down.
ATGTCTCCATGTCCATTTCCTGTGTGGCTTTTTCTTGAAAAAGGAGTTCAAGATGAAAAATCCTTCTGCCTCTGCAAACTCTACGAGAGTATTTCCACGCTGGTTTCTGTTGCCGTAACCGAATTTACCTACTGAAGTTTCATTCGGTTGCCGGTGCCCTATTTTTGCATTGAAATCTCCCATAATTATCTTTAAGTGCTGCTTACCTTTATTATTTAGATGACGAATTTCCTCATAAAATTCTTCAATTTCTTCTTCAGGATGACTTGTGGTGGGTGCATAAGTTTGAATAATCTGAGCCTGGTATCTTCTCGATAGTTGGATAACGAGTCGTGCAGCTCTGTCAGAGGAACTTTCAACTTCTACCACTTTATCCTTCAGTTTCTTGTTTATTATAAATCCAACACCACTAGTTCTTCCAGTATCTGTCCCACGATAGTAGAAGAGATGTCCACTTTTCAGTTCAATGAAATCTTCTCCTTTTCTCCTTACCTCACTTAGCCCGACGATGTCCCTCTTGATCCTTTGTAGTTCCTCTTCCAATTCAAGAAGCCTTGAATCAGAAGATAGGGAGCGTCCGTTATAGGTAGCCAAGGTCAGCATCAAATGGCAGCCTAGTCCGGTCCTCCGGGGATTCTTAGCACCCTCTGCCTTCATGTCGCACTGGCCGCTGCCTTGGCCAGGTACATTCCAGCTGCCGGAGACTGAGGGCCAAGATTTAAGTTGTGGAGTCATTTTGGAAGTGTTTGGCCATAACTCACCACGCTGGCCAAGCGGGTTGGTGAGTGTGGGATAGCATTTCCTCTGATCCCGATGGTATAGTTATACCGCTATTGGCGGTCGTCAGAGCCCCTTTAGTGGGAACAGGATGCACCACGAGAAGTCGGGGTTGACATTTGTCAAGGAGAGGCTGTGATGTGTGATGTTACGCATCACCTGACCTTACATCCCTAGTTTAGTGTGATGTTAGACAGGTTTAGTAGACTGCGCGAAATCAGCTGGAATGAATGTCTCAAATGTGGGCCGAACGCAATCTAAAAGAGGGGACCTACGCTTCAAAAGCATCGATTTATCCTAATTTTGTTCTTCAAAGTTGTCATTTATCTGAATGATTGTAAAATTACTATAAGAGTGTCGTCCAATCTGAGAAAGGAGTGAGAGAACATGTTTGAGTCACTTGTTCCTTCCCAGTTTCATGCCATGCGTGTTAGGGTGACTAGACAATTCCATCGTACCTGGTGTCAATAATGATATAATGACGGATAAGAAACAAGCAGTTATTAGCAGGGGCAACTTTATTTTGGGTACTGTTGCGATGAGAGGATAAACATTATTTTGTCGTTGTTTTCCTAAAATCCAGCAGCTATATGAACATTTAGGTTAAGGGAACGCAGAAATTCTTGGGCGCCATTTGGTTCAGGCACATCAACCGCTTTAATGGTTAAATGAACCCCAGTAGCTTGTCCTTGCCAATCATGTACTTAGCAGAAGTGTCTGTACCGAACTATTTCAATTCAGTAAATCTAAAACATATTACGATTCACTGTTTGGAAACTGTGTTAAATGCACGATTAATATAATGTCGTCTACCCATATAATTATTGAATGTTTAAAAATATATTTTCTTCTGATCACTTATCTTCATAATTAAAAAATATACCTGTTGCTGTCTGATGTATATTTGCTCAATTCTTGTATTTCAGTTTTGGCAACCAGTGCAATCCTAAAACACACCGTATGTTCAATCACTAATATCGAGAAACAACCGAATAGTCTTGCCTGATTTACAACAATAATGCGAAATTTAAGGGTTTCGACAAAATAAATAACATAACAAATACTGCTCATTATACCCAGGCATTATTGAACCACTTCGCAGTTTATTATTTTTTTAAAATAGATATATACATAAAATTCAAAATGATTTCTCGATATCTGGCAAGTATTTATATTTACCTACAGAGGCTGCTGCCTCACCGAAACAAACTTACCTATGTTTTGTGTAATTGGTATTACACAAAACTATAAGAAACTAACTTACCTTTGTATATTTAACAAATTTTCCCAAAGGAACAAAATAATTCTGGCCTGTGTTATGCCTGTTACTTAATGAATAAGAAATTATAGAGAAACCTGAAAATAGTTTAGTCTGATTTACAACAATGATGTGAAATTTAAAGACTTTAAAAATGTTACACCAAATTCATTTTAAGAAGTATGCAGTCCGTGTTTAATACCTTTCGTATTACATATTTTGGAAGTGGGTAAACTTTCGCTTCAAAACAGCACTTCCACAATCCGCAGTATGGGGCAAGTTCTGAACATGAATATCTGCGGAAAATATTTGGCATAACGGAACGTATTTGTTTGAAAAAAATATTCTATTTCGATTTTAACTACGCATTCGTAAACGCTAATTTAATTGTCAATCTGTGTGACCAATGGAAATGTATTCATTGCAAATTGAAATGATCTTCATAAGAAATTTCCTATTATGGTTTCCAAATGCGGATTTTTAATTGATTTCGGATCTCACTACACTATAAAAGTTGAATATTCACACAATATATATAACAGAACTGCTCGACATCACTCGGCATTGCAAATGTACGCAGATGTGTCAAACAACGTAAACTTTTTATAAAATAAATGCTGGTCATTTGACGCAGCCTTTAAGTAAACATGTAACAGTTTGTCATTTTAAAAATTAATTATATATTCATTGAGTAGAAAATATGGTGTTTCTAATATTTTGTGCTTCACTGTATCTCAACAAAGTCTGTCGCCTCAATAAAAACGACTAGAGGGATACATGAAAATTAGCAAAATTATGTTACGTTTGAGAAATTTTCCGACAGGAAAATAACTCTAACCTGTGCTGATCGTCTCCTTATTTTTTTAACAATACCGGAAAGGTCATTTCATCGAATATTTTAAGGTTCACATTTTGTAAGTCTACCGCAGAAGAAATCGAAAAATAGACTGAGCAACCTAATTTTATGTTAAAGATGTGAAAATCCTCTATGGAATGTAGGAAAAAAAGAATTTTACGAATTTCTTGGACTTTTTTTTAGTGAGGTAACTGCGCGTTATATCAGTTGTGTTTCAGGTGAATAAGATCATTGTAGGTTTTCAGATTGAAACCTTGAGATACATGATAAATGCACTATCACACATTTATCATGCATCCCAAAATATAAAGATTTATAATTATTTTTTGAAATAATCGTAACCTTTATCAAATATTAATGGCAGAAAATGTAAGGGCCGTCGAAAATATAGATTCGCCTCTGTCAGGCGTGGAAATGGTTCTGGCGGACACAGAAGTCCCTTTACAGCCGCCACGTGACTCTGGATATTCGACAATGACGTAGTTTCTCCTGTACGTGCCGTTCTTACGATCCCACGGTCTTCTTCACTGGTCGTGGGTCTTGGTCTTCAAGAGCCAATCCGCCATATCTGGGTGCCTTCCCATGTCCATTGTTCCCAACAGGATCGCACAGTACTCTCCAACCGGCCCAAATGACAGCATATTCGGCGGGCTGGCACCCTGTCTCTCTCACCCAGACGATGAGGTTTCGTTTCTCAGTTCCCCGTACTCACATCTATGGCGGCTCCGCGGAATGTCTATCGCTCAGGGATCTCACCTGACCCTAACCGTAAACTTCGGCACGAAAGTGTAGTCCCCTGCAAGGCGCTTAATAAGCTCAAAGGTTGCGATTGCAGCGCCATTCTTGGACGCACGGACATGTGAAAATTCACTGTCTGTCCCCACTGAAACATTATGTGGCCTGTTTGAAACATATGTGATTACTCAGTTTCCGTAGAACAAAAAAGGGTGTGCCTTGCTTTGTGACAACCGAAGTGCTCGAGTCAACACAAACTGCATAACTCCTGCAGTTCAGAATATAAATGTAATAAAACGTTTCACTGCCTTCTTTTGCCGAATAATGAAATGCAGATAATGATAGTTGTTTGCAGAAGAGTAACTTGTGTCTTTGCTGAAGCTCTTTGGGTAGTTACTACCCTGCTCTTTGCAAACAATCAAAGACAAAAGCGTCCGTACTGTGCACGCTTCCTTATTTAATTTATTACGCGGAAAATCCGAAGTGTTACATTATGCCTTTGATTTTTCATGCTAAATAATTGCTTTAATCAATTTTCTTGAAGTCCCAGTTACTAAAAATTGCAAGTTGCGATATGCAAATTCGTTAATTGCGTGTTTGTGACAAAAGGCAGAAATCTACGAATCAAAATTGAGCATATAGTGGGCATGTGCTTGTTGATTTAGTTTGAAAATTGCAATGTTGCTCACAGACCGATGTTTTTGAAGAAGACAATGATAAAATACATCTCGCACTTAACATAACGTATTATTAATCATCATGGTAACGCGTCGTAAAGAAACTTCTGACGAAACACGAAAACTGATTATACTGTTAACAAGAAAGACGACACCGAATTTACGGCTGTAGTGAGCACGTCATGTGAATCCGTTCCCACGCAAATTAAAATTATCAGTGCCATTCAAAGACAATGGAAAAGGTATGGAAAACAATATTATCTGAACGAAGAAAGACGTTTTTCAATCGAATTTTTAATCCCTGAGATATTGCTGTAAATGAAATCGAAATCCTAAACCCTCTGGTTGCCGACTTGTGCGTTAAGAAAAATGTGAATTCATATGAGAAATACTTCGCAGCAACCAAGAAAGAATTTAGAAATATTTTCTTTACGCTCGCCAACAGAGAAACAAATTTTCAAATCGGACTCTTCGAAGCAGAAATATGGACAAATATAAGATACGCATCTACGCGATCTGACTGGAAAACAATGCATTATTTTAGGAAGAAAGTATTTTCAAAATGTTTTTCAATGTGAGCTTTTATCGGTCCAAGGAAAAAAGATTTAATCGAGTTTTCAGTAGCACAGATTTTGCTGCAAATACATCAGTAACAGAAATTAAGACTTGTTGCCCCTTATGGCTAAACCATTCTTTACCAAATATTAGAAATTATATGAAAAGCATTTTCCATCAGGAGCTGTATGAGATACCGGAAGAAATTTTCAAATCGGAGTTTGAGAAGCAGAAATAACACATGAAAGTCAATTTACCATTGCACGCCCTAGCGGAAAGTCTGTGATTTATTTGAAAATTTTTGATTAATATGAAAAACATTGAGCATAGAAAACACTATACAACAAAGGAGGAAATTTTCTAATCGAAATCCTAGAAGTAGAGATATTGACAAAAATGAGACATACGTCTACGCCCCTGGTGTAGAAACCATGCATTGTTTTAGAAGGAATATTTTCCTAAAAGGCTTGTCGACGTGAGTAGTATCGGTCTAGAAACGATTTTTTTCAATCAAGGTTTTAGAAGCTCAGATTTTGCTGCAAATATATCAGAAGCGGAAATTAAGTTTTCCGCCCCCAGGCGGACAAACCAGTTTTACCAAAAATTAGAAATAATATGCAATATCCTATCAAGAGCTGCGTCGGGTGCAGAAAGATTTTTCAAAAATGGAGTTTTAGAAGCACAGATATCGAAGGAAACGCAATTTATCTTTGCTTCTCCTAGCGGAATGTTTATGAATAACTTGAAATTTTTGAAGTTATATGATAAACATGGCACACCGGAAACTATCCAATAAACAAAAAATGTTTCAAATCGAATGATTAGAAGCAGATATATTGACAAAAGTAAGATATACATCTACGTCCTTTTTTTTTTTTTTTTTTAATTGGATGCTTAACGACCACCGTGAGCAACTCAATGGGCTATAAGCAGTCGCTCGTCCCTAATTTAGGGTCACTGGTTCCAGGGAAGGGAGAGAGCCAGTGCCGTAAGACAAACACAACTTCCATGCCTGACCGGGATTCGAACCCGGACCCCTTACGGACGAATGATCAGAGGCCAACGCCTTAGACCACTGCGCCACCGGGGCTGCATGTCCTTCGGCGGAGAAACCATGCTTTATTTTAAAAAGAAAATATTACGAAAAGCTTTATCGACGTGAGTGCTATCGTTCTACGAACGAATTCATTCAAGAATTTGGAAGCTCACAGTTTATGACAAATACATCGGAAGCAAAAAAAAAAAAAAAAAAAACAACCTTACGCCCCTTCGTGGCCAATGTATTATTTAACAAAAATCAGAAAATATCTGCAAAATATTTTCCTTCAGGAGCAGTATCCGCTGAAGAAATAAAAATTTAAATCGGAATTTTAGTAGAAGATACATCAGGGAAAACGTAATTATTTTTACGCCTCCTAGCGGAATATCTACGCGTAACTTTAAAAACTAAATCTACCTAAAATACTCTTCGGCATAAATAGAATGGAAAGATAAAATAGAGTTTACAATCGTTTGTTTAGAAGGTTCTGTCATCTATTTTTGAGTAGAGAAAGCGTCGAACCTATTGAAAGTCATCATCACATGAAGTTGCTGTATGGCGATACCTGTTTGTCACCACAGGAAGTGTACGAATTAAATCGGAATTTCCTGATCGGCGTGAGTTCTGTTACAGGTTCTGATCAACCACCTGTTCACACACACACACACAGAGTAGTGACAGCAATGTAGTGGCACAAGTTGAAGGTATTTTGATGAGAAATGGCAGAGTTACGGTAATTGAAACAGCCGCTCTTTTCAACATCAGTCATAAAGCTTCGACTTTTAAAGTAACACGATCTGCTGAATTTTTTTTTTGCTACAATCTACCTTGTTCTGTAGCGTACTACTTATACAGTAACATCGATACTATGCCTTTCGGAGAATAATGTCCGACTTGGAGTATAAAAATGGAAGAAACTCATTAAAGAACGCAACCTCGCAATCTTGTTGATATGCAACATGACTCTCCTTATAATTTGAAAAACTGACCTTTATCCAATACTGTGACTATCTTCCGGAAATAGCCTAAAAGATAGGCCTAGTAACCCATTTCTTTATGAGCTACTCAGATATTTCATTTCGCCACCCTTTCCTGAAATACAGTGGTGTCCTGCGACTTTTGATACACCCTGTGTACATTCACGCTCAAAAATTAAAGATTGTGCTGTAAAGCTACAAGGCAGATATTGATATTAATGCCATTCCTGGTTGAAATCGGAACATGCATCATTCATAAATGGTTCTACTAATATTGTCATTTATTTATTACACAACATGCGATTGAGAACCGTACACAAATACACATTTCGAGCTTTCGTAACACCATATTTTCTAATTAACTGAAATAACAACAATTGCAGTTTTGGGCAACTGCCACTTAAAAAAGAAATAAAGCAGTGATTCCCATTATATTGCTCTGTTTTTATGAATACTTCATTTTATTTTTACCATTACTATAGTGACCAACAATGATACCTAAAAGTTATGACGTTTTAAAGTGGATTAAATCTGTATATTTCAAGTGTTCAGTTTGTCCTGATCCATCGGGTTCAGACGTTAATCACGTATCCAATATTCGGTAATCTTTCATAGATTGATGGATCAAAATTTAAATATATTGAGTATTTGATTATAGCACAAATTGATTGATTGGCTTGGACGAAGTGACGACATTTTTGTTAGATTTATGGTGAGTGAAATATTATTAGGTTCATATAAATTTGAGCAGTATGTAATGGAGTTCATGGAATATTTTCGCTTTAATCTATGAGAACTTTGATTGCAATCGAACTAATGAAAAATAGTTCTTTTTTTTTGCATATTACATTATATAGGTTAAAAAAGATTAGTAGAAAAATATCTATCAATTAGTCGAAGATAAGTAATACTTGTATATGAAACAAATATTGTTAGAAATAAAACCATGAATACGGTTTGTCAAAGAAAATTTTAATTATTGTAGAAAATTTAAAGTTAGTGCCAAAACTCATAATTTCTCTAATAATTTGGTTCTTAAATTTTATGTCGAAAATACGGTTCAGTTATAGATTGTTTTGTGTTTAATGATAGCCGTCATACGTATATTTTTCAAGATTCTCTTACTCCGTAGTTTAAACTTTTCAAGAAACTGTGAAGCTATCTATCTCCACTTAATGTAGCGGATACTTCTATCGCCCATTAAGGTGCGCAAACTAAGAGCCCAACTTGCTGACGCCAAAAGTTTAGTTAGGTGAGCACCAAGTAGAAAAACATAGCCACTCATACAAAAAGACACACCAAGAAGTGTACGTAGTAAATTTCTGCTTTGAGATAAAAAAACTGAGTAAATATTTTGCTTCCAAGTCACGAATTGTTTGGTATGTTCGTTATGACTTACATGTGTTTTAATTCAGATCTTGCGCAGAATTTGTTTCATATTTTCATTCAAAAACTTAAAAATAAGAGAAAAGAGAAGATTTTCTTGCAGAGAAAAAAACAATTCGAGGTTTACCACTTAACCATATACGTTTTTTTTATTTTTAATCTTTTAGTTTTGACGTATTTCTGAAGTACACAAAAAATGTTAGTTATATTGCAAATATAAAACTTCAAAAACTGCTTATGTCAGAAAAATATTTTTTTTTGCATTTAGTTAACTTTAACGGTACAATACTTTCAATATTTAACAGCAAGCAATTTCCATATTTTTAAATTTTTATACTTCAGTGTGGTAATAGATTAAATGTTGTAATCATTGTATATATCTACAATAATTTTAAAAACACTTTGTGATTCCATTTCTCTTTGCTGACCCATAACAAAATCCTGACCGCATATATGTTAAGAAACGTTTTCTGACGTTAAATTCTGCTTTGCTTCCCCAATTTAGGACTGAATCAGAATTCAATACCTCGTGCGTAAAGCGTAGAGTTTTATGATATTGCGTTTTGTTGAATATTTCGGTTTCAGACATTTTATTACTACCCTTTTTAGAAACATAGATCTCGTTGGATTCGTCATCGTTTACGCGTGTTAAATTACCAGTAAATCTGACAACAGGAACAACTAATATTACATTTTACTCAGCGAAGTATCAAAACACAGTATAATGTACGTAACTATACCATGAAGGGCTAAAGTCATGGGATAGCAATATGCAAATTTTTAATTGGATCTGCCGTCGTGTAAGAGCTTCAACCCACGACACGATATTTATCATTCGCGAGGTGTAATCTCGTGAGTCAGGTTGAATAATCACCAGTAGGATTATGGCAAGCGGACATGAATTATCAGAGTTTGAAGGAGAAACGGTGGTGGTAGCCAGACGGATTGGAGATTCAATTTCCGAAGTTGTGCAAGCATTCGAAATTCCTCGATCCACGGTGTCAAGTGTGTACCGATAATACCTCGCGGAAAGTATTACCAACCATCGTGGACAGCGCACTGGCCAACCACGCGTGTTAAATGACCGTGACCAACGGCGTCTGACCAGGATTGTCCATGCTAGCAGACAAACGACACTGGCGCAAATAATATCCACATTCAATGCAGAAGGTACCAGATACATATCCATTAGGTCAGTACAGCATAATTTAGCGTCCGTGTGATATGGGGGCAGCAGACCTACCAGAATGCCATTGTTAACACCACGACATAGGATACAGCTCTTCACCTGTGCTCGTGAACACGGTAATTGGAACGTGGAAAATTGGCAGCATGTGGGGTAGTCCGATGAGTCTCGTATTCAGTTGTTACGACCTGATGGTAAGGTTCGAGTGTGGCGTAAACTACATGTGTCCGTTGAACCAAGCTTTCAACAATGTGCTTTGCAAGCTGGTGGTGGTTCCATACATATGTGAGGTGTCTTTACTTGTCACGGTTTGCGTCCTCTGATCCTCGTAAACCCGTCATTAAATGGCAATCGCTTTGATGCTCTGCTGGGTGACCATTTGTAGTCCTTCATGGATTTCATGTATACCAACAACGAGGGGATTTCCCACGCGGATAATGCACTATTTAAAGTTGTCCAAAATGTCTTTGTTGAATTCCAGACATTTTCGAGGGATGGTGTGGGCACAACTTTCGCCCGAAACGAACCCAATGGAGCACCCATAGGACGTAGTGGAAAGTTTATTCGCATCCAAGATCCTGCAACTACAAATACGACGAAACTGTGGACGCCTCTTCAGACGACATGGCTCAGCATTTCTCCAGATTTCTTCTGACCATTGGTGGGATCGATGCCTCGTAGAGTTGTTGCACTTTGCACAGCTATAGGAAGTCCTTCATGATACTAGGAACGTACAACATGAGTTTTGGGATTTCAGTAAAATTCACACTCTCTTAGTTTTAGAATTTCGCAGTCCTTCAACACTTTAACAGAGATTTGTATTCAAAGAAAATTAGTTTTATTTGTTTAAGAACCAAATCGTTTGTCACGAACACAGTAATACGCGTATGGAAACCATTTAACAATAGTTTAAAATTTTTGACCAGAGCAGTTATTATTTAAGAATGCACTCTTATCAAAAATATCAATATTATTCAATGGTACTTACTGTGGAATTTATCGAAGGGACAGCAAGCGATAAAAATACATTTTGATCGACACTTTCATAAGTAACCTGTGTTTGCGTATTTCACCTGAAGTCAATTGTTCCCATTCCAAAAGAAGTTTTTAAAGGCACTAAGATATTTTAAATGTACGGCCTAATTCTCATTACCTTGGAATTTCGTGCAAAAAAATCAGGTGTTTTTTCTGATGTATTGTACTTCATGTTCATAATTCAGATACTAAATTTCGTAACTTCATAGCTGCATTGGTGTTTATGTGGTGGCAAAATTGCAGGTCATGTATTTCGATGTGCAGCTTCATTTTCCGTGGAAAACGGTTTTTCTCATATTTTTTTCACAGAATTAGACAGCTTACCATTCACAGCTAATATCTGGCAATATTTATATTAGAAACGTGTCGGCATTAGCGTGAATTGGGTTATTTTCTGATTTCATATTATTCGCAATTGGAAAATTTCAGCAAATCGATAATTAAGTGTATATGCTTGTGGAAAAAATGGGGAAGAACCATCCATGTTGTATTATTGATCTAGGAGCCACACAGATTCATACAGTTATGCCAAACTGATAAGAAAAATATTACACCCTTGATTATAAAACGCCATCTGACGGTTTTTATTTAAAAAAGCAAAACACTTTTGTAAAAGTGCTTTCATAATTTATAACACTACGCGATTTTTACATCCCTTGGACACAATAAGTAATGCTTCTCTTGTAGAAACTTGGGAATTTTATATAAATCTTTAATAGCTAAATTGGTTAGGTAAGGTGTTTTCGAAGCAATAAGAAGAGTGTACGAACATTCTGTTAAAACTTAATACTATATAAGGTGAGGAAATCTTTCCACGGTGTTGGATGTAATCTATGTTGAATATGATAAGGTTTTGCTGAAAATACAAGAATCTCACGGAACTCAACATGAAGGTAAACCGCTTCCGCATTACTAAAAATCACCAGTCTTTTCCTTATGAAACGTGATAAATGGTATGTTTCAAAATGAAAGTTCACGAACGTAATTTGTACATTTAAATGTCAAAGAATAATTATAAAATTAGAAGATATTTCTGAATGACCAGGGGTTACTTAGAGTACAAAACTAAAATTTGGATTTTATGTTTTGAGAACGATTTGTTTGTTTGAAATAGTTATTGACAATATCTATTCTATGAAAATTCCTTTGGGAATTGTCACTATGTACAAAAATAATTTAGAACAGAACTTATGTCAAAGCACTCAGTTTAAAATATTTTAACAGCTTTTACTGTTTCGTACTTTATTTCTTGATAAACTACGAAATGGTGATGCCATTGATCAATCCTTTCATGTTCAATCATTTGCGCAAATAGCTCATACATAATGTCATCCCAGATATCGCCTTACTACGACTGGCTAAATAAATATTTGCAAGCATCCTGTCCTTACTTCTAGAGCGGAAATTCGTGAACCGCCAAACAAACGCCAGATTAGTTGAAAGCAAACATCGTGTGCCAAAGCATTTCCTCTTGTCCAGAACTCTCCAAAAGAGGGGAGCTGAAAACGCAATCACCTTTCACCACTAGATATCCTGTCGTTATGAACGCCGTACACCGCAAAATGACATTAACGTTTAATTGCAGTTGTTTCGGTTCACCATATTTTCAACTGATACTTATCAGAAAAGTAATATGCTTTTTAATCCTTACTTGATTTTGACAGTAAATCTTCATAAAAATAAACAAAATGGTTTTAATCCAAAACAAAAGCAAATAATTGCAAAACAAGCAGCGAAATTGGAAATGCAAATACAGGAACATTTTTCACATAGGTAAACCTTTTACCTTTAAACCATATTTCGTTTGAAATTCGCAACATGCCTACTTAATTATTCAGAACTTCGCAACTACTCAACGGCAGCTTAATATTTTAAGTAAGTCTTGAAATTACATCCTTTTTGCTTGAAATCTGTGTCTATCCCAAAGTGGCGTGAGACGGCTGTGGCGTGGATAAATTCAAACTGCTCGTTCCAATCATCCATGCGCCCATGTTTGCAGGCTGAAACAGCGTCGAACGACAATGACAACACGAATGTCTAAAATTGCGTATTTTTCCTCCTGCGAATGTACGCCATTACCTGATGAAACGAATACCGTCTCTCTAAAATGCCAGCAACAGAGGTACCATCAAATTTCTCCTTCTCATTAAAATCACGCATTTGCAATTTCGCAAATCTCAGAGAAATGTCCCCATAAGAAAATAGATCTCGTTACTATCAATAATTCAGTCACCCTTGTAGAGATTGGACACAGTTAAGCATATAACTTACCGAATATCAGAAAACTGGCATCAGCTGAGCATATTATAAAAAAAAGCTTCTGGTATTAAACAAATTAAATCTTATTAAATCTTCCTAAATTGTGAACGTTCGACAAGCTGACTTATTAAGGGAAAATAGGTATGCCACTTGTGTCGCAGTGGCATAAGCGATGACTTCTTACCATTCGTGCGAGATGGGTTCGGCTTCGAATCCCGGTGAGGCATGCATGTTTTGTTTGTCTTACGGAGCTGGGTCTCTACCTTCCCTGGAACCAGTGGCCCTAATTTAGAACGGGCGACTGCTTATTGCCCACTAAGTTGTCCACGGTGGTCGTTAAACCTTCAATCAAATCTTTAGAAAAAATATGAACAACACGCAGTGATGAAAATGCAAAATGCATCTTTTCCTTTGTCATGCACACATGTGAGCTACTCCACAAGGCATATCGTTTGACGCAATATTGCCGCTTTGCTCCCGAAGAAGAGAAGTCTGATAAGAAATCAACCGTTTTGCTTCTACATTCCGCCTGGGAGAGCTCTGAAAACATATGTATATTACAATAAATACGAACTAGTTATTTACAACATTTATATCAAGAATTTTGAGTCCAGTTTTAAGGATACAATGCACAATGTATGTTATCAGATTAAATTATTAGCTGTAGTTTCCGGTTGTTAGTTAGGATCATTTAGAAAAAAACGATAGGAAACACATCTTTTGTTTTCATTAAATGAATGCTGTTTTTCTGTTTTTGCTTGAAAGTTATTGCACATTGTACATCGGTTTGAACGACGTCGAGTTGCTGCCACCGTGTGATATGGCCAACAGGCAATCCAGTATACGACATCTGGATGACTTTACCCGAGTTCGCGTCATTGGGAAGTTGGAAAAGAGTCGCAGTGTGACTAGTGTGGCCGAAGAGTTGGGGATCGCTCACTGCATCGTTTCTCGAGCTTGAAGAGCATTTCAAACGACAGGAACAGCTGTCCGAGAGTTTAGCAGTGGTCGTCCACGAACAACCACGGCAGCGGACGACCGGTGTATTGTCTTACAGGCGAGAAGAGACAGACAGCAGACAGCGGGAGAAATCACTAGGCATATGCAACTGACAACTGGACGTCCGTTATCGCGTTTTACCGTGGACAGGAGGCTGCACAAAGGTGGTCTCTTTGCACGACGACCAGTACGGTGTGGGCCATTAACGCCTGCTCATCGGAGCCGGCGGTTTCTGTGGTGCCAGGAACACAAGAACTGGACACATCAGCAATGGGGTCGAGTTCACTTTACGGATGAGAGCCGATTTAGTCTGACGAGCGATTCGGGACGTATACACATCTGGAGAGAGCTGGGAACACGCAATCACAAATCCAACATCATCGAAAGGGACCGGTTTGAAGGTGGCGAAGTTCTCGTTTGCGGCGGTATCATGCTTGGTGGCCGTACTGACATCCAAATCTCCCAAGAACGTTCAGTCACTGGTGTCCGCTATTATACCGAGGTTGTCATGCCTCACGTGCGTCTGTTTAGAGATTCCGTGGGTCATGAGTTCCTCTTCATGGAAGACAACGTTACACCTCATCGCACAGTGGCTGTCACAGAGATGTTGGAGAGTGAAGATATTCAACGCATGGATTGGCCCGCAAGGGCCCTGGACCTAAATACAATCGAAAACGTGTACAACGTTTTCGGGAGACGCTTGGCCGCACGTCACCAGTAGCCAGCAACTATTCCGCAGCTGCGATTGGCGCTACAAGAGGAATGGGTAGCGATGCCTCAACAGCTACTTGACGTCATCCTGAACATGGACAGACGTTGTAAATCCTGCAACCCAGTCAGGCGTGATCATATCCTCTACTAAAGACTGGATTTTTCTTGGCAGCCGCCTGTCACATGGACGATTCTGTCTTCTATCCAGTTGTGCTCAAATCTACTTTTTCCATAAAGTGCTTTTGTATCCTTTGTATTCCTTATTTGGACGGCTTTGCTCACTTGTCTCATATTCGTACATCTTAGGGATCTTATGGTATGAATTGAGTCGATGTGGAGCACTTCTGCACGACGTTACATTCGAAAAACCGTCTCGACCTTAATCATTACATTCGAAAACCGTCTCGACTATATTGTAGAATTTAAATTATGGTTCCATTCTTTGCATTTAATTTTGAAGCACGAGTTACTTAATTTATTTATTTTGACGTATACGACATTTTTGTGTCGTCAGATTTAATGTTGGGTCAGGTGGACTGAGTGATTTAAAAGGTAGAACGTGATCACGTGCGTTTTACGTGTTGGAGGGAGCCACTTGTATGTGAGGGTTGGTGTACCTCATAAGAGGGTACATTTATATATATAAGTTGAGAATATTATTATCAGAAATGAACTTACAGGACGTATTACAACAGTATTTGCCAACTTACCGAAGACATTTTGGACAGCGTCCCTTTAATTTTCAACACAATTTCTTCTTTATGCAGGATCTTCCTCATGCCGTTATTAAAATGTCATCCTTCGTCAGAAACATGCGAAGGATACATTTCTTCATTCACTTCTTCATTCGCGGTAAATCGAAAACTTTTAAGCTCCTCCATACTTCCTGGGAACTGAAAGGATTTTACTTTTTTGCCCACACTAGAGCGGAACTGCACAGATGAAATCGGAATTATTCTTTCAGAAGGCGCAGACCATGCTGGACTGAATATTCGGTGTCAAGTAATTACAAGTGATGAACTTTTCGCTGTTTTATAAACGAATATCATTTTCTTAATATATGGGACTATGTAACACAGGAATTTGAGGAACGCCGCGAGGCACACTAAGCATCAAATATATTTTTAAAGAACTCACATTTTTACAGAAATTACTTTTGAGGAAATAATACAAAAATTTGAAACCTAATTCGGTTAATTTTGCAGAAAAAAGATTATCACTAAGAAACATGTGAAGACAGAATTTTCAAAAGTTTTATTTCGGTTTTCCAAAAAAAATATTTTACGAAAATTCGAAGAAAATTAATATTGAAAGCTAAAAGCAAAATTAAATTTTCCTAAATAAAAATTAAGAAGCCATGGTCTTTATTACAATCATGCAGATTTAAACACGCATATCATTATTTACCACGGTAATTATCTTACTAGCCAAAGTGATATTATCAGTATAGGTCTACGACGCTTCAATTTACATACACTTCACTATTGTGTGTATCTCATGAATCTTGATTGAATGGGGTGATGAGCCATGACTCTGCTAAACATCCTAAACACAAGAGGGTCTTGACATTGTAATACAACTTACATTCTTATAAAAGTATAATGCTAAATGATTAAACTATGGCCTAAAATATAAAAACTTAAACAAATAACGGAATGTAACAAATGGTCTAGATATCAAGATTGCTTTCTTTTCACCAAACATCTTCAATTTTACAAACCATGAATAAAGAAGTAAAATCGACCTTTAAGGCTTGTCACTTACGGAAAACACTCAAGGGAATTTCAGGTGTCCAATAATGTAAATTGCTGAAAGCAAAATCCTACGTAGGGCAGGACAGCAGAGCGGCTGCCTCTGACGCACATCAAGAGGTGGTGGAATACTTGCTCTTTCCATGCTGATTAAAATTTGAATCGAAACGCTTACACGAGCTTTGGGTACATATTTTTCGGGCCATTTTTAGTTGTTTGTCCATTTTCAAAATTAGCTTACTTTTCTACCATTTCGGTAGATTTCACAGCTTAAAATTCGCATTTCTTCCTCAAAATGTTCAAGCGATGTCAGTTGTTCGCTTTTAAAATTAAAGGATAAGTACTACTTAACTTTATGTTGAAAAATATCGATGTTGTCATATTTTTGGAGATTATCTGGTTCTATGCTATCATTACTGTGACTGCGGACCTATTGGCTGCATTCGGCCCGTTTATCGTGGTACGGTCGGTCCTACCTAGTTTGCAAATGATGCAGAAATCGTCATAATTTGAATACATGTGTTTCTTTGGGAGCATAATGACCACCTTGCGCAACTAAAGTGGGCTATAAGCAGTCACCTGTCCATCATTTAGAGCCACTGGTTTCAGGAAAGTGAGACGGCCAGTGCCTCAGGACAAAATAACCAGCCATATAGCACCTCGGACGCTTGGTCTAAAGACAGCGATTCTTGGCTCTCGGCCACCTGGGCGGTCCCGGTTTACTGTGCATCCAACATTTAGTTATGTCGCTAATTGTTTTATCGATATTCATCCGTTCACCGTGTAGGTCCGTTTTGGTGTCGCGGATGAGGCTGGGTATATTGCTGGTATTACGGCACTGTAACTCTCTCTCTCTCTGTCATTCTCTGTCTCTCTCTCTCTCTCTCTCTCTCTCTCTATATATATATATATATATCTGTCACTCTCTCTCTCTCTCTCTCTCTCTCTTCCCTAGGACCGGGGTCCCTGAATTATGGACTGGCGACTGCTGATACACGTATCCCTTGGAGTTACTCACGGTGCTCCTTAAGTTTAAAAAAAAATAAAGACACATGTGGGCGTAATAATTTTGCGGTTTGCCCCGGGTGCAAAAACGTCTAGGTACGCCTTTTAC
Source organism: Macrothele yani (assembly GCA_039090855.1). Taxonomy (NCBI): domain Eukaryota; kingdom Metazoa; phylum Arthropoda; class Arachnida; order Araneae; family Macrothelidae; genus Macrothele; species Macrothele yani. The sequence continues at coordinate 192,336,812 of CM077034.1, read as the reverse complement.
TGAAAGTCATAGGACATCACGAAAGGTATCTCCAGCATTTCGGCAGCATACGGGGAATATTCAAAATTATGGATTAATGGCGTCTAGCGTAAGCTTTGGCTAGACTGCAATCAAGATTCCCAAGAGAACCACACTGCGTTTGTATCAGTTACTGAGAATGTGACGCAACAAAAAAATAGGACTTGCTAATATAAAAGTTGGGGAGATAAACGACGCCTTGAGTGGCACGATGTGGAGACTTTAACGGAAGATTTAAAAGAGCTGGTTGAAGAGATGACCAGGAAAAATAGAGGAAATTAAAATTACTCTGGAATTCTGGTCAGTACACTAACAGTGAAGCTAGAGCAAGAGGTCGTTGCTCAAATTAATGAGGGATGTTAGATTTTCTGTAGCAACAGCTCCAGCTGGGGATCGAGTGCAACTGTTAAGAGAGAGGCATTGAGGCTTTCCTACTGCTATATTGTATTGCTTATGGAAAAAAAGAGAAAATCAGGCAGACATCTATCTGCTCACTTTTAAAGCAGAAAATCTTAACCTTTTTCTTAAAAAATATTACCACAGACATAATACAAATTTCATTACGTAAATTTCATAAAATACTGTTTTTCGTATCAAATAGGTTATGTAGATTACAGAAAATATTGAAACGGATGCTAATGTTTTTACATATTTCCTTATTCTATTTTGCTTCGTATTACGCTGGAAATCTGAAGAAACTTACCCCAGTCTAGAAAAAACGGTACCTTTATTCGTAAGTTGTGAAAATGTGAAAAATGAGAATTATTGAAGTTCTTTGCATTTTAGAACCACTAAAACTGGATGAAACTGCATTTCGGGCATTCAACAAGGGACTTACGTATAAACATTAACATACTTATATCAATATCCTTTGTCGCTTTTTAGAAGATTGTACATCAAATCTTATTTCTTTAATTGTGTGATCTACAGTATTTTATATCAAAAAGATTTTACATATAAAGTAAAAAAATCAATTAATTATTTTATTATTCATCATATACCTTTTTATGGAAACGCTTAAAAAGCGAAACTTTAAATAATTAAACTTGACACTAGGCTTGCGCTTCTTAGTTCACGACAGAGAGCGTTCGACATAGTTCAGATCTCTTTAGTGAACTAGTTCACTTAGTTCATTTAGTTCACGGCTCAGTAAGCTCCGCGGTATGTTGTAAACTAGTTTGCTCTCATAGTTCATTCAGTTCGCCGCTCACTGAGCTCCGCGGTCTGTCGTAAACTAGTTTGCTCTCATAGTTCATTCAGTTCGCAGCTCACTGAACTCCGCGGTCTGTTGTAAACTTGTTTGCTCTCATAGTTCATTCAGTTCGCAGCTCACTGAGCTCCGTGGTCTGTCGTAAACTAGTGTGCTCTTATAGTTCATTCAGTTCGCAGCTCACTGAACTCCGCGGTCTGTTGTAAACTAGTTTGCTCTCATAGTTCATTCAGTTCGCAGCTCACTGAGCTCCGCGGTCTGTCGTAAATTAGTTTGCTCTCATAGTTCATTCAGTTCGCAGCTCACTGAAATCCGCGGTCTGTTGTAAACTAGTTTGCTCTCATAGTTCATTCAGTTCGCAGCTCACTGAGCTCTGCGGTCTGTCGTAAACTAGTTTGCTCTTATAGTTCATTTAGTTAGCTCCGCGGTAGGTCGTAATCACAGAACGTTTAATGAGTTATGAACAGGGACGTCGCCAAGGGGGTGTTAGGGTGGGCTACAACCCTCTCTGAAATTTGTCTTGCCCACCCAATTCGAGACGTGCTATTTCTCAATTTTTTTAACTTTACAATATAATCTGGACTTTCCCAAGTAATAATAAGTCTCGTGTTTTATGTCGTGTAGACCTATGTATTTTCTCCTAGGAAGTGTGTCTCCGTAGAAAAGTTATCAAAAAGCATCCCCACTCCCCAGGGCCATGAAAATGAAATTGTTCTCCACTCTTCCAAATCCTCAGTTCAAATCTTTTTTGACATTAGTATCGCGAGGGACGAATGAGGAAGGTAGATAGGAATTCACTGAGGGAGGTTATTACTAATTGCTGTGCTGTTTGTTTGTGGTACTAAGTAGTAGATTCCAACATGGAAAGTGGAGTCTAAAGCTAATCCATGCCGCTCCGGTTGCTGAGTGGTCTAAGTGCTGGCTTCTAACTATTCGTCCGAGATGAGTCTGGATTCGAATCCCGGTGATGCTTGAATGTTGTGTTTGTCATGCAACACTGGCTCTCTCCCTTATCTGGAACCAGTGGCCAGAAATTATGGACGGGCAACTTCTTTTTAGCCCATCGAGGGCGAGGAGATGCTCACGTCGGTCGTTTAGCCCGCAAAAAAAAAAAGCTATACCAGCGCTCTGAAGCCTTTCCTAGGGTAGTGAAGGAGCAGGACTCACGTGGCTGACGACTGCTTTGGAAGACTGGGTGACCGACTTTGTTGCCCGGTCTTGTTATTTGAAGAGAGGAGCATAAGGTAAGGTCGCCGGCGCGAAGGAAGGGAGTTAAGGAGGCGATAGGTATTGTCTGAGTGTCATGACGTTAAAATTTGCTTTAAATTAACAAAATAAAAAAAAAACATTTTCCTTTAAAGAAATTGTTCAAGTACAGTACTACGTATTTTCACAAGTAGAAATGCAAAATTTAAAAAAACAATTAACACAATGCGTTGTTCACAACAAGAAAAAAGTTTGAAAAGTTACACCAGTGGCAAAACAGTCTCATCCCAAAAAAATGAAACAAAGCTAAACTCGTAAGCCTCTGTAAATAAGTGTGACCTTGAATTCATCTGAGTAGAGGGGAAACTTACAACAGTAAAATTTTGCAAATATTAAGGTAGCAAAGTAATTCGATTTAAAATATATTTATAGTAAACTGAAACCTATAAAATGTACAGTATGACCGCAAAAAAATAAAATTCAGGGCGTAATTAGGTAATTGTGACTTTGACCACCTCTGCACAGGGCAGAAACTTACAACAGTAAAAATATTTAAAAAATACGGTAGTGAAGTAATTTAAATTAAAATATATGTATAATAAATTGAAGTCCACAAAATGTACAATATGGCCGCAAAAAAATGAAATTAAACAAAGTTTGATGACCTTGACCGCCTCTGAGCAGAGCGGAAACTTACAACAGTACATATTGGCAAAAATTGTGGTAGTGAAGTAATTTGATTTAGAATATATATAGAACATTGGAGTCCAAAAATTGTACAGTGTGTCTACTAAAAGTAAGAACATATAAATATGACCTTGGCCACCAGTTAGTAGAGCATAAACTTACAACAGCAATAAATAAATTTAAAATTTTGATTATAAAAAATGCAAACAAATGATAAAATGGTATCGGGCACATATTACATATTGTTGTGCAAAAATAATAATTCTGAAACTTTCCTATATTTCAGCAAAGTCCTTCTCACATTTATTATTTGGCCAGCACCTGAAAATACCCGTTCACAAGGAACAGATGTTGCAACAATACAAAATTTTTTAATATATATGCATAGAAATGGGAATATAGATTCCTCCTTTCTGGGCACCATTCTAACGGATTTTTTTACCTTCCAAATACTCCTCATTTAAAAATATATCCAGCTCTCTAAGGCCAGCTGCGACTTTGTTGCCTGGTCTTGTTATTTTCCCCATCACCTCATCGCATTCGTCCCAGATACTGCCTTTCTTCCCAAGTCACCATTAATACACGCTGAATGATTTGTGAGTCTTTGTTCACCTGTTTCAATGTCTTGAGGTAACTTCACCATACAAATTTTGCTCCGAAGTTCTCTAAGTGCATTGTCGTATAGACTGTTTGATTTTTAAAAACCCTTTGTTTAAACCTTGGATCCAAGATAGTGCATTCCGCGTGCAACATATTTTGCCCCACATCTCGAAACCTAGAGTATATTTCGTTCTGTAAAACAGATTTTAAGGCAATGACTTTTCCATTTTTCGGGGAGCATTTAACTAAGAAATTATGTATCAGTTTACAAAAAACAATTACCTTTCACAAGGTCACATTTTTTTCGGAACAAATTTGGACAATAACTTCATAAAAAGGTTTTTAAAATTGGCGGCACCTCCTCTATGACGTCCCAGTCTTGTTGATCTAGGATAAGATCACTGCGCAAGAGCGCAACAGCGGTGATAACGGCATCTTTTAATCTTTACCACACGATCTAATATGTCATACGTAGAGTTCCAACGAGTTGATACATCTCGTTTTAGTTTTAACACGGGCAAATTATTTTGTTTTTGAATTTCTATTAATTTTTGTAGTCCTTGTGAACTTCTTTTCAAGTACTTCACAATCGATTTTACTTCAACAAGGACACAGTCAATCCCTTCGGTAGCTTTTTGAATTACCAGATTAAGTAAATGCGCAAAGCATCTAATAAATCGCCACTCACCTAGTTCAATTGCTCCGATAATGTTAGCACTGTTGTCGCTAACGACAGCAGCAATTTTATGCGATATCTGCCACTTTGCCATAGTGTCTTTAATAAAATTGCACAGATTTTCACTTGTGTGTCTCTCGTTGTATTCTATACAACCAATCAAGGCAGAGCAAAGTTTGGTAGAATTATCCAGGAAGTGTACTGTTATCGCAATATAACTTGTATTATTGCAGGAGCCATCAGTAGTAAGGCACAATGCTGCAGCAGCGTGTACTTTTATTTTGATTTATGTATTCAGTTCATTGCACACTTTAGGTAATAAATTTTCAGACAACGTTTTCCTAGGGGAAGTTGTTAATCCGGACAGTGGGAAGTTGTTTATCCGGACAGTGGGATACCATTTGTATTAATGCGGGCACTTCTGATTCATCAACAATTCGTAGAGCATGGTGTCCTTTAGCCACCATTTTGACAACTTGTTTATCGATCTGTTTAATTTTACGAATTGGCGGTGGCCTACGAACAAAATGAGTAATCGGAGTCTGGGTCGATGTGGAAGGAAGAATCGATATCGAAGCAGCATGGATATCTTCTGGCGAAGTTGAACTGTGTAGTTCAGAGGGTTCAAATGGTTGCCGTTCAATTGGGATGTTTAAGCTTCATATGGTGACCGAGATTTCCGTTTGAGCCATTTGCAATGATAATCAGCTGTGAACATTATCTGCATTTTGCCCTCTTTCTATTAAATTCTTCACTAAAATGTGTGCACATGACACTGTGTTTCCTCTTTGAGGACATTATAGCGTTCTTTACAAGAGGAGTAGGCTCACTGCATAAACTAACTAAAATAATTAAAAGTGAATAGAATGTAAAGTAACTAACTTGCAGACGCAGAGCTTTGAACTTAACACAACTGTGACAAAAACATGATGAAACGCAGAATGAAAGACACTGCTTTGAGAGCAAACTTTATAAAGCGAGAATTCCTTTGTTAATTTGTAACAACAATTCGTGTCGACAATCATGGACTCGTGGTCGACTGATAGTGGACATGCGGCACGCCTCGGCTAGCATTCGCGGTCATTGCGCAATGCGCATGCGCTCGGTGAGCGAGCGAACTAAAAGAACTGACTGGCGAAACGGCCCTGAACTAGTTCACCCGGCTCACTTGTGGGAACGGCTTTTTTGAACTAGGTAGTTCGTTAACTACACAAGCCTAGTTTGTAGTCGAACATTCTTAGTTTCGCAATAAATTTGGTCTCCTTGAGAAATGTATTACTCTGGGTTAACAGACTGTGCGGAGTAGAACTCAAAAACTACAGATAGTTACGAACATCTATCGAAAGCGACATCCACCAGCTCTCCTAAAACCATGTGGAGTTTTTAAAAATTAAAGTGTCATTAAAACTTGTTTGTACGGTGTTACAGAACCAAAAATTGAAGCTTTACAACTGATAATTCTGGAATTTCATTGTGGAAAGGACGCTAGCTATATACTAGAAGTTACGCACCTTGAAACAAAGTAACAAAACCAAAATTGAGGCGCCAGTGACAAAATTTCAGGCGGCAGGTATTTTGTCCGACATGGTCTATGTTGTTGAAGTTATCGTTATTATCTCTTTCATAAGACTGAGAATTACGCTCCAGCTGCTCGAAGGGAGAGATTACAACAAAAAGCTTTTCAGTTTGTATAAAAGAAGCAAAGTCATCAAAGACCAAACATTTTTTAAGTGTTAGAAGAAATGAAATAACGATAAGCAGAATATCAAGAAAAGTCCCCCTAATGTCAATCCGATATCCCACAGATTTATGAAAGAAATAATAATGACATTGATAAACATTTGGTAAATACTGCTTTGGAGAAGAATGATTACACTATGTTGCCTATGTTTCTATATTTCCAAAACATAAGGTTCAATGTATTTTTAAGCATATCTTTGGACGATACATTATAACCAATTTTTTTCAGTCTACGATAGCCACGATGGAATATTTTTCATGAATCACCAGCAAATTTATACTTATTTAAATATCATATTCTGTTTTGTATTGTATGCTATTTTCTTCATTCTTCATCCCACAAAAGTTAAAGAAGGAAATTTTGCAGTTCTACTAGGAAATCGAATAAAAAATGTATATCTGTCTGCGGTTCTACTGGAAATCGAATTAAAAAAACAACAATCTATGTATATCGCAGAAAAAATCTGTGAGATAGTCAAAAAGTAATCAAGTTTTGAGTGTGGCAGCACATGTTTTTCGCAACCCTAACCAAGTTACGTTTACATGGAGAACAAAACTGGCGCAGCAGGTACGTGGGCAGGAGACTTAATGTGTTAATTTGCTCAAAAATCCGACAGCAAAGTACCTTGGCCCTCGAAAATCAATTTTTTAAAGCCTCGGAGAAGGATATCGAAGGGAAAAGAAATGTTGAGCATTGTGTTCTGTAAGTAGTGATTATGCCTGGAAAACAGCAAAATGTATAATCTCCACTTGAAATCGTTACGGAAACCATGCAAACTGAGTTGGAGCTGCAAACGGTGAAGTTTTTGGATTTCGAGTGATTTGGAGATGAGCCAGAAACACAAATGTTGGAATCTTCCACAGCATAAAGTGTTAAGAATTACGGAAACGAAACGTAGCAAAAAATAACTCATTTACCCCACTTTATGAATCATTTAGGGTGGAGCGGCTCCGGGGGACCAGGAGGACCACCGGTAGAGAGGATCGACGAAATGTGCACCAGGCACGAACGGATCACACGGGGATGGTACACTATACAGGAAGATGGAGCAAATCCTGTGTGCCCACGAATCATTTCCCGACGCTTCGCAGAAGCGAATCTGCAGTCCCAGCCCCCTTTACGTGTGCTGCATTTAACAGCTGAATATCTCCGGCTCCGTGTACCAGGCCAGAGAGACTCGGAACGTCTCAGACTGGCAACGTGTGGTTTTTAGCAATTCAGTGCCGTTTCGTTTTGGGGACAGATGATCATTGTTTCCGAGTGAGGAGGTTCCCGAGTCAACGAAACAACCCCAAGCCCCAAGTTCGCTATCGAGCGCCACACTTTCCCCCGCTGCGGGCATTATGGTCTGGGGAGCCATTGACAACGATAGCCGATCAGTTCTAGTAGTGGTCATTGGACTGACATCGGTATGTGGATGAGATCTCACATCCCCATGTGCTCCCATTCCTGGCCGAGATTCCAGTTGCGTTACACCAGCAGGATAATGCCCACCCGCACACGGTTCGGGTTGCACAGGACTGCCTACGTCATGCCGATACAGTTTTATGGCCTGCCGGCTCCCCGGACATGTCTCATATCGAGTATGTGTGGGACCAGCTGGAACACCAGTTGCCGCCGTGCCACACTAACAGGGATTTGGAGACACCGTCCAACACGTTTGGGCCAATCTTCCTCCGGGTAACATCAGGCGTCTGTTCGCCTCCTTTGCCGGACCGTATTGCAGCATGTATCGCCGCACGAGGCGGTGCGACGCGCTAATGAAGATGACCGGACTGCGTGACACAGATCCCTCTGTAATTGTCCTGCAGCTCTGTTTTTTCCAACATGTGTATCATTGCGTCGGTAAAATTTAAGTTCAATCCGATGCTACCTTCTTGGTGCGTAAATTTCCTTGTCCGGAAGTGTAAATCTGCACGCAACAAAAACTGACCTACAATAATTCACCTTCCACCACGAAACGACAAAAGGTTTTTAGAACAAGTTATGAATTTTTTCCCCGAAAGAAGAGCAATTATTTATTTATATAAATATATGTACACAAAGAACTTACTAAATACTTTTATTCCCCAATAATACGCTACCATCCAGAAAAGCGACATCATCTTTCAAAGCATTTGCTTTATGTTTTTCTCCACAGATGCTGTGTACCACATGCATTAAAAATTTTACTATAAAACATGTTGTAACGTGTACATCTGGAAATATTTTATAGAATGTGAGTGATCGATTTTTTAAGATCGGCATTCACTTCCGAATTACGATGTATTTCATAAGATGAAAACTAAAAATTGATCTTATATGTTTCCAAGTTGCTAACGACGTGAAAGGTAGGAGATGAAGAAACATGTAGATCTCGAAACACAGGAGGTTGCTCAAGGACACGGATTCTTTAGAAAGATGTAGAGAGATTCTAGCGACATTAAGCTTAGAGAAAGTGTCCTTGAAATTTTGATTACCGTTATCGACCTAAACGGTCATCTTGAGTATTTCACCTGTGCTGAAAGTAGTAAAACAGACCAGCGTGTGGGGAAATTACCGTTAAACTTGGGACTAAACACTGGAGCACCAAAGTGAAATATGCAATACAATACTACCCGGAAGTTACGGAATAATTCTTTCTCAAACCGACGACGTTAATCTAGACCGTGCAAATCCAGGCAGATTTTTCCCAATGTGCAATGTTAAAACAGAAAGAGTAGTTTCGGACAATTAATTTTCACCCCCAAAAAATGAGCCTGTTTATTTGAACTTAACAAAAATTTAGAGAAAACAGGAATGGAATTGAAATTTATGACGGATGCTACGGTTAGTTACAATGATCATTAGTACGAGCAACACAATATTCATAATTATGAAATTGGATGATCTTGTAGCGACGCAAGCTTTAGGAGACTGGAAAAAATTCAGCACTGAAGTCTGGCCAACAAAGACATCTCTTTCCTTCACTTAGAACCACCTCATAGCAGGAAGCATCCTTTTCTTGTTCTTGCCCCTCGCTGCTAGCCAGAAACAATGTTCTTAAGAATCTTAATTCCCAGCTTTGATGAGGTTTAGCCCTTTACTCAATTTTGAAACCGTCTTTGTTCTTTCCATAGGCTTCTGGACAAATTCCTCAGTTTCTTCAAGAACTCTTTGGTTCCGAATTTCTAGAAGACCGCTAAATGCTCCGCTCACACACGATTGCCTACCCCGCTTATAGACACCTCTAGCTGCGTCTGCGCGTCCTACCTCCACTCCATTCCTCGCAGACGGCGTTGTGAAACAAAAATAACGTTTCCTTCCATCTGAGCGCGGGATGTCAAAAGCACACAAAACAAATTGTAAACCATACCCTTTTAATACAGTTTGGGCTGAACACCATTTTTATACAGTTGGGCCGAAGCACGGGAACGTAAATCCAGACAACATGATTCGATGGATTATTATACTTCATTCTGGAACTAAAATTATGTATTATCGCAGCATAGGAAAAAAATTCTGCCCTTTTTCTCTAAGGGCAACAACCTTATGTTCTGCAATGACGACATAAGCCTACTGAGGAAATTGTGCCTATCAAACTGATTTAGTGATTTTTTTTATTTCAACATATTTCTGAGCGAGTGATTTGAAATAAATTGTGGTTGTTTTAATAGTATGTAATATTAATTTACATTTGTCAAAATATCATAAAAAATAGCAGATTATGCGATTAATGATTCCGAATTTTGAAGGCCGGCTCGTTGAAAATGCATACATGGTTCCTATACCGTATCTACAAAACCACAGCTGACATCACAAAACTGATGCCATTTTTGGAATAAGTGTCCCAAATTTATGCAACAATAACCCTAACTTTTAAGGGATGAAACTGTGGGTTGGGCAGAGTAATATGTGCTCATTCATTGTGTATTATTATCTTTCTGCTAAATCAATGTTGATTTTCATAACGGGTTTACAAGGACTCCTCAAATTTAGTAAACATTTTGCAATTCAGTAACCATTTCATACGCTTGCTTGGGAAAGGAACAGGTGAAATGGAAGAAAGACTATGCAACTGACTTTCCCATCATCCCCAGCCGCTGCAAAGCTTGAAGCCTTCGCTGTTTGAGTATGAATGAAACATATTGGAAAACCAGATCCGGCATCAGCGTCCTCTCTTTTGAAATCTGAGTAAATTAATGAACTTCCTGGTGAGCGTCTGATATGCTGTACAGGCAGATGCTCTCCAACTCCTTGCCGAACCTACCGCAAACCTCATACTTCTATAATTCCGGCTAAACGAGGTCCAACTCGGTAAAGAATAAAAGTATATCATTCGTTGGGTGTATGTTGTTTCTTCTGTCAAACAGAAACGTGTTCCATGTAATTTTTTATTTTATTTTTTATTTTTGAGGTAATATTCTTGTATAAGTTATCAGGAAGGAAAAAAAGAAATAAAATGAAAAAACTAAAGTAAAATATATCAGAGTGTAAATTGTCTGCAGACATTTTGTATTTTTATGGTTTCACCACACGAGTAATTTCTCACGTACAATCCTTGTACATACAATTCGTCATATTGTATTCAGTGCAACAGAAATACCAGTTATAATGAAAAAAATTTAAAATATTTTTGACTCTCACCAGTCTCTTCATGGTTTAGGGGACAAAATTAATCTCTTCGTAGTTTATAGGACAAAATTAATTTACAATGGGTTATGGGACAAAAGTAATCTCTTCATGGTTTATGGGACAAAATTAATATGCGAATAATACTTTCATCGGTGGATTACTCAATACCTTCGTGCTCTGCATATTGGAGGCCTAATCCCTTTCAAGTGATGAGCACCTTGTATTATCTGAAAGAATGAAACAGAAGATGTTGATATTTTTGAAATAAAATCTGAAGGATATCAATAGATTTGCAGTTCAACCAAATGACGCATGATGAACGTACACTGCTCGACTTAGAAATTGCCCCACTCAGAAAAAGGTGTGTACAAACATGCAAATCGCACGGCGGGTGTTCCCACTCGAGATATACAAATTATGTCAAACCGGAGTCGATGAGGTCACACGCTCTACAGGGATGGTAATGAGTGTTAGCACTTGGAAGGGTACGTTTGAGATTTATTGTTTGTGCAGAAAACCTTTCAGCCAAGGCCAAAAATGCCGGTTACACGCCGTGGGCTTGTTTATCGCCATTTGGATGCATTTAAGAAACGAAGAATTGTAGGCCTGTGTAAAGCGTGCTGACCTACACGTGATATCGTTCCGTATGTGCATAGGGATACACGATCCGTTGGACGCTGTTGGCACCAGAAGCTACAAGAAGGTTCGAATATGCATCGGAATGGCAGTGGGGCAGTCCGACAAACGTTAGCACGCTTGGACTGGCGGATTGTTCGACACGCTCGTTTGTCAACAAAGCGTTTCTATTGGACGTGTTGAGTCATCGGCCATGGACGCCGCCATATCGACCGGAACTGTAAAACGAAGATTACATTTGGCAAACCTGCTCCGTAGGCAACAGTTACGTCGAGCGCCATTGACGGCCAGCCATCGCAATGCTCGTCTGTATTGGTGCCAAGTCACGCGACATGCGGTCACGAATGGACCACTGTGGTCTTCAGTGATGAATTCCGTTTCTGTTTGGATGCTGAAAATCGACAGATCCGTGTCTGAGCGGATGGGTCCCGCTTTCGCCCGCGACCGTCACACCACTAATCAGGCAGGCATCATGGTATAGTGTGCTATAGCGCATGACTACAGGTACCTCATGTTCGCATCACTGGCACTATGACAGTTGCACGATCTCTGAGGGAGGTGCTGGGCCCATTTTGATACCTTTTCTGAATGGCCCACAGCACATCATTTTTCCGTAAGATAACGCGCGTATACACACCGCTCGGGTTACCAGACAATATTTGCAACATGTTTAAACACTGCCATCCCCAGAAAGATATCCCGATTTATTACCAATCGAAAAGCTGTGGGACCACATTGGACGTCGTGAGCAATCGAAACGGCTTGGGCGCAATCTCGATGTACAATTTGCTTTATGGAAGCATGTGAACCATGCTTGGTTTGCTATTCCTCAGGAGAATATGCGTCGACTTTATGACTCATTGCGACGTCATATTGCTGCTTGTATTGCCGTTCGCAGTGGTGCAACCATTTACTTAGACGTACCCATTGTTCTGCATTATCTCATCTGGTAAACACTGTACGTGGCTAAAATAACATCAAGGTAAATCCCTATGTATTCTTTTTATGTCTGCTCATTTTCACTCCTCTATCCTCATTTCTGGGTGAGGCAATTTCTATGTCGAGCAGTGTATATGCACCCTTTCTACTGTAAACCTAATTTAAGCCGTACAAAGCAATCAATGGTCTGAGAAATATCTTCTCTTTCTGTATGCTGTTGTAGGTCTTTACATCCAAGTATATCGTTAGCTATGACGCCTTTCAGAACATCAAAATTACAATATCAGAACATCTGTAAACAATCAGCTGGGATCATTAGAATTGTCCGTTGACTCATCAATTTGCATAACAAATCGTTTGCTTAATTTAGTTTTATCCATAGTTTGTTCAACATCTTATGCTGTTTCATGAATTCGGCAACCAAGAGTTGTACCAGAATTCGGAATCATATTTATTTTGTTTGTAGGTTTAGTGTGTAACTCTTTATTAGCCATAGTTAAAGCAGGAGGAATAATAAGATACGACTGATGTGTATGATTTTTATTTTGAGCTGTTAATGACGCCAGTTCGTATAATGTTTCCAAAGCCGCCCTTGATGATTGTGCAAGATTTTTGAATTACATGTTAGAGTTCTGCTTACACTCGTAACTTTCCATTCAAAAAAAGTTAACGGTCTTATCCTTAAACTCATGATGATTGGTAATTAAATGCCCTTGTGGGCTTCATGTGAAAGAGATGGCTTCATGGACTGTTATTTGATGAAGTTTGGTCGCAAATTAAACATAGTGAGACAGTGGATCACACATATTTGAAATGAAATCATATTTAATGTAAAATTTGTCATAGCTGCGACACTTTGCCTTATCATCTACTTTCACAGTTTTGGAATTTTTGGTATAGTCGGTTTGGTGGAACTGAAATCAGCACTATTTGTATCGCCACTACAAGTCGGCACAAAAACTATGGGTGGCAAAATTTCTGAGTTTCAACATAATCACCATAATCACCAACATAATCAACATAATCACCTGAGTTTCAACATAATCACCATTACAACACTATCGCGTTTTCTTTTTACAATGAACGTATCCATGCCAAACCAAAATATAATCCGATGAACTTACAGTAAAAGAAAGAAATTTCAGAAATGGTGGCTACTCATTTCTGAAATTTCTTTCTTTTAAGGAGAAACCAGTGAGAAAACACACGGAGTGAAAATGGCGGTTAGACGGAAGGTTACTTGCGAGCTTTGATTGTTTTCAGATCAAAGATGGTATTCGGTCGCTTGATTCTCAGCCGGTAAGATGTGTTTCTTGACCCATTCCCTCTTCAACTTACTTTCACTTTTAAGATCCCTTACGGTGGCGAGAAGAAAGGCTCCCGCTTTTCTGTCTACGATTCTGTCTGCTATTTCCTGAATAGCACTCTTTGTAACAAGGAACGTATTTGACACCTAGTCAGTAATGACATCGGTGTCGAATATGAAAACCTATACTAACTGGTGATCCCTCTTGTCGTTCAAAAACACTTGCTGGGCAATATTTTTTATTCATAATTTCTGAAATTTGAATAGAGTTCAAGCATATAAAAAAAATTTAAAAAACAAAATTCAACATTGAAATTCGATTGAGAGTTTTGATGAATATCATAATCTGCTGTGAAGTTTTTACCGCAGCAGAAATGGTTATTCCCCAAATATTTCAGAAATGTATCTTTGTTAGTAGTTTTCGAAAAAAATGGTTTATACTTAAAAGTGAAGAAAGCGCATTAAAAATGTGTAGTTGAAAATGTTCTGCAATATGTAACAAGAAAGAGAAATCAACATTTCCATGCTTTTGCAGCTAAACTAGATGGTCTTATCAATGAGGGGAAATAGCAAAATGAGTAACCGGACGTTTCAACAACCTGAACGCAGTGATCTGGGAAAATATAAACAAATTAACGGAAATGAATCGACATAAACAACGACACGTGCTTGATTGCTTAAATGTCTGGAGAATTAGGAGCCTAGAGCAAATTACTGGAATTCTTCATTGTGTTCTACGAACTATTCTCCAACGGTTCGGGAAGTATTGCATGGCGTATTATTTTCCTGCTGAAATAATGCACTATAAGAAGAAAACACCATATATTTCTGGAATGTGGCGGGAATCATAGCTTCTTACACATAAAACTATAAAACTCTAACACAATGTTTCCGACGAGAACATTGCCGAATGCATGACATTTCATCCACTAGCTCATTTATGCTCCAGTTGCATACGGTTGCCAGCAATTCCCCAGGAAAACGACGCACAGTTACCCCGTGTTCCTGTTACAAACTTAGTATTACAGGAAATGATTTTCACGGGGAAAAAATCTTCTTTTAATTATTTAAGTTACACATTTCATGATAGTGTGACCATTTTTCCAATCACTAATATTCGGTAATTTTTTTGTTTTTTGATTGGAGGTTTAACGACCACCGTGAGCAACTCAATGGGCTATAAGCAGTCGCCCGTTACTAATTTAGGGTCACTGGTTCCAGGGAAGGGAGAGAGCCAGTGCCGTAAGACAAACACGACATCCATGCCTCACCGGGATTCGAACCCGGACACCTTTCGGACTAATGATCAGAGGCCATCGCTTAGACCACTGCGCCACCGGGGCGGCTATTCGGTAATGAACCTCCTCTATAATAGCACACAGCCTCGACGATGAACCGTTTTTAGTATGAGCGCCAGCACGGGCGTACGACTACGCAGCGTTATTAACAGCAATGTTTGATGCATTCTGTCTTGTGACACATTATTCGCACATTAGCTCGCACTTTACAGAATTGCCTTTGCACACCTCTAACACCGATGAGCACCGTACTACCCACACTTTGCAGTCGGTTCGTTATTTTCCACACATGGACCACTGGATCATTTCTCTCCCCTTATACACTGAGTGGCCACTTTATTATGACCACCCCCTCAGTACTTCGTTGGTCCACCTTTTGCCTTTTTTACTACATCACTTCGTGGCATGGACTCCACAAGATGTTGATAGGTGGTTTGTGGAATCTGAGACCATGCTTGATGAATAGCACTTTCCAGGAGTGTGAGATTTCATGGTTGTGGATCCAGCTGTCTGATGGCTCGTTCAACTTCATCCCACAAATTCTCAACGGGGTTGAGATCTGGAGATTGTGGGTGCCACCTAAGCTAAGTAAACTCACCGGCATGTTCCCGAAACCAATCCTGTACAATACGAGCATTATGGCAGGACGCATTATCTTGTTGAAAGTTGCCATCGCCATTGGGATAAACCATCCACATGACGGGATGCACTTGTTCCGCAACGATGTTTAGGTATGATGTGCCAGTCAGACGTTGATCAACACGAATTAAAGGGCCCAAAGCATGCCAGGAAAACATTCCCCAAACTATAACGTTGCCTCCACCAGCTTGAAGGTTTGTGGCAATGTATTTGGGGTCCATGCTTTCGTGCTGTTTCCGCCAAATTCTCACTCGGCCATCGGCATAGTGCAACTGAAAACGTGATTCATCGGACCACATAATTTGTTTATAATTACCGACTGTCCAATCTTTGTGCTCAAGTCGATGGCGACCACACGTTGCACGTATAGACCCAGTTTTTTTGGCTGACAGTCCAGTGTTTGAACACTTTTAATGACAGCTGCTCTGGAACACTTCACGAATGCGGCGGTTTCAGGTGATACTCGCTCCATGACTCCAAACTCCTACAATCATCCCACGTTGAATGTCCGTCAAACCGCATTTTTTACCCATCTCGTCACCCAAAAATCACTTCTACTACTGTCACAAACACTAAGTTTTCCCTTTTTATACTAGCCTCGCCCTCTGGCGGCAACAGTATGTAATCATAGCTCGTTTGCTTAAAACTGTCAGGTGGTCATAATAAAGTGGCCACTCAGTGTATATATTTGAAATACATAGAAGGGGAGAAAACGTTACAATCGGATATTTGAAGCGAATAATGTATGAGATAATACGGCATATTTTGAAGTCAGTATCGCCTGGCGATGAAACAGTTATAATGCTTCATTCCATAAGTTGTGCTGAATTCTAGGGTTTTAATACATGCATAACTGCTGAGCTGTGGTTCAAACTTAAAGGCGAGTTTACCTGCAATTCAGAATATTACTCCTACTTAAATAAACTGGGTTTTAATGCATCATTTAACAGTGTCTTCCGAGGGTAAAATCTATTGGAATTCAACTGAATTACTAAATGTTTTTTATAATAATTTATTTTATCGAAGAAAGAAGTGAAATATATATGAATGACAATTAAGAAAGGTTGCATGCACTCAAAATTGAACATAAAGTTAAAAAGTGATCCAAAAATGTTTCTATTCACACAGCTTTTCAAAACACACTAGGCTTAATACCAGCTCTCGAACTCACCCTCTTCAGAATAGGAATTTGATATAATTTTCTCTGTTTCCAAATTTTAAATTTAAAGAAGGAACTTGGGTTATAGTTAAATAGGTAGCCCATAAAAGCTCACAAACTGTCCAGATGAAACTGCGCATTAAAAATTTTACGGCTATTTTCATTCAAAATTAGAATATTTGAACATTCAATAAAAATGAGATTGACATAAAATGCTCATTGAATTAGTGGTTAAGCTTTTGTAATATGTCCATTCACTCAGCGATGAAACTTTCGTGAAATTCACCTTCAATAAATATGAAACTCTGAAAAGATCCATAAAACATGAGTAACAAGTATAATATCAACTGTTAGGAAAACATTATGAATGACAAGATGTTGCCAGTTTCAATATTCGATCTTTGTTAGAAGATCAAAAAAGCTGCACTGAATTTTTATTGGGCTCACAGGGCTTATGATTTTTGGAAATCTATTACTGCATAGGGGAAGTATTAAAAAATACGCTTTTATGAACAGCAGTAGGATCCACAACATTTTTTCAATATTAAAATTAAAAATTTTTTTTTCAGCGCATAGAGTAATCTTACATTAACTTTTTATTAGGAACAAAATACTTATTAACTGCAGGACTTTCTCCAGATTTATTACCCATAACGCCGACAAAAACTGCTGTAAAGTTGTAGTATCAGTTATATTTCTTCCATTCATAAAATCTATATATAAAAATTTCTCAATTCTTCATCCGGCTATTTGTACCAACACGAAAAGCGAAAGAACCATAATCATTCTACTTATTAAACTTAAAATTTTCATGTGCAAACCTTTACTTATAAAAGCCACGAATTTTAATTGAAATTTTTGAATTTTTGTGCACATGCGTTTCTTAAAAACAAGTAAGGTTTTCTGCGGCATACAAAGGAATTGCTAATGTAAAAGCATAGTAACCGCCGTGTTTTTCGTGAAGTCTCTGCTGTTGCTACGAAAATATCTGCTTGCGTAATATGGCATTTTCTCTATAAGGATTATGTGCTCAATTAAATAAGAAGATATAGTTTTTACAAATATAGTTTGAGTACCACACTTTTTTCTTGAAATCATACGAAATGCCTTGAAGTCATTATTGCTTTTCAGCTCAGCAATATTCTTAGGATATTTACGAAGGTAGGGAAGTTAGTCAAAAATACCGCTGCTGCATATCTGATGTTTAAAGTGGTGGTACTGATTTTGAAGTTTTCTTTACAGAGGTTAATATACTGAAAACCTATACAAATATTTGAGGGCTAGGTGCTCTGGTTTATTATTTCGCACATCGGAAAATTTCCGATGTCATTTACAATGACTTTTGTGTTTTCTAAATAAGTACTCCATTTTGTTTTTATCACACAATTACGATATCTTAAATTATAAGGTGGAGATTTATCGCATCATTATAAAATTAGTATTTAAACCTTTTGCTCCTCAATGCATTGTTTTCTGAATGTGTTTTTAAATAAAGAATATTTCGTAATACCAAGCGAAAAAGTATGAATGAGAAATGACATGTGGATCGAAAAGTGAAGTATCATGTGTTGCTTGAGCATAACACGTTTTCTGAATTTTTTAAAAATTCCCAAATTGGCATGAAATTTATTCTGTTAGAATTATTCGTAGAAGTCGTAATGAACTTCTTGTATGAAGATAAAACAGGTGAATGATATTTTTAGCATACCTTCCGAAAGATAATTCAATTGTTAGCGACCTTATATGTAACTATGCTGCGTGTAAGATGTTTAAGCTGAAGAGGTTTTTCCTCTAAAATTGCTCTTTCTCTTGTACGTGTTCTGCTTGTTTAACGATAGTTCACCACCAAACTGGTCATTCAACTTTTTCCTCTTTATTCATGATTCAAAGATCAACATTCATGATTAACAGAATGATGTAAATAGGAAAGTACGCATGGTTTCTTTAACACGAAATCTATATCAACCAAATAGCTTTGTGAGCTATGTACGTGAACAACAATTATGCCAAAGTTTTATATATAGCTTATAATACTGGTGGAAAATTACTGGCAACATGTGTGCTGTGAACTAACAGATTTTATGTCATGTTGTGACCAGTAAGTATTCAATATGTAAGCTAACATGAAGCTGATGTGTTCATACCTCATAAATGATTCATTCTAGCCCCTTCTTTACTTTTGTTGTGGTTAATCTATAGCTTGAGATTTGTGATGGTGTTCAGGTATAGGGATTGGTTTTGCGTTTGGATGGGATTAGAAATTAATATATTGAGATATTTGAGATTAGGGTTTCATCACGACGATTGAGGTGAGAGTGGAAATATTATTTAAGTATTTCTTTTATAAAAGGAGTGGCGTCGGGAATATTTTTAGCAATAATGTACGGAGTGAGGGGGGATATTATGGTGGCAAATTCAGAATTTATATACTCTTTGCTTTGAATATTTTACAGATTTATCATGTATTGTGAAGAACATATCTTCACTGATTTATCTCAAAGTTCTCTGCGAAAAATTAATAGTCCTGTGTTGACATTTGAAGTTCCTGCTACTGGGTCATAAAACATTTTTGTGAATGTCTTTAAAATTTGAAATGATGAAATTAATGAGCGAATATATTACAACTTTCTTGGTAGATATATACCATTATGGTCGAGGACAGATGTATGAATTTAAAAAAAATTCAGTTTTTGTTACTCATCTGAGACAGCGTATGTAACATACAGATCACATGCTGCCCGAAATTACGAGTTTTGTACCGAAAGTAATGCAAAAATGGGCATAACGTTTTTTTAACTGAGAAAGATCGTTCAAATTGCAAATGTTGGCAGAGTAACCCTTCCCCTATAGTAACCCTTCTTCTTCATTGCAGGTAAATAATGGATGCCAAGCAGAAGCAACGTGCGTTTTTGAGTTCTTGACGAAGGAAGGGTGCAAGCTCTCTGACATCTAGGGAATGCTATAGAATGTTTAGGGAGATGAAACCATTGACAGGAGCAAAGTGCACAGACGGATGAAGAAGTTTAAAGAAGAGGAAACCAGCATTGAAGACAAATTACGCTGTGGGGGACCATAATCTGCGACCACTGACTCGAATAATCAGCTAGTGGACGAACTGATTCGCGCGGAGAGGCGAGTCATAATCTCGGAGCTTGTTGTACAACTGGACGGTGTTCAAAATGCCATACAAAAGATGGTGGAAGACGTAAGGTATCCGAAAGTGTGTGCAAAGTGGGTACCTCGGCTGTTGACACCCGATTTGAAGGAGAGAAATGTGGAAGTCTTCTCTGATCTGCTGGAAGCCTTTGAAGCCAATGAAGACACGTTTCCTTTTCGATTTGGTGACCAGAGATTCAACGTGGGTGTACCTTTACCATCCGGAAATGAAGAATCAATCCATGGGATGGTGACACACCTCTTCACCAAGGCCTAAGAACTTCAAAGAGCGAGCGATCAGCACAGAAAGTCATGGGTATAGTTTTGGGGGATGGCAGGGGTGTCATTCTCCTTGATATTTTGGAATGCGTGCCGTAATGTGGCGAGCGAGAGGTACAATGAGACACTCAAGAAGTTTAAAGAAGTCATAAGATGGAAAAACCCGAACAAGAATTTTAAAAGGGTCCATATTCGCCATGCCAATGTGAGACCACATACATATCTGGCAACAAATCCTGCGATCAGCAAATTAGGCAGGTCGGTGGTCCCTCATCCACCGTACAGCCCAGATATGGCTCCCTCGGACGTCCACCTGTTCGGTATAATGAAGGACAGTCTCCGAGGCACTGATTTGACGATACATACGAGCTGAAAGTGGCTATGTAGAAGTGAGTACAACAGTCCACACCTGAAAATTTTCAAAGAAAATTCGAGAATCGGGTTCAACGATGGCGCAAATGAATAGCTTGTGATGGCAGCTATATTGAGTAGTACCATTGTATAGAGAAAGTGCTCTACCAACATGCGAAATTTGATCGTTCTCTGTCAGTTTATAAAAAACGTTATGCCCATTTTTGGAGTACTTTCGTTACAACCCTCGTACATTTTCGCAAATGAGAGAAAAGAGCAGTTCTAATGAAACTCAGCGGGCACAGTGGAAAATAAAATGAGTAAATTAAACACACCGTGCCAGGTCGGCTATGTTATGGTTTGTGGGCCCATTTGATGCGACACATTAGGTTACTTAGAATCTTTGAAAACGTCATTAACCGCTGCATGCTACTAACATATGCTGAGTGACTACTTCCTCGTTTCCATACCTTTCGCTCATCCTGTTGCTGATCGTCTGTTTTAGAAGAACAATGCTACTGGATGAGTTCTGCGTCATTTATTTTAGCTTTCATGGTTTCCTGCTTGGTTGTGCGAAACTTTCTGTTTCACCTTGAGGAGAAACGATTGCTTTAAAATGGGTTATTTCGTGTAAAAATCATAAAGCAGGTTTTTGTTGACTTTTGTGTAACTAAAACTATTCCTTGTTGCTGATTTGTTGAGAGAGTTTTGCTGTTGCTCACTGAAATAGCCTCGGTCGCAGCGGACCTTCAATGAGGAAGACTCCTTAATCACCTAACTACTTATTTTGTAGTGCTGTGTATTATTTCGATGCAGATGGAATGCCGGATTTAGCAGATTTCTGCTTTTGACAGGTACTTTAAGAATTAACAAATAAATTACAGTCCAGTTAGCAGTTATGCAAAGAGCTCCAGTTATGCGATTTCGCTAATATGTGAGAGAGAATGTCTCGCTACGGCTCTATATATGACAAACACCTTCGTTGCCAAACGATCAGGTATAGTGCAACACAAAGTAACTCAACTGCTCCAGCTAGCGCTTCCCCTTCACAATGTGTGTGCCGTTTACAGGGCAATTGGGCATTATCGTGCTATACATGAACAAATTTATTTTTCTCTCGACGTTGGCTTTGTGCAACGAATATCTGTGATTTTCTTCGGTACGGACATATAATCTACCAACAGGTTAAACCTCCTTTCATCTCATTAGTTTCATATATTCCAGAAGTACAGCAAGTGCCTGTACTACTGATGGAGCAATAAATGGAGGGAAAGAATAATTGAACTTTAGACACAAAGTTAGAAATGTTACGCCCCGCTAATGCTGAAGAAGCGTCAATGTTAATTGGGCGTGCATTCAACTTGAGCTAACCATCAACATAGGACATACATGAGAATGATGAAAAAATTCGTACTTCTGGCGATTCATCCATTCCTATATCTACCAGAATAACCACCATGATTAGAAACTGACAAATGAAGAAGTTGGAAAAATGGCATCGCCCTACACTGAACAAGCAATGGAGAAGCCGTAGTAACAAATCGCTTAAATAAAAGGGTTTCAAGATATGTGACCATTTTGTAAAGATAAACGTTTTAATGAGCAAGGACAATTTCTGGCAAGTTAAAGAGGGTTTGATTAGTTTATTTCATGATGAAACTATTTTCACTCTGGAAGCAAGCCGGACCCAGCGGATGATAGAAAAACCCATTGGAGTCTGACGGAGTGTTATTTCCCGAATGTAAACACGATTCAGGGATAAGCAAGGGATCGAAATAAGCAAGATTAATTAATGTCTACCACAGCAACAACAGCAAATGACGACAGTTGCTATTGTTTGCATTCCACCGGAATAGGCGGCAAAGTGCTATACAGATACAGTGAGAGTTCCTCGTGTCAATACGATGCCAGTTGTCAACGTAAACTGTCCTCAATCGCCGTCTAAAACGTTGCATTTATGCACATTGACCAATCTTATGTTTGCCTTTAATTACACAACATGTAATTATGTGTTGTTAAAGAGGGTGGTTATTTGGTATGAGTCAGGCTGTTTTCCAAATTTTGTGCATGGGTATTTTTAATGTACTATTGGAGAAAAGATTTCCTTCAAACCCTTACCTTATTTCCATTCATGGGACAAGTAGCTCAATAATTATGCCGCATGTGTACTATAAGGCATAGTACCTATGCTGAATTACAAAAGAGGAACCATGACAGCTTACCTGTCTTATCATAACTCTTTCACATCTGAGCTCATATACGCGACTTAAACTTTCACTTACCTTACCGTAATTTAATTTGTTTAATATTTCTGGATATAAAAGTTGAAGTGATGGTGAGTGTAGGAGTCCGCACCGGGAAACAAACAGGGACTAAGCGAACAAGAGCTCAGTTCAACCTTGTGTTGCTAAGGAAACCAGTTTTCTTTTGAAATGATATTCCATTTAAAAATTGTGAATTTAAAACCTGAAAAAAGCGGATTGTAAACAGAAAATACATATATTTTTTATTTCCTAACTTAAATATTATTTTCACAAAGGTCAAAATCTTTAACACAAGTGTATTCGCGTCCAGGAAAGTGGGGTGAAACTAGAGATCTGTCGTTCGCGAACGATTCGTTCTAAAAGAACGAATCAGCAAACTGAGACATTAGCGAACGAATTTTTTCCTGAAAAGAATCGATTCCGCAAAAGAGCCGATTCAAAAAATGAATCAGTCAGGACATTTCTTACTACACATAAAAATTTCATTCCGATGTCTCTGGAGGTGCATGTTCTTATCAGAAAATCGTACCTTATTCAGAAGAGTAGAAATGCAATAAGTTATGTTAACGTTTCGAAATGAACTCATAAGAAAATATTGGACTAATTTTCCGTAAGAATTAAAAACAAATTTAAACTTAAAAATTGTTTTCTAAGCAAGAAACTATCAGCGGACGAAAAGAACCGACCCAGAATCATTTTCCTAGATACAAATCGTTCTGAAAACCGGAAGAATCACTGACCGAAATGTACGAAAGGATCGGCTTCAGAATCTATTCTCTGGACATAAATATTTATCTAAACCGAAAGAACAAACTACGGAAGCGGACGAATTTATTAGATTCTTGCAAGAGAATCGGTTTGTCCATCTGTAAGTGAAACATGACTTATTGCTACTCCTAAGAAGACGAGCATTCACGTTTCTGCTACTGGACAAAATGCCCAGCAAGTTCGCAACTGTCTTCTTTCAGTTAAAGGTGAGCGTTAGCTCACGTAAATGAACAAAGTGAATATTGATTAGAACCGGTAAAAAATTGTGTTTGGATTATTATAAAAATGTTTCTTAGCAAATTACCGAAAGTTAAGAGTTAGCATATTTTTTAAAAATTGGAGAAATAAATTCACGTAAAACCATGTTTTCTGAACATTGTTCACAAAATGCTGTTTATTTTTTACAATCTAAAATATCATCTAACAAAGTAATTATGAGATAAGAAAGTATTTTCAGTGAATGTTGTGCTAAATTCATTGATAGGATCATGAATTCATCAAGCAGGATGTAAAGTATGCAGTAGTTTTCTTTAAAAGAAAAATAAAGGACATAATTTTCTTTCTACGCCTCTGAAACTCAATTAGTTCGAAAATTCCGGCTTAAAAAATATTGTTTTCACGTAATGGAAATTAGCTTCATTTGTTAAGTTTTCATAAATATGTGAAGGCCATAATATGCTCATATTAATGATTTAGCAACTTGTGAGAATTCGTGATTCGAGTGCTTATGTCTCTTCTATTCATTGAAAGGAATGGAGTGCATGCAAAGATACTACAGTCAATAAAAAATCGAGATGATTAGTTTTATGAATCAAAAAACAGCGAACCTAGTGGTCGCTGTTTCGTGTTCCACTGTCACCTGCCAAAACGTCAGCTTTGTTCGGGACAGTTTTTTCATCCCCAAAAATTAAGCATAAAAGCCCAAACCTTTATTCGGTGCCGACGGAATACTAGTTTGAAACGCATATGAAATGTGCCTGCATTTTGCGGTCTCAAATATGTGAAACTTATGGGAAAGCCTTGTTTTGAAACTTCTATAAATGTTATGAAAGGCCCTTAATCTTAAGCTTATGAACACCTGTTTTTTTCTCTATGTGTCGACATCTTTCATGAGATTGTATAATTTTTGTGGTAAAACGTGGGACACTGTTCACTAATGTCTTTGGCATAACCATATTCACACTTGCGGGTCTTCTGGCTTCGGAACGGTCAGAAAAATCAAATTTTTCAGACCGTTGTGAAGCCAGAAGACCAGGGAAGCGAGATAATCTATAGGAAGTAGGGCCACTGACACCAGGGAAGCGAGAGAACCTATAGGAAGTAGGGCTACTGACACCAGGGAAGCGAGAGAATGCTATGAGAAGTAGGGCCACTGACACCTTGGAAGCATGATAATGCTATAGGAGAAACAAGACATCCATGAATCACCGGGAATTCAATCGGGACCCATTTCAGACGAACAACCAGAAGCCATCGCTTAGACCTCCGCACCACAGAGACGACAACGATAGCTCTGACGATGTGGTATGTCATTTTGGTACACACTGGTAATGTTCCCTGCAGCACTTCCGGGGATGCAGCCGTGACGACATTCATACAGTATGCAAAGCCGGATATGCTCGTTGTCCACTTCCATATTGGCTAACGCTGACATTCTTCGTCTTCTGAGGAGCTACCTACCACTGACTTAAGCCGGCAATCTGCTTATGTCATATCGGTGTCCTGCGCAATCTCAGTGGCCAATGTGCGCCGTGGCCGGGACTTCGAATTCCAAAACCTCGTAATTGGACATTACTTCTCTTCAACACAATATAATAATCAAAATTCTGTTATTTTTCCGAGCGAGGAAGATCTTGCGCAAGATTTCAAAGTTTCTAACTACATGTTGTGCCGGTAGTTGGCTCGTTTTGAAGTATGTAATTCTATGTTTTACCAATTCTAAATAAACTCATTGAAAGATACTTTTAAGTTTCATTCACTATGAGAAAGCTTGAAAAATTGCTAATAGCAAAACATGCGCTTTTTTTTATTACAGGACGGGAATTAATTTTGGTCTTCACTGATTTTAGTGTGTTTTAAAACTTTGCTTTCGTATTGCGTTTTGTTTCGAGAAAAATTTAAAGAGCATGCTCATGTCATCCGAGAATTTTATATAATTTCTTATTCCTTTTTACCTATTGCAACGTACCTGACAGCTTCAAGTTACGACGATATGTTAGAACACTCTTTACAAAAGTTGAAATGTGTGTTACATTTGTAAGCATAAAATTGAGAAAATCAAAATTTCAGACGATATTTCCTCTTTACCTGTCTTTCACTGGAAAGTAATGGTAAACACTTTCGTGTTCCCGTACACAAAATAAGCAGATTTAAATTTTTTAGAGATAGCTGTGAACGAAGATAATAACAAAAGTCTCAGATTATATGTGAAACATCACGGCAAAAGTCTGTGTTCTTCCATCTGGGCTTAAGTGGAACTGTTGGAATCTAGTTACTGGGAAATAACTAACAGAACGGTGAGTTTCTACTCATGGTATGAAACCCAAGATAAAAAAATTCTAGAAAAACAGCTACTCGGTAGTTAAATTAATAAAAGATTAAGATTTATTACTGCACACAAAATAAATACATGGTTTTAAATTTAAAGCAGGGGTCGGCAAACTATGGCAGGGGGACAAAATCCGCCCGGCCGCTTCTTCTTGTTCGGCCCGCGAGCTCTAAGAATGGATTTTACATTTTCAAATTCTTTAAAATTGCGAAGTCTTTAAAATGTGTAAGTACGCTCAATAACGGAACGGTTGACCGCCTAATTCAGAAGTTGCGAGATACATCCGTATGTGGCGCTCCTATAGCTTTGCTTTCGATGGCCTCTGCTGTGACTCCACGCGCAGTAATAATTCTGCAGCGTTTCCAGTTACACGTGCATCGCTGTTCAGCGGCATTTTGTTCTCGTTTGATATCATCTCATTGTCAAAACCATAAAAGGAGAAAGTGAACTTCGAATGTCATACATTTAAGGTACAGTTGAGTTTGAATTATTTTTTGACCGAATTGGATAAAAAGCATTGCGTTTATTGTGCAATGACACTATAGCTGTACTAAAAGAGTACTATATATATCATCATTACCAAACTAAGCATTCCTCACGATATTCACAATTCACAGGAAAGCAACGAGCAGAAAACTTTAAAACGGAGTATTTCAGAACAACGCAATTTGTTCACGAAAATGAAAATGAAGTTGCAACAAATGTCAGATTACGGGTAGCTCCTGGTATATTTTTTCTTGTGTGCGACATGGATAATTTATTTTTTTTATTTGGTCATTTCATTATTCCTTTTGAAAGATTTTTTTTAAATTCCGGTTTAGAAAATCGTTATCTTCATACTAACCAAAATTAGTTTCTGTATAGAATTACGCTTGAACGCAGAAGTACGCTGTGTTAATGGGATTTCTCCTTCTAGAGATATCAGAAGAAGTCAAATGAGCTTTTCCTTTTCAGCTGAAATGTGTAATGACGTAAGAAATCCATACAAGCTCGGCTCATTTTTTAAAATACAAATCCCAACGTTCTGTTACTGTTTGCCACCGTTCTATGAGAGTCATCATTCCAAGAAGCTATCACTCGGCTGCTTTAAAGAAGATAAACAATCTGATACGATATTCCGTATCCACAAATGAAGCGAAGTACATCCTTAAATGAAATCATTTATTGAGGGTATCATGTGATAGTTTGATCCAGACTGTCTGGAGTGGACAGTTTGATTCAAATTCTTCGAATTCTTGTTGTTACATGTGATGTACTGTGGAGGCATGACTTGAGCATTATCCACTTGAAACAACACCCGTTTTGAATTGATGAGCATTTCTAAGCGTTGTTGCAGGACATCTTGGGCCTGCTGCAATTGCTTGACAGAGAGGTGTTGTTAAACAGCTAAATCATCTCGCACAAGTTACCAGTGCCCAAGAACGTCAAAATTTCCCTAATTGGAAATCATGGCGTTCTCCTAAAACCGACCATTTTCCTCTAAACAAACGGTACCCAATCGATGCAGGCGAGGTTTCGCACAGTAAAGAAAGCACGAGATTTTCAGTTACTCAGAATGAGTCCAAATTTTGACTCACCTTTTTATGTATACTAAAGATTATAAATTTTTTTAAATCACTAAAAACTAAAATCTTGAAAAGTGATAGTCCGAGATTACCTCTCATAGGTGCCTTACATCATACGCCACATGTGTTTCATATTAATTTTAATATCTTTGGTATTGTTAAAATATATCTGTTGTGGAATATTTAGCGAAGTTTTTACAGTACTTCTGTTAAATTTCGTGAGTAATTCTTACACAATCTTTGGGAGAAACATCCTAATATTAGAAGGCTCTTAATCAAGAAAATATGTCGGTGCGATTTAGGGGGAAATCTAAAACAAAGTTTAACATAGAAATGTTTGGTTCCCTCCTGTATTACAGGTCCAAGCCACTGAGTTCTTCAAATCAAATGTTTTCTAAAAGGAAAATTTACAGAGAAGGTACCTCCCTAAAATAATTCCACAATTTAATTGTAAATTGTTGAGATATATGTAAGGACAGTCTTCTAGATTCACAATAAGAGAGCTATTCTGTTTGTTCTTTTGAGTGAACGTATGCTTAGAATTATTCGTGGCTGTTCAAACAAGTCCATTTCATGCGTTTTTGATTAGGGAGATCAAAAACGTAAGATGAATGCTTTTTTCTCTGAAAGTTTTGACTCGGAACTGAAAAACGATGTACGCATCTAATTTCCGAAGCTGTTTTTTTTTCTTTCAAAGAAAGCATATTTGAAACACTATCACCTATGAAACATCATTCAAGAAATAAAATCTGTTTTATTTCCATTTATGTATATTTCCCTCGAACAAAATTATCTGCAAATTAACGTAAAAAAATCCCTCTTATCAGAGCGTCTAAATTAGTATTGTTAGAACAATTGCTCGGCGTAAAATGTATGTGGAACTAATTTTCAGGCGGAGGAAATTTACTTCCCCCTATATACTTTGCTGCGCAATGCCTTATGCGCGCAGGACAATAGTTGTTTTACGGGGGTATTAGGGGTATTTACCCCAGACTTGTGAAAATCAAGGTCAAAACTAATTTTGGTGTGCAGAAAAAATATATAAACCATGCGGAAAGACTATTACAAAGGAAAATGTTTGACAGTATTTATAATTTCACTTACTATGTACACTGGCGTACAAAACTTAAGGACGAGACGGTGTTTCGAATGTAACATCGTGCAGAAGTGCTCCACATCGACTCAAATCATACCATAAGATCCCCAAAATGTAAGAATATGAGACGTGAGCAAAACCGTCCGAACAAGGAATCCAAAGGATACAAAGGTACTTTATTGAAAAGGTAGCTTCGAGCATAACTGGACATAAGACAGAAACGTCCATGTGACAGGCGGCTGCCAAGAAAAATCCAGTCTTTATTAGGGGATATGATCACCACTGACTGTGTTGCAGGATTTACAACGTCTGTCCATGCTGACGCCGAGGTTGTCAAGGAGATGTTGCATCGCGGCCCGTTCCTCTTGTAGTGCCTATCGCAGCTGCGGAATCGTTGCTGGCGGCTGGTGACGTGCTGCCAAGCGTCTCCTGAGGAGAAGGTCCCATATGTGTTCGATTGGATTTAGGTCCAGGGACTTTGCGGGCCAATCCATCCGTTGAATATCTTCAATCTCCAACTGCTCTGCGACAGCCACTATATGATGAGGTGTAGCGTTGGCGTCCATGAATAGGAACTCAGGACCCACAGCACCTCTAAACAGACGCACGCGAGGCAGGAGAACCTCGGTACAATAGCGGACACCAATGATTGAACCTCCTTGGAAGACGTGGACGTCCGTACGGCTACAAAGCATGATACCCCCCAAACGAGAACCCCGCCACCTCCAAACCGGTCCCTTTCGATGATGTTGGAGGTGTGATTGCGTGCTCCATGCTCTCTCCAGTTGTGTATACGTTCAGAATCGCTCGTCTGACTAATTCGGCTCTCACTTCCGTAAAGAGAACTTAACCTTATTGCTGATGTGTCCAGTTGTTGTGTTCCTGGCACCACAGAAATCGCCGTCTCCGATGAGCAGGCGTTAATGGCACACATTCTACAGGTTGTCGTGAAAATAGACCACTTTTGTGCAGCCTCCTGGCCACCGTAAAACGCGATAAAGGACAACCAGTTGTCTGTTGCACATGTATCTTGCGATTTTTCCCGCTGTCGGCCATCTGTCTTTTCTTGCCTGTAAGACAATATACCGGTCATCTGCCGCTGTGGTTGCTCGTGGATGACCATTGCTGAACACTCGGACAGCTGTTCCTGTCGTTTAAAATGCTCTCAAAGCTCGTGAAACGATGCTGCGAGTGATCCCGAACTCCTCGGCCACACTAGTCACACTTCGACCTTTTTCCAACTTCTCAATGACGCGACCTCGGGTAAAGTCATCCAGGTGTTGTCTACTGGATTGCCTGTTGGCCATATCACACGGCAGTAGCAACTCGACGTCGTTCAAACCGATGTACGCAGTGCAATTGCTTTCACCGAATTGCTAAGCGTACACCTCCCGTGTGCTTTATACCCTTCCTACACTCGGACCCCTTTACGTCATGCTACATGTATGCGCATGCCCTACTGTACCGGACCATAATCTATCTCCGGAGTGTTCTTTCGGTCCGTTCTTCCTGCTTGTTCTGCTGTTATGCTAATTTCTCCTCTTCGTCCTTAATTTTTGCACACCAGCGTATTTTCCAAACCAAAAGATGGAAGCACGATATACTTTTATATTTAGGGGTAGGTTGAGTGGCAGAAGCAAAGAATCTATAAGAGGTGTAGAAGAGAAGGTTCCAATTAGCTCAATAAGGGATAGGGCTAATGTAAAACCTACGACAGGAGCGCCGCCATACTTGACGGTCCAATCGGTATGTTTGGAAAGCCTGCACTACAAGATAAAAAACAAACGGCATACATATCCTTTCATGGGGTTTTAAGAGTGCAGATCTTAGCTATTTATGATGAGTCTTTAAGAGGTTCGCGCTGCTCTAAATGTTTTCTTTGGTTTCAAGTATATAAATGTCGTCGCTTTTGCAGACGTAAATTATGGAGTTAATTGAAAAAAAAAAATTTTTTTGTTCAGAGTAAGCACACAATGAGACTTGCAACTGCAAACCAGCCAGAACATCCATTAAGTTTATGCTATCCCTTTACTGTGGGCTTCTCAGTACTACAATTTGGACCGCCAAGTGAAGTTTACCGATAGAGGTGGACCTTCACACCGGAACGATGCTTCCCTTCTTGATCGCGTGTGCCATATGAACTTTGATTTCACTCGCTTACCCAGTCCCATGAACTTTGATTTCACTCCCTTACCCAGTCCCATGAACTTTGATTTCACTCCCTTACCCAGTCCCATGTAGCGAATGAGCATGCCAGTTTTCCTGACGTTGGTAGCTTTTAGAAAAAATAATGAGCAAACGCCAAAGAAATACGTTAGATTGTTTCTTCAAAAAGTTAGAAGATGAAATTTCGGTTTCAGCAAGTATTGAAAAGTTGCAGCAGCAGCTTTATGTGAAGCTGAATCCACGTCAAATAAGCACGTGCCAAAGAATATCGTTTCTGTGGAACAACTGGTGACAGATAGACCTCAGCCTGCTCTATTTGATGGTAAAATTGATGTAGGTTCCTTCGCTGAAAATCAATGCATTTCTTCAATAACAGATCGTAAACAATTCAGTATTTTGAAATGCTCGTGGACTCCAGATAAAAGTTCCGTTTATCTATTTTCAGTGCATAAATAAAATAATAAAGAAGTGAAATGCTATCTCTCTCTCTCTCAAAAGTATTTCAGTTCGTTTAATTGGCTAACGTATTCGTGCGAACATAAAGATTTATTTTGCAATTATTGTCTCTTGTTTTCCAATAATTACGGAGCAATAAACAAAACCACTCCATTAAAAGAACTCGTTACTGTTCCTTTGGATAAATATTCTAAATTACCAGGCAAAAATGTAGATTTATTTGTTCAAGAGCAAAATAAATTTCATAAAGAATATGTTTCTTTTGCTTCAGATTTTATAAAAAATATATGAAAATCCTAAGGAAGGAGTGTTGATGAAGTTAGATTCAGCCAGTGAGCTACAGACCAAGTAGAATAGGGAAAGGTTGATTCCAATAATCGAGTACTTTATTTTTTTGGGAAGCCAAAACTTAGCGTTTCGTGGCCATGGGGATTATGGCGAAATGACATTTCTATCAGTTGATGACCAATTTTCTGATGATAATGACAAAAATATTTTAGATCTAAATGAAGGTAATTTTCCGGAATTTTTTCGGTATTGTTTTTAAAGTGGTGATGAGAAGTTAAAAAAAATTATGGAAAATACAAGTTCGTGAGCAACGTACGTAAGCAACACCACGCAGAATGAGCTAATTAAGTTCTACGGAGATACAAATTTTGAACTGTGATCTTAATAAAATTAAAGCAAGCAAATAGTATTAAATTACGTTTGATGAGACAACTGATATTAGTCGGGAGTCACAGATATCCAGAATTGTGAGATATTTTGATGAAAAAGCATATCAAGTTTTGGAAGATTGTGCATCATTTATTGATATTCACAACGAAAATTTCGAAGACTTCGAAGATGAACCTGTTGTTAGTGGAAAAGTACTCGCAAAAAGTATGCTTCCTTTTTTGTAAAAATCTGGCATACATTTTAATGATTGTTTTGATATACCTACGGACACTTGTAACGTTATGCTTTCAGATCAGAAAGGAGCTGTCTTGGAATTATGGAAGTCTATAAAAACCCTATTAAATGCACTTGCTACAATCATGCTTTAAATTTATCACTTTCGATATGAAGTTCCGTCCAATATATCCGTAATGCTACGTGCACAATTAAAACATTATAAATTTTTTAAGTGTCCCCAAAGTGAATTAAAGTTAAGAAACAAGTTATGATGGATTAAAACCCTAGTCATAAGAAGTTGAAGAAATTGTGCGAAACTAGGTGGCAGGAAGGCATCAAGAGGTTTTGAGATTTAAAACATACTTTCTCGAAATTGTCCACGCATTATAATTGGTGGCCAGCTGAAAAGATAGCCTGTCATCATCTTCAGCGCAAACCCTGTTGAATACTATGTTTACTAAAAAATTTATAGTTGTTGTCTATTGCTTGTCTTTTACGCTGAACTTTACTCAGAATGTAGGTACGTCATTGCAACAATAACATTTGGACACTAAAGTAGCTAAAGAACTGATCCAAAATGTAATATTAGTATTAAAGAAAAAGAGAGAAAACGCAAAACAAACGCTCCGCGATTTAGATGTGGAAATTACAAAGCTACATAAAAAGTTGAACTTATCCGTTTCCCTCCTTAGATAAGTCGAAAATAAAAAAAATAGGTGCAAAGTCATCACAGAAAGTGTCGAAGATTACTTCAGAATCACTATTTACATGACTTTGTTAGAGCACGTGATTCAAGACCTTGATTTCAGATTCCCCTCTACTATTTTCAATTCTTTAGCATCTAATTCGCTATCACCGTCATAAATTGGGAAAAACTCAAGACTGGAAATATCGGCAATTGGGGAAGACATTTCTAATTATTTGACGCCTATTGTTGCCGAAAAAGAAGAAATTCTAGTGTTCAAAATGAAGTCGGAGATAGATCTGCGTTGGAAAATGGTAAAAAATGTAAAACTGAACAATCACCAAGTAATGCCTTAGCAACCTTTTCTCGTTGCGGTAAAGATTTATATCCTTGCATTAGCACTGCATTGAAATTTTAATGTACCATACAAGTAAGCACTGCGTCAAGTGAAAAGAAGTTTTTCAGCATTAAAAAGGTTGAAAACGTGGCTAAAAACAACAATGACACAAGAGAGATAGATTGGCCTTGCCCTACTTTATGTTCATCGAGATATCTTCATATCAGTGGACAACGTCATTAACAGATTTGCAAATATGAAGAACCGAAGACTGGAATTCGTCATTTGATTTTGTGTACATAACCAATAATAATTTTAGTAATTAATTGAATTAATATAATTAAATTAGAACATATATTTAACAATTTTAATTTAAATAGTTAAATTTCATTAAATACTAGTTACTATTACATACCATAGTTAGCACCTTACATAAGCGTATCAAATATCATTTGCCCTACCCCCGACTACAACCCTAGAACCGCCCTCGTATCAACCGTCAAGCACTTCCCGGACACACTGAGAGACAAAATGTACCCCATGAGAAGGTTCTCTAAACTATCAGAAAGATAACACCGCCTTAAACAAAGCCGATCTGACAGGATTTTGTAAATTTCTGCTTTCCTTTTCAGTGTGCACGTTGATTTTAACGGGAACTACGTTTTTCTCTTATTTGCACAAAACAAATTCAGCTCCGTATGTTACGTTTGTTGTTTCAGAAGAGTGACAAAAACTGAAATTTTATAAAATAATTTTATCATTTGTCAAACCATATCGAATAGGTTTACCAAGAAAATATTATTAACTTGTAATTTCGCTTCTAATGATTTCTTCATTTACATTCTAAAAATATTTTAAAGATATTTTATATTCTCATTAGCATGGACTACAAATGTCAACAGAGGATGAGGATCCTTACGTAGGTTCCTTTGAGGTATTAGAGTGAACAATACGCGTAAGAATTAGAAAAGCAATAAGAAAAAGTCACGACTAAGATAAACAAACAATTCAAACTGCGTTTGACCTAAGGAATGTGTTTTAAATTGTATAGATTAAACGTGATACAATTATTACAGAGAACAGAAGTCATTAAATTGACTATGTCTACTGGTGCAATTTTATTTGCGGTATTTATTTTTAAAAATAAAATATTATTATTATAGTATTTTTTAAACCGTAGCGTATAATGTGAGGTTCTGCACAAGTAAACAAGAGCTTAATTGCTCGCTCAAATAAAATACACTAGGGTTTCGAGATCGGCACATAGGAAACTGAGGAATGCCCACTCCGTAATCTCTTTGGCTTGGAGCCAAAATGAAATCCACCAATTGGCGTGCGTGAGGTTTGATGATGGAAACGAGCAGTTTTTTTTTTTTTTTTTTTTGGATTTGGCACGTTCGATAGAATTTAGTGCTCTTAGTCCATGCAAATAGAGATTGGTCGAAGTTCGCGACTGACCCGGTCAAAAAAGTGAACAAAAAGATACGTTCAGTAATTCCAGCAGATCTCGTTCACCGTTCGCTTCGGTTTTGGAGAATTGGCGAACCGAAAGAACCAAAAGATCCGAGGATCCAAATCTTTCGCCGTTCGCTTCGGTCGTCGGTAAAAACTGGTATTTTATTTCCAATTGATTAATTACTGGATGGACATTTTTTTTCATGTTACTAGAACCATCTTATAACCATTTTACGTACTCGTATCTTAGGGTTTGTGTAATAGTTTGCAGTAAAATGATGATGTATCGCAATTTTTAGTTGCTGTGTTTTTTCTTTATTTTGATTTTTTTCATTACGTTTCACTCACAAGATGGGAACACCAGCTTAGAGCTGTGACAGAACAGATGTATATTAATAAATACGAAAGGAAGTATTTGTACTGCCTCAGAGTGAAACAATTAACTATAAAAACAGGCACACACATGCTAAAACGTATTTTCATTTCGTTCGTCGATCTTCCACTACGAGATGCATAATGAGCTCGTGATCGTCACTCCAGTACAGTTCGTTGGTGGGTAAAGCGCGAATTGTGTAATAAATAAGGCAATTCGGTATTGTTTTTGTTGTCGCTATTTTATGTGGCCTTTAAAAGTACTTCTAAAGGCCACATAAAATAGTCATGAAACAGGATTATTAACTAAGGCAACCCACTTTGGGAAAATAAAATTTAAGAGGATTTAGTACAAAATTTGAATAAGATATATATATATATATGTGTGTGTGTGTGTGTGTATTACTTATTCGAATTAAGTACTAAATCCTCTTAAATTTAATTTTCCCAAATTGGGTTGCCTTAGTAATAATCCTGTTTCATGACTATTTTATGTGGCCTTTAGAAGTACTTTTATGAATGTTGATTGTGTCCCTACTCCGAAACATTTCTTATAACGGTAACGTTTTGTTTCCTCATGAATGGGAAGGCGTCTATCTGGGAGATTATGTTAATTGATTATGTGAATGTGAAATCAGTTTACTACGTGCCAGGGAAGAACTGCCTGATGCCGAGGATCAACATCTCAAAACAGTGTTCTGAGTAAAGACAATGCCGTTGGATTAGCTGTTCTAGAATATGGTTTGCCAAATGATTTTTTTTATTTTCCTCTGTTAGTTAGCGCTTGAGGGGACGCCAATCGCTCTCCACATCTTGAGCGTGAGCACCTGTAAAGGGATCAACAAAATTAAGAGTGGCTGATTGGTAGATGTTGAAAATCTAAGCTTGGCAGTTTACAATAGGCTTCACTCTGATCTATCGTGACTGTGCACAGAAAAAGAAAAAAAAAGGCGTTCGAAATGACAACAACAAAAAGTTTACAGGGTCCCATTACAAACCACATCCACAAGAAATACACCGAAGCAGAGGCGTTGCCAGAAATTCCTTAAGGGTGTGCGTCCATGGATCTGGTTCACTGGTGAAAGCCTATATTTATATACAGTATATATATATATCGCTTTGGTTCATTGGTGAAAGCCTATATATATACAGTATATATATATATATATATATATATATCACCTTGAATTCGCACTCAATCCAATATCAACGGTGGGATGGGGGGGGGGACCCAAGGACTATTCTTTTGGCTATGCATCTGACAAGACCTAACTGCTGCTAAACAAGAAATACAAAGAATTGACGTGCTGCCATCTTTCAGCCGATTTATGTTGAAAGGAACGGGTCTTTTGAACGAGTCATATTATTGACCCGATCTGAAAGATCCGGATCGCGTAAATGACCGAATCTGCCCACCATTAATTCGCAGTAGCAATTGCACCCGCCAAATATGCGCTATTGCTCTTCATGTTCTGTCTGCTGTGTTTCCATCATGGTTTCCATTATCACACGTCACACACGCCAATTGGTGGATTGCATTTTGGCTCCTGGCTAATGAGGTAACGGAGTGGGTGTTCCTGAGTTTCTTGTGTGTCGGTCCCCAGACGCTAGTGAGAAATGGTCTCCCAAGTCAAATATGGTAGTACAAAAGATACCGGTTATTTGGAAACCTATTATTCAGAGCAGCCATTTAACTGGGACGTTTCTTAGAGGACATGCTCACTTAGTTTTTTAGGATAAAGCTTCGCATAATTGAGAAGCCGCTTCTTTGGGACAAAGCGTTTGAGAACCGTTCGGAGCCCATTAATCGCCATCTATTGTATTTAAAAACAGCATGAATTTCTCTTAAATGGGTTTAAAATAAGCTGGACATTATTATACTGATAATTTGGAGATTGTGATTGTTACGTGTAATGGATTTAACACTACCTGAGTAATCCGTGAAAGATTTCATTCCTACTAATACTTTGTATGAATAAGCACATATATGTACATATTAATCACTGTGGTAACATCTTTACTTTTTTTACAGAACGGGTAGCCTAAACTATAGGCTTAATCAGTACGATATCAGAGACATGAGTTCAGTCACTCGTCATGTATCACCCTGACAATGAATTTCAACTGTAAATTACGTCCACTGAAGGAAAAAAACTAATATGGTTTGCATGATAATCCGATAATAGTGGATCAGAGTTTGAATCTCGATTCTGGTAGTTTGTCTCAAAAGCAAGGTTCATCTGTTTAACACTTCATCACCGCAACACCAAGGATTTCGTGCTATGAGTTATACATAGGATTATTCCGCCGTCTGAGCACGATTAGCACAAATTAAAATTGTATCACGAATTAAAAGCATTTAATATATATATACAGTTTAAAAGATGCCTTAAAAAACATGAGTAGACTCACTATGGGTCCATCATCAGATGTTAGTACACTGTGGAACGTAGTTCGAAGCTCATGTATAAGCATTAGAGTTCAAACACTGTGACGTAAAAGCGTAAAGTGTTGTCGTTGACCGAAGTCATTATTTTTGTTCGCTGGTTTTATACATTTGGTGGTAAGTTATTTGACTCATCGTTTTTAATTTCATCCAACAGGCGTTTCCAAGCTTGTGGTATATATAGAGGTGTGGAGTAATTGCAGCATAAATGTCCTAGGCTATGTATGATGAGGTTTTCTGTAAATAGAAAGGATAACTTTTTTTTAAATTAATTTTACTCTTCCTGATAACAGCTAGAATATGCATGAATACTGGAAAAGCGGCTTTTAAAATGTTCCAAGCAAACATTTTGCTGGGGTTTCTTTTCGTATTTATTAATGTTCGGTGAATAATAAGGAGGAGATAGTACGTGGTGATGTAATCACTACAACACCACGTACTATCTCCTCCTTATTATTCACCGAAAATTTCGTAATTGCTGAACATGGAACTTCATGTTGTAATGACAATACTCCAGTATACATACCAAAACCTTGGACACAACAATTAAAACGTCCCCCTCCAATTGAGGAGAATGAAAATATTTAATATAAATATATGAAATGAATCATTGTTATTAGACTTAAGTATGCATATTATCCGGTTATTGTAGGTAGGTTACGTAAGATTGCCTCCTTATTGTCTGTATTTTCCCTACTTCATTTATTTATTCTTTTTCTCCGTCTTACTTGTCTTGTATGTTAAACTTTTTTTGATAATTTCACCATTTGATTGTATGTGTTCATATATCGATTTAAAATCATCATATATGGATTGACGGCATGAACACCTGTTCTGTACGTTACGCCTGTAATTTACTTATGTCTCCCCACCCAAAAATGCTCCTTCAGTATTTCCATCTGATGATGGTCTTTAGGAAGACCGAAAGTTCTTACGGCTTTATTTTTTAAACTTTTAACTAATACATTAAATAGGTCTTCACATCGGAAGCCTGTGTAGTGTTTTAATTATCGTAAATTTAAGATTGCTACCTTAAGCTTTTATGATTGACTCATTCCGCATGAGAACCTGATATCTTGAAACGAAATGCAATTATTCCTAATAGGGCAACTTGCTTTAACAAGAAATTATTTTCAATTAGATCTTATCAAAGACGGGTTCTTGCTCCAGGAGGCAATTCTCTTTTATAAATTCTACAGATATTTGTTCATTTTTAAGAAAAAATTTCCTTAATGCAGTGGTAACCGCTTAATGGGATCACGGTTAATGTTATCAATCGCTTAATGTTATCGAATCGCGAAAACCCAAACGAAAGTATTTACAACCTAGTTAAAATTACAGGTTATTGTTATCAAAGTACCGCTTAATGCTATCAGAAATTTGACTCATTCGTTTACAAGATACGGATCTCGTGTTCCTTGTCAAACCTTCCCTCACAGGATTCGTTTGTAAAAC
This sequence comes from Macrothele yani, assembly GCA_039090855.1. Taxonomy (NCBI): domain Eukaryota; kingdom Metazoa; phylum Arthropoda; class Arachnida; order Araneae; family Macrothelidae; genus Macrothele; species Macrothele yani. The sequence goes on along the minus strand of CM077034.1, from coordinate 192,297,811 downwards.
AAGAATGATTTTCCCTAGAGCACTCAACGGACAAGATGTTTATAGAAAAGCAACTTTGATATGCGTGTAGACACCCATCCCCCACCCCCACCCCTTCCCGCACAGACACACAGCCACAGCATCGGGCGTTTTGGGAACAACAGGTCTCAAAGCGTGTGCAAGTGATTCCCGAAATTGCCCCTCCTTTTACATTCCCCGGTCTCCACAGTGAGATGGGTCGGCCATCTGAGGGTTTCGGAGAGGGGGGGGGGCAGTCCAGAAAGTGCAGCAGTGTGGCAGCGTCCTGCCTGCATTCACTTGTGTTCGCTCTGCTCTATTTGCTGCGATAAAATACGCTGGAACTTTAATTGTTGAGGCACAATTTTTTCGTCTTCTTTTCCGTTTTCATGTCTTCGACACGAAAAGATTCGACAATAACACAAAAGAAAGAAATTTTGCAGAGGTTTGATGCTAAGGGAAATTGCCTCTGAAGAACTACTGTAGACACACTCGGAATTTCCCAGCCGTTGTTGTGTAAAAATGTGAAGTCAAGGGAAGAAATTGAATCGGCTGATATAAAGAATAAGCAATTGCAAAGAAACCGAAAGCGATGTGACAAAAGTGAAAATGGGGAAGAAGCATTTCTGCGTTTTTTTAAACAAGCCAGACTGCAAATTGCGCCAACTAGTCGGGGTCTTTTGAAAGAGAAAGACATACATTTCTCCGGAAATTAGGGGACACAGATTTAACGTTTTCAGAAGTTGGCCGACACAATGGCAACATAGGAACAACATCGTCTTCAAGAAACTTTATGACAAAAAGCAAGATGCTGATATGCCCGCTGGAGATGTCTGGTTAGCATTAACCTTTTCTGAGTTCCTCAAGGAATTTTTATTAGAGGAAATCTACAATGCAGATGAAACGGGACTGCATTACAGAACTTTTCCAAACCATACCTTGGATTTTAAAAATTCTTTAAAGTCGGCAGGAAAGCAACAGAAGGAGATATTAACTGTTCTGCTAACTTGCAACATGGCAGGAACGGACAAGCGAAAACCACTTGTTATTGGAAAGAGCAAGAACCTGAGAGGATTTCGAGGAGTTAAACATTTACCAGTAGACTATGAAGCCAATTCCATTGCATGGATGCCTTCGGCGTTATTCTTAAAGTTCATCAAAGAGTAGGATGTGGAATTGAAAATGAAAAAAGAATAAGATCGCTTTGATTCTCGATAATTGCACAGCGCATCCCAGCAATCTTCAGCTAAGGAACATTGATATGGTTTTCTTGCCCTCAAACACGACATCTCTCATTCAGCCTCTAGATCAAAGCGTAATTAAAAGAGTGAAAATCCTACACAAGCGAGAAATTAAGAGGAAAATAATAGAAGTGATTGATTCCAGCAATCAAGTTACGGCGACGGAAATTGCAAAACAAATATCCGGACTAGATGCGCTGCATATGTTGGCAAGCACCTGGAAAGTTCCTCTGACAGAGCTGCACGACTCGTTATCCAACTCTCGAGAAGATACCAGGCTCAGATTATTCAAAATTATGCACCCACCACAAGTCATCCTGAAGAAGAAATTGAAAAATTTTATGAGGAAATTCGTCATCTGAATAACAAAGGCAAGCAGCACTTGAAGATAATTATGGGAGATTTCAATGCAAAAATAGGGCAACGGCAACAGAATAAAACTGCGGTAGGGAAATTCGGTCACGGCAATAGAAATAATCGTGAAAATACGCTCGTAGAATTTGCAGAGGCAGAAGGATTTTTCATCATGAACTCCTTTTTCAAGAAAATGGTACACAGGAAACGGACATGGAGATATCCAAATGGGACGAAAAGTGAAATTGATTTTATTATGTGTAACAAAAAATTCGTCATAGAAGACGAATTTTTTGTCATGCTGGGGGGCTGTGCAATCTCAGTGTCCAATGTGTTCCGTGGCCGGAGCTTCAACTTCGGGTTCCTAGTTATCAGGTGTTAGTTTCTTTACAACCCAATATATCAGCTAAGAAATGTGAAATACTGTTTTTACGGTAGTAATGCTCATGAAAGTTTTATTGCACGTGCCTTAATTTATTATTTGTGACATTCATATTTAAATCACAAACTGCTGGCTTTGAATACGAATGATAATAATGTCTCAAAATTATTACTCCGTACAGTGCGAAGTCTTATCGCCTGAATAAAATATTTACGGAGACACGGGAGTTAAATTACAGAAAGCGGATTTATTAAGGGAATTTTATACCATAAAAAGAAATTCATATATACATATGAACACTGTTTTTTATATTTTACCAAAAAATGTTTAAAAATTTTGTTTGAAACCACACACATTAATAAATATTGGGAAATAAGTGTCAAAAATTAGAAAAATGAAATAAAATATCTGGAACATGAAAATATATTTTTATACAAAAGCAAATTTTGCAATACGTACCTTTCGTGCCGTTTTTCAAAATTTTCTGTACAATACATATTCGTTCGACTGGAATATACATTTGTTTCATCAGTAAGTCAGCTTTTATCCTAAAAATTTTACTTTTATTAAACTTACTTTGCTTCAAATGTTTTTATGGTACAGTTTTTAGAGCAAACTTTCTATGGAAACGGGTTAGAGAAAATCGTTTTGTGATATCTGAGACTCCTGACGAGAAGGGCAGCCGAGCCTGGCGATTAAGCAAGCTCTCCAAGGCAAGGCTTATATTCATGGCTTAATACAGCAGCTGCAACTTACGTAAGCTATAGACTTGAATCCATGATTGATACGAAAATGGAATTTGAATAAGTAATAATTTTAATTTATTTTGTGTTATGAGGATAGCCTGTAATATTGTGTATTTTGCATTGTTTTCTCTTTCCGAAAAATTTTAGAGAGATAATTTTCGTAAAGACATTTGAAAAGCTCGTAATGTCATGTACTCTCCATGCTACCTTGTAAAGACATTTGAAAATCTTGCAGGGTCATGGACTCTGCATATACCTACCAGATCATTTTTGTTCATATTTCTTGTTTTTTACACAGGCTGGTATGTTTTCCGTAATTCTATTTTCCTTTGCTTACAAAGACAAGTTAGAGAAAGCGCGGAAACTGTGAGACTCCTTATACAATCCGTTCTTATCTCACCTCAGTCAATTGAAACATAGATTTTCTTGAATCCCTAATAAACCTTCGGATCTGAACGATATTAAAATGGCAAAGAAGCGTTAGCCTTTCTAATCTCATTTAATAGCAAACAAGAGACCGAACCAGAAAAAAACCTATTTTGCGTAATTGTATTTACATTTTAACCATTTTTCCGGATATATACACTGCTGGCCACCCAAAAGTCAACATCAAGAAGGACACGAGATAGCAAAGCCAGATTTACTGGACACATAGCAACAGATACAAAGACGAAACGACTGAGTTTACAGGCTCGTGCGACTTGCGGAACACGCAGACAAAAATAGTTCGTGTGGCACCCATGGCTGGAAATAACGGCCGCTACACGCCACGGCATTGAACGAAAGAAGCTTTGGAGATGGGCTTGGGATATGTTGGTCACGGTTGCTTCCACACGTTGCCACAGTTTATCAGGCGTAGCCGCGTGCAGTGCTTGCCGGGCCACTCGGTTGCCGATCAGTGACCAGACGTGTTCGATGGCCGACATATTGGGAGAAAAGGCGGACCACGGCAGCAGTGACACTTGGTGGGCTGTGAAGAATTGTTGCACGTGCCATGAGCGGGCGCGTATTGTCCTGCTGAAACGTGGCCGCTGGCAGGTCCTGCAGGTAAGGGAAGACTACAGCCTAAAAAACGTCGGAGATGTAGCGGTGGCTGTTGAGTGTACCGGCGATGCGTACCGGAGTGGTGCGGGTGTCATATCCAATTGCGCCCCAAACCATAACGCCAGGCGACGGACCGATATGGCGATGCATAATGCAGGCGTCATTCAGTCTCTCGCAGTGGTGCCGCCACACACGGATCTGGCCGTCGTGGTGTTGCAGGAATAAGCGGGATTCTCGAAAAACACAATGTCGTGCCATTATGTAGTCCAGGTGCGGCGTTCATCGGCCCACTGCCACCGAACTAGCCGTTGGTGTAATGTCAATGGCAATCGGAGCAATGGGCGCCGTGCGACAAGTCCCCACTCCTGCAGACGACGTCGTACGGTACGTGCTGACACAGGTTGTTGCGCAAAACAACCTAGTTCCTGAGCTAACGTTCGTGATGTGGCGGTGCGAGCCGTCAATGCCGGCCACACAACATGCCGGTCCTCTCGTTTGTGGTGTGACGCGGCTGCGGCATACGGTAACGTCGTTCCGTCCGTTCCTCCTTCACCCACCGAATCCAAATTCGTCTCACTGTGGCTGGACGTCATTCTGCACGGGGGCCGACGTCTCGGTACGATTAACCGCTCTCGCGATAAGCCACTATTCGTCTTCTGTCGAAACCCGAAACGTGCTGGAATGACTGCCGTATTCTGCGACGAGGCACCAGGAAGCTTCCCACGTACAGGTCAGGCAGCACAACACACTTCCACTACTTACTTCTGTTCACCCTTCTTATGGTGCTTCTCGGTGGCGTGCCGGGCACACATGATTTGCATATGCCCTGCAACGCTAATCGTTTGCATGTCCTCTCGTGGGCGAGGTATGATGCGAATTCCAGGCTTCCAATATTTAAGGAACTTTTATTTAAACCCAAAATTGAAACCTTAAAATGTAGTAAACTTAAGACTTTATTGTGAAAGACTGAACACAATTCGAAAATACGTAGATTGATTCTCCCGCTCTAAAATAGACGAAAGGATCAATTGCGATAAGCTTAATATAAATTACATTTCTTTGTGCCAAAGTAGTTCAAAATTTTAATACATCTTTTAAATTACAGTTCTAAAATTGCTAGTAATTATGCTACAATTGCTAGTAATTAACAATATGTATATATACAACAGGAACTTCCGTCGACATAATTGCCGTGATCGCTGGAAGGAGTCAACTTAAATCCGAATTTTGATTGAATACTGTTGTTGCTGGCATTAAAGATTCGTTTGTGTCAAAATTCCACTGAAAACAATGCTGAGTAAAATGGGGAAGTACTGATTTCCAAGCAAGCAGTATGAGTTCCAGTGTGTTATCGTTACACAATCTTTCCCCGAAAGAATGAATAAAAATGCTTTCTGTGAACCTCATTTTTAATCTGGATATTGGATCGTTCGGTACAGAAATATGATCCCAAACGGAAACATGGGATCAAGGGTGACAAAACGCGACATCGCAGTCGAATTTGCTTTCATTTTTATGAATAACTTATGTACATGTTCTTCAATCCCTATACTTCTCCTGGTCGAAATTTCGTTTCGTTGTTTGTTGGGGTACATGCTTGTTGTCGTTTTTTTTTATTTATTATTTTTTTTATTTATTACATTTAAAAATATTTCTCAGCTTGTTTATCTCTTGTTTTGTCTTTGTATATTTTGCAGTTTCTTTTATGCAGACTTCACCACTTTAGAATTTATAAGTTGCATTTCCTTTTTGTTTTTATTTTGGTTTCAGGATCAGTATTTTGTTCCCTAAAATCAAATATGAAAGATTACTTGTAATATTTTTCTTTTTTGAGAAAATACTGACCGTGTGAAATTTATTGTTATTTTTGTTGTTGATCTCCTGTAAAGAAAGTTTTATTCAGACATACTGACGACTACTTCTTTGATTGTTTATCTGCGGAATGTAAACGAAATCGGTAGTATTTTATTCATTGTACAGAGTGAAAAGGAATTCATACTTTATCAGTGTTTTGCATTTGTTCAACTCATTTAGTGAAATATAGTTTCTTTTCCCACTCAGTTTTGAAAATATACTTCCACACTGTTAATTTAGTACCATAAGATTTCTTCTGTTATTTGGTTTTGAAATTATTCCTTTCACATCTCCGCTATAGGTCAATGGCTATCGAAAAGAAAAAGAATTTGTTTTCAAAGAATTCGAAAATTTCATATATATTATACAAATAAAATATTTGACATATCGTTGTTTAAAGAGATGTCTTGTGACTGCTTGTTGTCCCAGCTCCACTCACTAATAGCAGAAATTATCCTGCAATAAAGAAGTCGTTATAGGTTTGAATCATAGTTCACGATTTTTTTTTAAATAATATTAAATATAGTCAGGATGAAGATAAATATATATTTTATGTGCAGCTATAAACTGTGGTTGTAAGTAAATTTTTTGTTAAACACAGAGAAGAAATGAAAATCTATTCAGATGTTGTTCCAACATATGAGTGATTTTTTTTTCTATATTCACCATTTTGATGATCAAAATATCTCCTACTCTTCAAATTCTGTCTTAAACTGAAATAAGTGAATCTTTTAAAAAGGGAATGAAAACACTAAATTAAAAATAAAAGGAACAGCACTATTTTTTTTGCGTCAGAAATGTAGAAAATGCAAATCAACTTTTAAAGGACATTGAAACTTTCTGTGTTAATATTCAAGTTTTAATGCCACCTTTCTTTCCTAGTTGGAAAACATAAAATACATTTAGTTTCGAAATAACGTAAACATAATTTGATTAATCGTGATTAAAAAAATTAAAATAATACTACATCTTAAACATTTGTTCTGAAGACTTGTATTCATTTACTGAAATAGGATTTTAAACACTGCTTTAGGAATGAGGCACCAATGTTTGTCCAAGGAAACTGTATACTCCTTGCGCTAGAATTAATCGCAAAAATTTAATGTGCTAAATCAAATATTATTTAAATGGTATATATCTTATTTGATTGCAACACTATTAACTAGAGTTAAAAATACTCAAACAAATACACACACACATGAACGCGCGTACGTGCGAACACAGGAATTTCAGTGATTCCTGAATATCAGTCACAACAGACAGATTTCCGCCCCGGTGGCGCAGTGGTCTAAGCGATGGCCTCTGATCATTCGTCCGAAGGGGTCCAGGTTCGAATCCCCTGAGGCATGTATGTTGTGTTTGTCTTACGGCACTGGCTCTCTTCCTTCCCTGGAACCAGTGACCCTAAATTAAGGACGGGCGACTGCTTATTGGCCATTGAGTTGCTCACGGTGGTCGTAAAACCTACAATCAAAACAAAACAGAAAGAACTCTGACTACTAGAAATTATTGAAATCTTATTTCTTTCAGTTCTCAGCATTGATAATGATATCGGTAACCGAACTGCAGTAGATAAATTGTACTTTTTCGCAACTCTAGAATATTTTTCGGCGTTAACCGTTATTTACTCACAGTCCATCTGAAGCAAATGGATAAAAAGCACATGTAGGAAACTTGTTACAAATATTCTTAATAAACATAATTCATCACGAATAAACCAACAGAACTTACCACAAATAATGCAGCAATACCTGCATAGTTTATCCTAAGCAAAAAGACTTCAATAAATCTCTCAAAGTAATTCAATCTATTACATCGAAATGCATGACGCATTTCTTATCATATTGTGGCACACAGTTTGGTTACTTTAAAAAATGAGACCAAAATTTGGTAGACAAAACACCATTTCTTCGTGTGATAAAAAATGATTTGCCATAAATTGGTCCACGTTTCCGTCCAAGGGCATTCACAAACTTCTTTAACGCCTCGTATATATTTGCAGGAGAGAATTCAACAATTATGTATTTTCAACGAAACAATAAGAATCTGAAACCGAAAAGTACAGATTTTAACTTACCGTTGAGCGACTTTCACGCTGTAATAATACAATAACGGAAGTCTGGCTAATGCAATCTAGTGAAATCGCCTAATAAAGGAACTGAACAAAAAGTTAAATTATATTGTAACAAGTTAGTGAAATCATGCAATGAATTGATTATGATGCGCTTTCCAACGTACCAGAAATCATTACTAAAGTTATTACTCAAGTTATGAGGATAACGGCTACGGAATAAATATCGTTCCTTTTCCCTGACCTTTGACCCCTCCAGGATGATATTAAACAGAACTGGTTCAGTATACCTCCAAAACAAAATAATAACGTTTTGTCGCAATACAATCACTTTTAGTCAACTTATGAAGATAATGGCTGTGGAATAAATCTCACTCCTTTGCCCTGACCTTTTACCACATTCCGATGATATTCAACAGAATTGGTTCAGTATACCTCCCGAAAAACATAATAAAGTTTTGCCGCACTATAATCACCTTTAGTCAACTTATGAAGATAATGGCTGTGGAATAAATTTCGCTCCTGTGCTCTGACCCCATTTCGAATATATTCAACAGAATTTGTTCGGTATGTCTCCGGAACGACATACCAAAGTCCTGTCGCAATAGAAAATTTTTTAGTCAATTTATGAGGATAATGGCAGTGGAATAAATCTCGCTCCTGTGCCCTGACCTTTGACCCCATTTCGATTATTTTTAGCAGAACCAGTTCAGTATACCTCCGTAACATCATGAGCTTTATTCGAAATCGAAACATTTTTACCTACGTTATGATGCATAAGGGCAATGGAATGTATCCAAGTTCCTAAGTCCTTATCTTTGAGCCCATTTCGCCCATTTTAAATACGGTTCCTTCCTAGGTTGTCCCCTACCACATACTAAAAACTCCATCGAAATTGAACTATTTTTTCGCCAGCTGCTTACGGACAGACAGGCGAACAGACAGAAATACGAACAAATACTCTTCTTCAACCTACGGTTGGGAAGCGTATAAAAGGGTAAAAATTTTTTGAATCGTGTTAGTATTTATAATAGAATTTTTACAATAAAAAACAAAAGGAGATTCAAGTTTTCTGGCTTTAACATAATATACATTACTTAGCATCATCTGACCGTATGTAAGACAATAATTTCAAAACTCAGTGTCACACAAATTATATTAAAATGGAAAAACATCATCGGTGAAAGCCATTAAGCAAAATAGTATTTGGCCATTTAGAAAGGTTTTTGATTTACTGGTAGTTAGTTCGGAAATTACAAAAATCATAGTGGCACGAATACATTTGCGGTATCCAACAATACCAAGATCAGATACACATCTCGACAATTGTTATCATATTACGCGGAAGAATTTCAGGAGTAAAAATATATCTTCTAAGGCTTCATTGTTTCTTAATACTAAAAAAATAAAGCTCGTTAAAAAAGCAAGTAGGTAACTCACCTCAGGATGCAGAGAATGACCAGGAACCAAACAACAGGATGTGCGGGAAGCATGTCGACAAAAAAGCCCATAGCCTACTTCCTATTTCCCAATTTGCAACACTTCGTTCATGCACTTAAATCTCAATTGTTTAATATACGTCTAGTACCTCAACTTTTTAATATGCGTCTAAGAGAGCAAATGCTTTCACCAGTAGAAATAGTGTTAACCTCATGAGTAATCAGTGCTTCGTGATGTGAAAAAAAACAACACTTCAGTAGACAATGCCTAAGCTTTTCTTTAGAGCGCTTGTCAATGTCCCAATAGAAGCGGTCATTTAGATAGATAAGATTTAAATAATATTAAGGCAAAACTGTTCGTATAAGAATAATCAATCCTCATGCTGCTATAAAAGCATTTATAAATTTTTGAAACTGAAAATATATTTAAACTCCATATTTCTTTTGCGTGCAATGCCGGCCATCATTATTAAAGTGTAAAAGGTATTGTTCCCTTTAATTTCAGGAAACGTGATTTCATTAGGACTTTAAAAGTAGTTTTGTGATTACGGAAGAAGAATTAATGAATTACAGGCAGCCCAGTATAATCCAGTTGTCCTGATGAAATATGGTGAATGGTTTTCAGGTTTCTCTGTCGTTTTGGTGACACCTTGTTTTGGTTGGTGCATAAATTTCATGTTTCTCTGTCGTTTTAGTCACACCTTGTTTTGGTCGGTGCATAAATTTCACGTTTCTCAGTCGTTTTAGTCAAACCATATTTTCGGTCGCCTAAGGTTAAAAATTCATTCCACTACCTTCCTTTGTAATGTTTCTTTCTAAATTTTGTACTCAATTATACGAGAGTTTGGAGAATAATTAAAGAAGAAACTAATAAAATGTAATGATTCTAACCCATAATAATTAAATCATGTTTATCACCGCGAATTCTTTATTTTAACTTTATGCCCTTCCTCAGCCGTGAACGTTAAAAAACGTACTGGAAACGTAGAGAAAAAGAAGGATTCTGGTGTTGTAACAAATTCTTATGGCTGCACATGGGCTGAAAATGAAGTTCAAGTAAAAAGCAATAGTTTCTGACCCAACCAGCTGTCCCGGCTGTGTTTTGGAGAAATAATTCTCGTGAATTTATAAGTGACGTTATGCATCTGCTCCGCAGCAGCAATTCTGAGGTAATTACAGCAGCTGTGTCTCGTGCGACATACACTCGTGTCACATGAGTCAATCCTCTAGGCATCGTGACAAAAGAGAAATCAAGGCTACAAAATAACAATCCTCCCCGCTGTAGTGAAAGCCGTGTCAGCAGACAAGTGTACCAAACGACTTTAAAATTAATAAAGAAAGGCGAAATTCCTTCGGCGGGTCGTATTTCGGAGCTTACCTATTCGAGGACGAATATTTGTTTCTATGTGGCCGACATCTACTGTATGATTCAATTTAAAAACTAAATACATGTTATTTATTTTCTGAATATTAAACTGAATGTTTAGTAATTCGTACTTTCCTGACAAGAGATTACTAAAACTGTATTTTTAAAACTTTTTGCAAAAAGAAATCATATAGAAGGTTTAACATTTTATTTCATACAATTATGGATTAGAGATAGAAGGCTAATTTAATTATTGAGAAAAAAGTTCGGGATATGAGCGACTTAAGGGAATAATATCTAGGAAATTTTTAAAAGAGTGAAAAATAATATTCAATTGATTCCCACGGCAAAATTATTGAAAAATTCCACTGTTTGTTTGCAACGGACAATTCATTTGCACCAACCCAATATAATCCAAAAGCATGAGAACCTCAGTGAATATATGTGTTTGTACTTTTTAGCCTAGATACTAATGCAGAACTTTGGTCCCAAAAATCAATGGCGCTGTGAACGAAACTCCCAACCGGACGCAAAATTAGAATATCGCCCCATTGGCGTGTCACACTTGCGGGCTATGGTAAAGAGGTAGAAAGTGTTGGTTCTGTGGAGGTTGCAGACTCTTGCCGGTCCCTGGACCGATCCTTTCAAGGTGAAAGACCGCTGGATCCCAGCAGGATTGGTTCCATAAAGAATTCACTACGATTGTTTCTTGAGAGAATTCGGAATATCCCTGTGTAGCCCACTTTTCGACGGAGCATGTCTAATCATCAACCTAGCTTAATCTACTCAAAGCTCTTCGCAATTTTAGCGTAAATGCCTATTCCTAGGCTAACGGCACAATTCCTGTGTGGGTACTGTAAATAAGGATAACAATTACAATTTTTGATAAATTCTTTGTTAAGAACAATAAACTGAATTTCAAGTAAGGTAGTACGAAATGTAGAATAAATTCAATTTCAGCTAAAGTATTTCGAAATTTCGTATTGCCGTCCTTGTGGAGCAGTGGTCTAAGTACTGGTTTATGACAATAATGCTTGCTTCGAAGGACTAGCCTATACAAGTGATTCTTGCAATGCGAAATCAGCAGTAGCATTGCCACGTATGTGAGTTAATATTGCAAGTAATTTTTGTTATATTTGCGGGAAAGTTACATTTGCTGTTTAGAAAAAGGCGATCACTAAATTAGTTAAAAATGCTTATCACCTGTATTTCGGCTGCAAGGTAGGCGACCAAGATAAAGACTGAGCTAAACAGATATGTTGCCGCACGTGTGCAACGAATTTCTCACAGTGACTTAATGGCAAAAGAAAGGTGTTGCCCTTTGCTGTTTCCATGATTTGGAGGGATCCTACCAATATCGCAAATGACAATTATTTTTCTATTGTTCCATATGTTTGTGGAGGCGTAACGAATAAAAAGAAGTGGACTATTTACTACCCTAACACAGCTTCTGCTGTGCGAGCTGTACAGCATTGCGAAGAATTACCCAATCGCAAGCCTCCGACATATTATGTCATCAATTCAGACGATGGACGAGGAACACTATGGGTATCCACAACAGTCAATTTAAGTGGTTCATGAACATCAGGATGACGAATATACATGTGATTGTGAAATATCTGCGCGACACAGGATTACATAGGAGGAACTTAACGACCTTGTTCGTCGCAATTTAGATCTATGTAAAACAAAAGCGGACATGCTGGAGTCAAGACACCGACAATGGAATCTTCTGGAAGGAAATGTCGTAGTGACTTCGTTTCGTATTCGTCATCAGCAATTCGAAACTTTTTCGAAAAAAAAAAAAAGAAAGATTTGGGTTCTGCTGGAATATTGATGGCCTACAGCAAGAACTCGGAATAGCACATGATCCACAGGAATGGCGGCTATTTATAGACTCCTCAAAATTAAGTCTGAATGTGGTTTTGCTGCATAACGGATGTCGGCTTCCATCCATTCCGCTTGGACTTGCGGTCCACATGAAGGTGACCTGTGACCACATAAAGCAGATGTTGGAGAAGATTCGTGTTTGAAACCTGGAGAAATGAATGTGCAGAACCTACCACTGACCGATCCGCATAAAAGCATCCTACCTCTTCTAAACATCAAATTCGGTCTTGTTAAAAATTTGGTTAAAGCCATGGGCAAGGATAAACCAGCATTTAAGTTCCTGAATGAAAATGTTCTTCCATTCAGCGAAGCCAACATTAAAGAAGGAGTTTTTGTGAGTCCTTAGATCAGACAGCTCTTCAGAGACCAGAAGTTTGAGAAACTCCTTCAGGGTGGCAAAAAACAAGTATGGGATGTAGTTTGTCAAGTGTCAACAAACTTCCTAAGGAATTTCAGGTCAAAAAATTACAAGGATCTGTTTGAGGGCATGCTGGCTCGGTTTCATAAATTTCGCTGCAGAAAATCCTTAAAGATCCAATTTTTTTATTCACATTTAGATTTTTCCCGAATAACTGCGGAAAGGTTAGTGATGAGCACAAGGAGCGTTTCCACATGGATACAGCTGCGATTGAGCAACGATACTAGGGAAAGTGGTCCACCTCGATGCTGACGGACTATTGTTGGACGCTTTTCAAAGATGCCCATCAGGTGGAATACAAGCGAAAGTCAAGTAGAATTCGAACGTCATAAACAGGTAACTAATTGACATGAATAAATTCATTTTCGTATATTCTTGAAATTAAATAAATAAAGCAAATTAATTAAATAAAGAAATTATTAAAAAAATCAATAAAATTCATCAATAGAATCTCAAATAAATAAAACAAATAAATTCCTTATACTTTATTATAATTATTTTAATAATATAATAAATTGAACTTAATATGTTTATGTGCATATATATCTCTAATGGGATGTAAGGTCAGGTGATGCGTAACATCACAGCCTCTCCTTGACAAATGTCAACCCCGCCTTCTCGTGGTGCATCCTGTTCCCACTAAAGGGGCTCTGACGACCGCCCATAGCGGTATAACTATACCATCGGGATTAGAGGAAATTCTATCCCACACTCACCAACCCGCTTGGCCAGCGTGGTGAGTTATGGCCAAACCCCTCCAAAATGATTCCACAACTTAAATCTTGGCCCTCAGTCTCCGGCAGCTGGAATGTACCTGGCCAAGGCAGCGGCCAGTGCGACATGAAGGCAGAGGGTGCTAAGAATCCCCGGAGGACCGGACTAGGCTGCCATCTGATGCTGACCTTGGCTACTTACAATGGACGCTCCCTATCTTCTGATTCAAGGCTTCTTGAATTGGAATAGGAACTACAAAGGATCAAGTGGGACATCGTGGGGCTAAGTGAGGTAAGGAGAAAAGGAGAAGATCTCATCGAACTGAAAAGTGGACATCTCTTCTACTATCGTGGGACAGATACTGGCAGAACTAGTGGTGTTGGATTTATAATAAACAAGAAACTGAAGGATAAAGTTGTAGAAGTTGAAAGTTCCTCTGACAGAGCTGCACGACTTGTTATCCAACTCTCGAAAAGATACCAGGCTCAGATTATTCAAACTTATGCACCCACCACAAGTCATCCTGAAGAAGAAATTGAAGAATTTTATGGGGAAATTTGTCGTCTAAATAATAAAGGTAAGCAGCACTTGAAAATAATTATGGGAGATTTCAATGCAAAAATAGGGCAACGGCAACAGAATGAAACTTCAGTAGGTAAACTCGGTCATGGCAACAGAAACCAGCGTGGAAATACTCTCGTTGAGTTTGCAGAGGCAGAAGGGTTTTTCATCTTGAACTCCTTCTTCAAGAAAAAGCCACACAGGAAATGGACATGGAGACATCCAAATGGGACGACAAGTGAAATTGATTTTATTATGTGTAACAAAAAATTCGTCATAGAAGACTGCAGTGTGCTAAACAAGTTCAACACAGGTAGTGACCATAGATTGGTGAGATGTAAGATGCACCTCAACACTAAACTTGAACGTGGCAAGCTCATAAGACAAACAAAATCTATTGACATAACCAACCTTAAAAAACACCATAATACCTTCAAGTTAGAACTGAAAAACAGGTTCTCTGCTTTAGAAGGCCTAACATCGGAAGAAGTGGACATCTCTGAAGTTAACAGAAAAGTAACCAAAGCTCTTATGGAAACAGCAACAAAATTAGCTGGGTCTAAGAACAAGTTGCATGTGAACAAGTTATCAGGAAAAACTAAAATGTTGATGCAAAAAAGAAGAGAGATGAGGACAACTAAAGAAGATGTGACTTCCAAAGTGGAATATATAGAGCTATGCAAGACAGTAAGAAAAAGTATCACTGAAGACGTGAGGAAATTCAACTGTGAACTAGTGAGGAAAGCAATTGAAAACAACCAAAGCCTAAAGATAGCAAAGGGACATCTCAGTAAGGGAAGAAAACAGATTATGGCACTGAGAAAAGAAGATGGTTCTGTAACAAGAAATAGAGGCGAAATTTTGACAAGAGTGAAAGATTTCTACTCCAAATTATATGAAAGGGATGATATATGCACTCCAGACATCATGAAAGATACCAGTACCAGAGTTCCTCCAGTCCTTCCAGCAGAAGTTGCACATGCAATCAAGAACATGAAGCGAGGAAAAGCTCCAGGAGAAGATGGAATTACTGTAGACATCATACAAGAAGCAAGTGGAGAAATCGAAACAGTACTCGCCCAAATTTTCACTCGATGTCTTAATGAAGGAAATATTCCTGAGGATTGGAACACCGCTACAATGATCCTGCTACATAAGAAAGGTGACATTGAGGATCTTGGAAACTACAGACCTATCAGCCTCCTATCAGTATGTGAAGATCTCTGCGAACGAGAGGCCCCTTTAAATACTTATATATGATTTTTGTGTCTTTTTCGTGTGTATATGTATGTGTTCAAGTGACAGCCGTGTAAGATATCTTGTACGAGAACGAACAATTTATCCTTGCAAACTCACTGCTGGACATTTTGGGGACATTGGTCCTCAACGACGCCATTTTGCTCGAACTCGTAAGATAGTCGCTGGTTGTCAAATACATGGTGATATTCGGTACGCCTTCTTACATGCTTGGAGGCGGAACTTAAAGAACATTCGTTACGAGGTGTCAACAATGCAACCCCCGAAAACGTTGGGGGGTTCGCGGAGGAAGGGAGACGAGGAGGACATTAGAGATTGGAAGGCGAGGAGAATGAGATGTCACGGTGATACACCATAATGCTTTTTTCGTTTTATGGGATATAATCCATAAAGCATGTAAATAATGTACAGTTGTATATATATACCTTGAATATCATTCGGTGACGTTAACAAGCTCAACGGAAGTGATACCAGCTTCGCTTCCACTGACGATCCAATAGCCGGACGCACAAATATTTTTCCTCCGGTCTCCAAATATCTATTAGGGACAAACTCTCTCCTTAAAACACAAATTTGTGCTCCTGAATCAATAATTCCTTTAAAGCAATTTCCTTCTATGCTTAAATTTACTTTAGGTAATTCTGACTCTGTTTTACCCGATGGAATTCCTTCCGATATCCATTCAGGCTCTGCCGGTATATTCAATTTTACACACACTTCATTCAATCCTTTTTCTTCCTTATTTTCACTTATTCGTTTATCTTGGGATCTCGATCGGTGAGTAACTTCGGAACCTGGATCCTGGGAACACCGTTTGCGTACATGACCCCTTGATCCACATCGAAAGCACTGAACTTTCTCCATGCTATTCGAAGCTCTCGTTTCCCATCTTTTATTTAAATTCCTGTTATAAAAAGATGCATGTGTCTGCCCTCGACCTCCGCTTGCATTTCCTACCGTCTTATTCCTTTGAAACTCATTTCTATTTCTGTTATAATCAGTCTTCCCAAATCTTCCAATTTCTTGCACTTTCGTACTCGGCTTATTCCAGTTATCAAATTTCTGAGCTCCTCCCTTTGGCATAGCAGCAACAAAATTATCAATTTCACTAGCTAACTCGGTCGTTTTTAACCATTTTTCGGTCTCCTTTAGCAACACATGTGATTTAATGTGGCTTGGCAAAGCATCCTTTACTTGGTCTGCTACTAACAAATCTTTCAATTCTACCAAGGTCGTTATTTCCCTTGATTCCAAGTAAAATTCTAGTGCAGCTTTGACTTTCATTATATGCTGTGTATAAGATTCTTCTGGCTTCTTTACACATTTTTCTAGTAGTTTATAAAATCTTCACTAAAGTTTTTTCACACCGCTTGAAGGTAACACTGGACATGGCTCAACCGAGAGAACAAGCTGGATTCAGGAGTGGCTACAGCACAATAGATCATATCCACGTGCTGAGAGAACTAATTGAAAGAGCGAGGGAATATGAACTTCCATTCTGCATGGCTTTTATCGATTATGAAAAAGCCTTTGATTCGGTGAAACCATCAGCAGTTACAATGGCTCTGAAAACCTGCGGTATTGAAGATGCATACATTAATATTATTAATAACATCTATGAAAATGCAAGTGCAAAGATTAGGCTGTTTGAAAATACAACACACGTAAAAATTGGAAAGGGAGTGAGACAAGGTGACACCATATCTCCGAAGCTCTTTAATGCCACATTGGAGGGTGTGTTTCAGTCGCTGAGCTGGGAAAACAAGGGGATAAAGATTAATGGAGATTATCTAACCCACCTTCGTTTTGCTGATGACGTAGTCATTTTTGCAACTACCCCATCAGAGCTGCAGAGTATGATCCAGGAACTTGCTGACAAGAGTGAAGAAGTGGGATTAAGAATGAACTTTCAGAAGACAAAAGTGATGTTCAATGCTTTTACAAGAAATGAAGATTTATCGATTGATGGAGAAAAGCTGGAGATAACAGACACGTACGTTTATCTTGGACAGCAGATATCAAGTGAGGGTCACATTGATGAAGAAATTAATCGGCGTACAAAACTTGCCTGGAGAGCTTTTGGAAGAAACAGCATAATTTTCAAGAGCAATATGCCATTATGTCTTAAAAGAAAAGTGTTTGATCAATGCATCCTTCCAGTGCTTACGTATGGTGCAGAGACGTGGACCTTAACTAAAAGAGACATACAAAGGCTGCAGACAACTCAAAGCAGCATGGAGAGGTGCATGCTTGGTGTAACCAGGAGAGATAAGAAGAGGAACTCGTGGATCCGAAAAATGACAAGAGTGGAAGACATCATGATCAGAGTTAAATCCCTGAAATGGCAATGGGCTGGACATACTGCCAGAAGGACAGATCATCGATGGACAGCCGAAATTTTAGATTGGATTCCAAGGGACAGGAAAAGACCCAGAAGAAGACCACGTGGGAGATGGGTGGATGAAATTCGAAAGTATGCAGGGGTGACATGGAGGAGACTGGCACAAGACAGACCGTTGTGGAGGAAACTTGGGGAGACCTTCGTCCAGCAGTGGATTGATAATGGTTGACAATGATGATGATGATATCTCTAATATGCAAGGAAATACATATCCTTTACAAATAAACCGTAGCCAATTCATCTTTTTTATGGTCATTATTGCGGTCAGCAAATCGAATTCATTCAGAATTTGCTACTTTTGTCTCTGAAACATGAATTTCGTTCAACTTGTTTTCCAGGTTAATTCAAAAACAGTTGCACTGATGCTGAAAATAAATGATAAGCCCATTAGAGGCGAAACAAAAAAAGAGGCTTCGAGTTGATAAAGGTGAAAATAGTACGTGAAAAAAGTAAAACAGTATCGTATTATGTAAAATTTTCATGAAAAATAATACTGTCCCTTTCTGAACAAGCGTCAGAGAAAACAGATTTAAAAGACTTTTAACTTTTCAAAGAGAAAAAAAAATTACAGTAGGTTGTTGAACAAAAAGATAAACTTCTGATGAAAAAAAGCAACCTGTTTTTGACCAAATCTTCATCTGGTTTTTCATACACAAGAAAGTATGCAATTTGAGGCAAAATACTACTAATGTTAAAGGCATTCCTAAAATACTACATCTATGCAATTTGATTTACGGTGTCAGGAATTATATTTCACCAAAAATTAAATTAAAACATAATACAGAAGTTTATTGAGTGATATGGCGGAACAATTGGCGTATTCTTGTAAAAACTGCAAAAACTAGATCTCGTCACGGTAAAATACTACACAATATCAAATAAGTTTGTTTGAATTCCATGTTGCAGCATCCACCTGTACAACATGTCTATATAGGAAATAAGTACGAACATAAATTGTGCGAAGTACTTCGCAGCTGCTCCATCAGCAAACAATTTAAAACTTTTGAAACACAATTTTTCGGGAGACAGCTCCATTAAGACCTTTTATTGCACTACAAGTTCAATTTTACAATGGACTTTTTAAGAGTTTTAACGGCGATGGTGAGGAACTCAATGTACTATAAACACTGGCCCGCCCCTAATTTTGAGCCACCGATTTCTAGGGAGAGGGAGAGATAGTGCAGAAAACCAAAAACAATATATATTTCACACCGGGATTCGAACCAGCTCCCACGTTGAATGAATGGTCAGAAGCCGGAAGTTCGAATAGTGTGTCGCGGGGCACCACTGAATACCAAAATCAACATTTCTATATACATAAAAGTTCAAGTTTGTATGTTTGTTCCGCATACTTTCTTAAACGGCTTCATGGATTTGCCCCAAAATTGGCATACATACTCCTCATCACCCAGATTAAAATACAGGCTGGACGATTTTTTTGAAATACCGTCCCTAAGGAGGTCAAATGTGTTTTTACGGGGCCCTTTATACAATAGTTTCAAGTCGGCTGCTATTGTATTACTCCGCGTGTCACAGAGCAATGCTCGTCAGGTGACTAATCGCAAGCTTCCGCGGTTCACCTATACAGTGAAGAGCTCGATTATTGAAAGCACAACGCACCGACGGAACATATTGTCAAAAGTATTTTTTTATTTATGTTACCATAGCATTTTCTTTGTCAATATTAGGTTTCGTTAGATTCGCAACAAATGGCGCAGGAGTCTCAAATATGAGTGGAGCTACAGACTCCCAACAATAGGCGTGGTCCTCTCAAATAGCATCCAGGTTAAGTTGAAGTTAAAACAGACGGTCTTCTTCATACATAAAATTAAAATACAAGATTATTATTGGTATTAGTATAAATAAACGAAATAGCCTATGTCCACCTGAAAGAAGTAAGCTTCCCAAAGGTGAAAGAATTATTCAAATGGGTTTAGTTTTCGAGATTAGTAAAAACATTATCTATACTATCGTGAACTACTTTCTTTCACGTTGGGTGTGATCAGGTTGTATGTAAACAAAGCGGAAAGATGCATGGAAAATTTGAAACTACTTGAAAGCGATGTTATTCGGTAGTACAGCACCAAACAATAAAAAAAATAACAAATAAGCGAAATATCCTGTGTCTTCCGGAAAGCTTTCCAACAGTGAAAGAATTAACCGGCTTTCAAGAACAATAAGAAAACACAGTCTGTAAAGTGTAAAAAACGTTTTAAAAATAATAAATATTATTACAAAATTCAAAATTGGCCGTAATTTCCTTCTCCCCTCTATTTGGAAAACCTTTCATTACAATAACATTCTTGGGAGACGATGAAAAAGGCCAATGCCCACAGCGAAAAAGGGATAAAAATGCTAACAATTTCATATCTCATAAAAACAGAGCATTGTTCATCATGGTAGGATATTTTTTTATAGTGCGATTTACATTGTTACTTGAAACACCCTTTATATCTATCCTGAACAACGCTGGGTATCTCCGCTAGTTTCATAAAAAATTTTAAGACTTTTAATGTTTACTGAAGAAATATTTCCAGCTATTACGTTGAATAACTAAATTTTTTTGGTCTGCATAAAACTTCCAGTAGCATCTTACACTTTCATACATTCAAAACGCATACATTTTTATAGACAATATTAAAATGTCTTGTGACACACAAAGGCGGGCTCCAGAGCTCAGATTAAGTTCGTCATTGTAGAGATAGAAATTAGGTTTGCCATGGGAACTATTGCGTAAGCTATAGGACGATATATAAAAAAATCTCTCTCAAATCTGGAATTTTTTAAATTAACCACAGTAGCACTCATTTCAAAATGGCATAGCCTCATATAACTTATTTTTGGTATTATTCGTGGAAGACGTTCAAATTTGTCCTGCGACGTTTATGTTGTACTTCAAAGCGAATTGACAACGTTGATTTCTGCATGTTTAAGAAATCTGTGTAATATTGGAATTAAAATGAGAATGACAGTGGTTTCGGAATTTAATATGGCAACAATGTACATTCAATGAAGGATTTACTGAGAACTACAACTCCTCGTTTTTACAAACGAAAAATGAAAGATGTTTGCCTTTCCTGAAGTCAATCAACCTCTGCCAAAATTTCTGCGAATGCAATGCAGCGCATAATACATGTATATGGCTTCGGAATAACAGTAAGAGAAGTTATAGGATTTCTGCAGATATAAACTTCCTGGTTGTAAACATTATAAACAAATTATTGCTTTTTAGTTCTATCATCACTCATCGGTAATTTTTTTCTATTTTTCAAAATGGCCACCACTTTCGATTTGACACTCTTTAACGTCACCATCGTGCTGAACAATGCCAAATCAACATAGAATGACATGTCACATGATAATAAACAACTCGAAATCGTATCCCATTTTAAAAAAACATAATTAAAACACGAGCCATTTTTAATCGAATATTCTTTGAAGATCACCATTCCTTTCAGCGCTGAACAATTAGCTGGAAATGGTAAATTACTCAACAATTTAACCAACAAAAACATCAGATCCTGTTTTCTCAAACGGCCGCCATCTCGAGTCCCAATGGAAAAGATTTCGAGGTCCCCTTCGAAAATTGATTCCTGAGGTCTAAACTTCATTTCAACAAAATCTCTTGCTTGTAATACAAAGTGCAGTATGGTTGTATTATTTGTCTGCACAACCGTGGGCTAAAAATGGAATTACGTTTTACAGGAAAACCTTACAATCTGCTTAAAAATCAAATGAATAAGTTTCTAGGAGAAAACATAGTGTAATAAAGATTTCACATTACGAAAACGAAATGTATGTCAAAGTTTTAATGGGTCTTCCATAAATTCTGAAGCACGTAGCATATCTTTTTTCAAAGCACGTTTAGTTTTCGTTATCTCGAGAAGCTTCAGTATCATGAAAAAACTGTAAAAGTACATGAACGACCTGCAGTGAAATTTAGACATTTGAAAATAAAAATTGTTAAATTTCAGGCTTCTACCTTCAGCAGTTAAGATATGTTCCTTACCTACCATGAATACTTACTTACATCACGTGTTGCATAGACAATCCTAACTGCCACAACAGATAGTATATTTAGAAGTGTTCCCTGGGAGCGCATAAGACATTAAAAGAGAATGATTTTAATTTCAGGAAAAATTTCCTCCTTTCCATTTGAGTCTATTCAGATTTAGCAAAAGTTTAGTTTAGGAAACAAAGGTAGAAAAAACTCTTGCAAAATTAAAGGAAAACATAATGTGCGTACATTTCAAACAAATTAAATGTTTACGTGATTACTTATTTATACTTCGGAATTTTGTGCTCCTGTGCTGCTGTAGTCTTCCCTCCCTTTTCCGTTTGTAAAAATGTATTTCATCTATGTGCTAGTAACTATATTGGTAAAATAGATTGCATTCTAACGATCTTTGAGAAATTGTTTAAACTTTGGCGTATGTTTCGGAAACATAACATTAGATTAATACTATATTTTTTGCGTGGCTCATAATTTGGAGAACAATTTTTTTGAATTTCTGCTGGATGTTCAGAATATATTTTTAATTACCTGTTCCTTCCAATGTTATTCCTCAGGATTTCTTGCAAACAAAATTTCTATTTCCACTTCAACTAAAGATATTTGGGATAAAAGCAAGAATGGCAGAAAATTGTTAGTCCTTCTGGCTATATTTTTCTTTTTTTACATATAGTACCAATCTGTGTCTTCAGGGAACGATCGTGCCTCTTGGTGGATAGACTCCGCAGGGCACGCCTTGGTCAATATGCAACTTTTCCGTGCCGTAGAAGTCTTCTACATAGCTGACAAACTGGCCTATGCGAAACTACTATTGATGTAACCACATTGATCAACCGTATAATTTCGTGCAACATGCGATTGGCTGCATTTCTATTTTGAATGCTTAAACCTTGTCTGAACATCATATCAGGTGAATCCTACATTGAAGGCATATACTGTATTCAAGAAAGTTGTACAGCGCTGAAAGGACCCGCTTTCCTGTTCTCGCAGGTCACTTTTATTGGACCACCCACACAACGTGCTGTGTTGGAGTGGTACAAATTTACGTATGGCATGGCTACTCACGATTGTAACCGATTTACAGCAGTCGCTAAATGCGCACATCACCACCTTTTCCCTTCAAAACCTCAATGCCCTTAACTTTTTGTGTATGCTAGTGATCAGTGTAGATGAGGGAAATCCCGAAGTAACTGGTACCTACATTTACCTCTGGCAACAGACATCAAGAGAGGGCCACATTGGTGAAGACATAAATCGGCGAATACAGGCTAGTTGGAGAACTTTTGGAAAAATCAGCATGGCATTCACGAACATCACGCCATTTTGCCTTAAAGGAACGTGTTCTGTCAATACCTCGTTTCAGTGCTTACGAACAGATTGGAGACATGGGTCTTAAACAAAAAAGATAAACAAAGACTGTAAACAACTTCGCAAAGCATGGGGAGATATATCCTTGAGGTAACCAGGAACGTTATGAGATGAAATCATCGATCGGGAAATGAGGTACACTCATACTTAGAGTCAGCAGTCACATGTATATGATTCCTTGATTCCAAGCTTGAAAGTATCAAAGATCGCATAATCCGATTATGGAGATTTGAAAACGTTAATAAAAATTCCGTGCGATTCTCCAGCGTTATTGGAAATAATTAAAATTTCGCTAGAGTTTTAAGACGTATTTTGCAAAAATAAACACAAACACCGGATTTACTGATCTAGACGAGGTCCTCATTTCAACCCTTACGATTCGTTTTTCATACATGGTCTTAAAGCGCGTGTATGGTGAAGTAAGCAACACATTACAATGTAAAACGCTTCTCAGTATAAGCATAATTATGATATTGTACAGAAAAACAAACTGAACATCATAACGAATAATATGTTTTAATATTTATGCTAATTGCCAAGCACCAAAGTTCCAATTCTTCATTGAAATTGCGTGCTTTACGTCCTTAGGAAGGTGAAATTGATTGGAACAATACTGGATTTCACTTCACATGCAATAAAAAAAAATTCCGGAGGACGAAGTTGAACCTGCACTGCATTATGTCGGTTGGTTAATGTATACGATTGCTGTTTATAGGGTTGCTTTGTTTCTTTTCAGCATTGTTCTTTTTCATTAAAAAATAGCAACAGCGTTGCCATTATCTGATCAACGTCCACTGGGTTGTTTGCATGATATTGTTTTAACCCGTATCTCAATAGAAATTGCACATAAGATTTTCTGCACAATTTTACAGTTTCAACTGTAAAACCACCATTGTGCTTGCAAAAGTGTGAGTTATGATTTTTACAGAGAGCCATATTTACTGCGTGCTGTTTGCAAACAGTCTCTTTCATAAGTCGGAATCGTGCTAAATATTTGACGAAAAATTCATCGGTGAGAACAATTCCTAGATATTTATCTCTATATTTTTTGCTAATATAATGATATATTTTCTAACAAATGCAATAAATATTTGTTCAGATTTCCAACAAAGTACATTTTTCTTAATTTAGTAGTACTCATGTTCTCTTCCATTATTTTTTCCTTTCGCAGACACAACTGCCCTTAATTGAATGGTAAAAGTTTGGCTGTATCGAGCTGGTCGTTGATAGCCTAATAAAACTGCAGTGATTTAAAAATTCTACATTTAAGAATGTATTTTATATTCCGCGTAGAAACCTGGAAAAAAGTTGTATTTATGATTAGTATATACATAGCATCGAGTATTAGCTGTGTCTTTCATATCGCTCGATTCAACCATATTCAACGCAATTTTGAGTCGGAACCATAAAAGCTGGGCATTTCCAGTTTTTTTCAGACTCTAGCATTTCCGTATGCTTCACTGGCAACGGATTGGAAAAAGTATCAACTGAAGCCTGTCCTATTCTTCGTGCTTACGTCTGTAAAATAATAGAAGTCAGGTTCTTAAGTTCTTAATTCTGATAACAGGCAGCTAACTCCTTTCGTGCATAGGTTGCATGAGAAAAATTGTGTGATTTGTGGCGTCGTTCTGTTGTGTAAACGGTGAATTTCTCTTATTATTTTAAGTTGACCTCATCATTTAACAATGATTTCGTTCCAAGTCTATAAAAATACTTTAGATAGTTAGGAATCTTTTTTTTTTTTTTTTGAAAACATTTGTTTAAAATGTTAAGATACCAAAGGAAGCGAAATATTTGATAACCTCAATAATTTATATACTTTGCAGTAAAACAAATTTCTTCTCCAGCAAATTTATATAAAATATAAAAAGTTCTTTAACCTAGTTTCCAAGAGTACAACCAATTTACCATAATTTTCTTGCAAACAAACACATACTAATGATTACAAGCACGGTACAAAAGAACAAGTACAGTAAGAAACATCTACTTTCATTGTTCAACTATATTTTCCTTTTTCAGTGGAGCTTGCACTTCTTCCACTGAGAGTTTCAACATTTGCTTTGCATAAATCTGATATCATTAATTTTTCAAATTCCCGTAGTGTGGCTTTCCAATGGATTGCCTGCTGTTTTTAGTTTTACGTTGGGGTGTAATAAATGACCTGTTGCTCTCGTTTCGGTAACAAAGGCTAATATCTCGGTTTTTGTGTTTATGAACAAGTTAGCACGAAAATATTAACAAATTACTTTGTATACTGACGGTAACTTTCGATAAACCAGCCCGATTCTATTGTATTACAATAGAGCAAATACATTCTTTAGAAGAAACATGACATAAAATTAAATTAGGGAACCAAATGAATAAACGGGAGTGATGTTGTTTGAAGGGACTTTGAGGGTAGTATTCACCTCACAGTGTTCTAAAGTAATCATCGAGTTTGTGGACTGGTAGCCAATTAGACAGAACAAAACGTTCGAATTACGAAACATAAATGCCTTTTCGATCGACTTCAGCCGAACTGTTACTATCCGTTCAGTGATTCAACTTAGTATTTGATTCCAATGGTAGAAGTGAATGTGAAAAGGAAAAAATAAATTTATTTTAATGAACTATGTATACCTAAATCACTTAAGATTTGCTGCTTACATAGTCATCCATGCAACTAGCAATACAAAATGCAGAGTATGGTAAAGGATTTATGGATGAAAATACTTAAAAAAGGTCTGAAAATAAACACATAAACACAGCAAAAACTGAATATATGAACAACACAGAAAAGGACACAGAAACAATTTTCATAGAAGGAAAAGAAATTAAAAAAGTAAACAAATACCTCTTTTTAGATCAAGTAACCAGTTTTTAGCCGCTACAGTGGCACAGTTGTCTAAGAGATGGCTTCTAATCATTCGTCCGAGAAGGGTCCAGGTTCGATTCATGGTGAGTCATGGATGTTGTGTTTGTCATTTAAAAATTATCCAAGGTAATTGCTCTCTCCTTTCCCTGGGGTCAGTAACTCTAAATTAGGGACAGACAACTGCTTACAACTCATTGAGTGGCTCACCTGGTCCTTCAATTCTCCTTAAAAAATCAGTTTAGAGAAAGACAAGAAACAGAAACAAATAGAACAATTATAAAAGGTAATAGAGGCTTTTGGATACTTAAAGACTATTTAACCGGTGATCTTTCATTCCGTTTAATAAGCAAAATCTTCAATGCTTTTATTGAGGCCTATGCCCTGCAGTGGTGGGTGTCATCAGGGTAAAAAGAATGAACTGCGCTGTTTTCATGACTACGAATAGAAATTTTTAAACAGTTAAATATAAAAGAAATATGTGAGAAAGCCTTATCTTTGAAGACAAGGCTTATTTATGGGTTTCTGATAAGCTTGTACCCTGTTACAAATTGGCTGAAGCCTTGCAATTAGGACCCAACGAAGTGTCAGTGTCCGTTTATTTGCCATAACCTATCCCTTTTAGTCGGCCTTCTTATCTAGGAGCATTGCCCACATAAGTTCATATTTTAATTTAATCACACAAAGTGTTAGCGCTTTAGCAGCTGAAAACTTTCATTTCCCGAGTATCATCGTTTAAGTCGCTAATACTCGTACGGCTTCTTAAGGCATCTTTTTCGTGCTAGCAAAAAATATTTGAATTGAAGGTCCTGATCCTAATTTAAAACAGTAATTGTATTGTAAGGGCTGTTCTATAAGTAGTGAGACACTTCTGTCGCTTTTGCGTTTCACAATGTTGTCAATGGGCGGCGCTAGTCTGCAGGATATTGAAAGGCAATGCAACTGCATTGCAGCTTGTTTGTTACGCAAGCCGTGTAATTTGCTGGACTTATTTTATTTTTCTCTTGTAGGAGAACGATCGATACGTCCAAAGTTGCTCAATGTGCTGAAATTTATTTCTTTGAAAGCGGAGAAAATGCCATCAATCGAAATTCACAGACGAAAAAAGGCGGTGTTTGGCCTGCTTGTCTTCCATGCAGTATTGTAATGTGGAGGTGCCAGCTCTTTAGAGGTAGACGAGCAAACACAGCATACCAGCCAAAATCAGTAGCACTATGTCGGCCTGTTTCTACACGTGTGGAGCTGCAGTTAAGACCAATCGAAAAATTACGATACGAGAACTGGCGAACAGAGCGGGTGTGAGCATTCGAACTGTCAATACGATTATGAATTCGCACCTTGAATATCGTAAGGTTTTTGCCACGTAGGTACCGAAACATCTGTCCGATGAACAGGTGAGTCAACGAATGGGATTATCGTTACAGCATCCGTTCTGCTACGACGAAGAAGGTGAATATTTGCTGTTACGCATTTCTACAGGGGACGAAACCTGGTATCGTCATTTATAGCCAGAGTCGAAACGTCAGAGTATGAAGTAGCAACATGCATTATCGCCACCGCTTAGAAAACCACGGTCCACCATTTCCGCAGTCAAGGTGATGTTAATAATGTTCTTTGAGCATCGAGGACCATTGCTGCTTGAGTGGCTACCAAAAGGATCAAACATCAATGCCGAAAGACACGGTCAAACTTCAAATTAGCTTCGACAAGCCATCAAAAACAAGAGACCTGGCAACCTTACTCAGGGTATTTTGCTTCTGCATGATAACGCCCTTTCACAAGCCGCAGTCACCACACAAAGGACATTACAGCGCTGTATCTGGGAAGTGGTTCCACATCCGGCCTATAGTCCTGAACAATCTCCCGGCGATTTCCACATCTCTGGAGCTATGAAAAAAATCTCAAAGGCAAACGTTTCACTTCGGATGATCAGATGCCTGAAGTCTTAGATAACTGGTCACAGCTGCAGCGTGCCCCTTATACCGCAAGAAAACAAGAACTTTAGCAACGATGGGAACGCTGTATACATGGTGACGGCCATTGTTTTTAGGTATTTCATATTTTCATTCTTTCAGGCAAAAATCTTACTGCTTATTGAACAACCACTCGACAGTGTATTATTTGCTACGAGGCACGCAATAAAATTATATAATTTTTTTGTAATTCAAGGAGGTCTATAATTTGACCAAGGAAAGACAATCAAAATTTTAGGTGCTCTAATTACGGACAAAGTAACTGAAGTCGAACATATTAAGCGTAAGAGCATTTGAAATTGGTTGTGGGACTCATTTAGAATTCCATTTCATAAAACAAAGAGCATACATTGAAGTAATGTATAAGAAATGTCCATGCAGAGTTATTGAATTTTATAACCGGATTTGGATCTGAAAATACTCAGCCAAAAACGCCAAAGAAACATACACATATAACATATTAACTCTACAGTTTATATGTATTTGGCTTTTATGAAATTAAACTTCCATAGCGTTTTATGTTAAAAGACATTTAGTGGATTATTTATTCTACGGCTGGGTAATAGTTACATAAAGGGAAAGGTAAGGAAATATTTGGACTAGTTGAAAATAAACCCTTTTCTTCTAATGGGTACAAAATTCATTCCACTTTAATACGCAAAAGAGATGTATTCATTTTCTATTAATCCATGATCTTCCTACACTTTCTTATTGCGGCAATTTTAAACAAATCGGAAAGTTTAATCTTTTTTATAAATATATGTTTATGAAAGTTCTAGAATTTCTTAAAGCGACGAGGGTTTTTCGCCAAATATTATTCAAAACATTTAGGTTCATATAAATAGTTAACAAAGGTTAACATAATTGACTAAAAATGAGTTAATAATGTGTGATGGATCAGTTTTCCCATGATAATATATTGTTAAGTAAATTCGAAATTTCGTGACATATTTAGTAGTCGTACACATGACATGATTTCCGAAATCATGTGCGTGAGATTATTTACGTACAATTACGGATGTGTTCCAAATTAAAAAAAACAATAAGACATTTTTAAACAACATAATGAAAGTGAGAGAAAAATGTCAAATGCATTGTGTGATTTGTGTTATGTTCTGAGAATCCAGAATGTACTTTTGGTTGGTTTCAGAAGTCAAGAATACACTTTGTGTTAGGCTTTGGAAATCCAGAATAGCCCAAACAAAAAGTGGGTATAAGACGTTCTTCTTTGTTTTCTCTTACGAGTAATTTCCAGTAAATGACCATTGTTTATGAATGGAATACGGGATTACACCATAGAGTACAAATTTGAAGATGACGATCCATTTTTCTTGGTGTAAATATGACATGGGTCGTAAGTCAGATAATGTCCGAAAACTTGAAAATTTCGTCGTCCTGGAGAGGGAATCAAAACTGCGTTTCCTAGATAGCGCCCGGAAATGCTAACGGCTACACCATCCGAAACGACCAAGTCTAAAATTTCAGATTAATTTTTTGAATATATAATTTGAAATTTTCAAGTTTTCGGATATTATTTGACTTCCCATACTTGTCATATTTTCATATTTACAAAAAAAAAAAAAAGAAAAACGGATTGTCGTCTTCAATCTTTGATCTTTGTTTACCTTCCTTTAAATGGTACTATTTTTCAATATAATGAAATTTATTAATTTAAGTACCTCTACCATGCAATTGAACTTCAATAATTTCTAATCTGACTTAAAGTCAGTGTTCCCGGTGGCCATGCTAAATGACGCTGTGTATTAAACTTCATCCTTGGAGCAGTAATACGACCGTCAAACACATTTTGATGTATCTATTTTAAACTAGCACTTTCCCTTACTTCTCTTTGTTTATCGAGAGAACCAAAAGAATGATCTTTAGGTTGCTTTATATACTCTAACCCGATCTATTCCTAGTAAATCGAAGTGTAAAAAGTGAACCCGACAAATTACTCGGACCAGGTTCAATACCTCATATTCACTTTTCGTTTACTTTAAAATGTTAATTTCCGTACAGGTAATGCATATTGCTGATGTTAGGACAAAATGTATTGTACATTAACCAGCTCGAATGGCAAAGGAGGATTATAATTTATTCGTGTCACTAGAAGTCCCTCCTTTCCCAACAGCGTACAGTACTAAATAATCTTAAATGAATTTCAGAAAAAAAGCAATATTTTAGGCAATAAACGCCGATGATGTTTCGGCAGGTTATGTACCGGAACTGAGTTACACCACGAATATTTTTCCTTTCTGCAGATCAAACATTAAGTAATATGTTTAGGGGTTTTGTAATAATTTCTTCCGAAGATTTTTAGATTTTTTCCTTTCTGGTTTCCGAAGATTTTTTGTTTCTGCAGATTAAACATTAAGTAACATGTTACTGGGGATTCCTAATAATTTCATACTGGAGTATGTAATTATTAGGAAACCCCAGTAACAGCCAGACACGTGTTATTTTCAATTACATACGGAACTACGCCTTTAAGAGGACTTCGCGAACATCCCCACTCACTGCAGATAAATGCGTACGAGGCGTAGATAGGAAATTTTCAGAAAGAAATGCTCTAACGCTATATCAAATAGGAATAAAAATCGGGCGCAAAGAACGAAATCACATGCTTCTCAAAAATGCAAACCTTCTCAGCTATGAAAGTACATCTTTATTGACGCTATATGATATGTGCTGCACAAAACAGAGAATAAGCAGTCAACTGTCGTCCTGTTAGCTGAAACGATGTGTCGAATTTCGAGATGAATAGCACCTAGACGACGCTAAACGATGTGTGAAATGACCCACTCTCCGCCAGGTAATCTAGCAGTGCGATAGCGAAATCCAGAGATGGATTTCGTCACACAGCTCATGGTTAATCGCAATGATTAACCATGAGGAAAATAGAATAGGAAAAGTCAATTTCTTCAACTAATTGCCTCATCTATATCCCGATAAAATCTTCTGCACAAGGAACCTCAGCCCAAATCTAAATGCGTAAGGAGTGAAAAAGGTCACTTGGATAGAAGATTACCGTTTGCACTACATACATGCAATCAGCCCACCCGAATATGGCGTCAACATCTTGAATTGATGGATCCACGCTAACTAGCTTTAATTTTTGCAAGCTCACGGAGTCGGTATAATAAACTGGGGTATGTTTTCATGGCTGGCACTTTGTTCCTTAACTCCTATGGAAGAGAGTTTGGATACCATGAGGTACATTAACACCTTTACGGATCAGGCTCACGCGTACATGCGCATGGTGGTCGTTCCTTGACTGATGCGGCTACTTACAGCATGATAACGCGTTGTTCAGTGCAGTTCGAATTTTCACACAGTGGTTCTTGTGATCAAGGATGCCATTTCTTGAAGATATATGCCTCCAGCGAACATTCGATTGCTGTTATGAAAAGAATAAGAGAAAACTTTCGACATTATATTTATCAACAAATATATAGTCGTAATATTATCCAACAGAAATCCAATTTTCCTATATTAAAAATAACCCAAATCTGTTGGATATATATTGAATCTACTCGTGGTCAGCGGTTTAAAACTGTATTTCTCATCTTTCTTTTATTACGGTTTAACAGTTAATACTTTTGCATTGGATGCATTGTTCTTCAACTAGTTGTACTCTGTTGTAATACGCAGTGTGGCTGTAATCCGACGTATGAACCAATTGAAAATATACTTCAGAAAATACCAGTTTCCTGCTTTGGTTTTGTTTACTGCCTGGTAATAGGCGACTGAAAATCTTACATCATTTTAGAGTTTGGACCAAATATACGCGGAATTTTATATACATAAGTTTTTTTTTTCTAATATTAAACTTAAATTATATTTCTTTTTGATCAGTTATTGAAAAAAATAACAAATACGGAGATTTGACGTTGACTAAGAACATCAAACAGAAGTCATCGGCCTTTCCAAGTTTTATAAGTGAGTCACGGAAAAATTCTCATTCGCCGCCACCAGGAATCGAACCCAGGTCTCCTAGTTACGCGATGCTCAGTTACCTCTTACTTCTATGATTGTGATTCAAAGAAGAACGATTTTTTTCTTTGCCTTATTTAATATTAAGATCTTATTTATCCACTATAACGAAGTCATTTGCAGGGATTTAATTACTCGCTGTGTCTCATTTGCCTCTGGCCGGGGAAAAGAGATACGGGGTACATCTGATATCCTCACCGGATTCTCATTCTCTCTGTACTTGTTTTCATGCGGTATCTTTTTCTTAGGAGACAAGGATGCAAACATTTCATTACTCCCTGTGTCTCCTTCGCTTCCGGACGGGGAAGACAGATACATGGGACATCTAAGATCCTCACCGGAATTCACTCTGTACTTGATTTCATGCGGTATCTTTATCTTAGGAAACAAGGATACCAAAATTCCATTACTCCCTGTGTCTCCTTCGCCTCCGGCCGGGGAAGACAGATACGGGGGACATCTGAGATCATCACCGGAATTCACTCTGTACTTGATTTCATGCGGTATCTTTATATTAGGAAACAAGGAGACGAAAATTGCATTACCCCTTGTATCTCCTTCGTCTCCGACCGGGGAAGAGAGATACGGGGGACATCTGAGATCCTCACCGGAATTTACTTTATTTCATGCGGTATCTTTATCTTAGGAAACAAGGGCACTAAATTTTTGTTTTGTAACTTGACCTAGCATTTGGAAATATGAGATGTTATCCTGATAACGGAATATTTTGTCAATTTTGGGCGAAAGAAGCTTAAAGACTCTGTCTTTAGAATCTTAGAAGCTTACTTTGTGAACAAAAACAAATTACTCTGTTTCTCTGTTAGGACACGACTATCCGTTTATTACCAGGGAATATGAGTATCAATATGTTACTCTATAGTGTCAGTCTCAAAACATTTCATGGTGTTAGGTTAAATTTCTTCTTTCAGGTCGGAGTTCATTTCTACTAAACTGCCATAATATTTCTGCACATGAATTAAGCTCACTTTCTTTAAAGAAACTCAAAGCAATAACAATGCAATATTATTCAGCCAAGGTAATATCACTGGCTTTTGTGCACACTTAAGATATTTTAAATTCATTCTAAGAAACAAAACCTTGCATTCTAACCAGGTAACATGTGAAAACCTTTGAGAACCTTTATCCTTCTAACAGCATAAATATGTGACTTCATTACGACCCAAATTTAAATTCTCAACAAACGTTTCTATTACCACATATCAACATAGAATATAAGGTTTCGTTACTTATCATTCATAGCTTCTGATTATTACTGGTTAATAGTTCTTGTGTTTAACTTATGGCACTGGCTTTCTTCCTTTTCTGGAACCAGTGACCCTTAATTAGTAACGGGCAACAGTTTATAGCCTGTAGAGTTGTTCACGGTGCTCCTAAACATACGTCCAAAATAAAAAAGGCTAATAAAAAAGTAATTTCAAAAGTTTACTTAATTTTATAAAGTGTGTGGCGAAGTGCAACGAAGTATTCACTTGACATTTTTGCGATGGTGGACTGATTTGAAGGCTGTACAAGAATCTATAAAACTTTATTTTCTGAGTAAGTAGCCATCGAGAAGTATTCCTTTACATCTTCGACTTGTAGGAAACCACGAATTACTTGTCACTTGAAATGCTTCAGATACTTGTTTAATCGTGGGCCGTGGAAGTGGTGAAGCGTACGCTTGCTCATCTTCAGCTGAAGTGACATCCGAAATTTGTTCAGTTTCCGTTTGAATTAGTGTCTAAACTTTAGCTCCTCTTCTCTGAGCTCCAGTGAACATTCCACGTTTGCATCAGCACTAACGCACTGATCCACATTTACGTCTTCTGGTAAATACACCTTTTCTATAAGCGTCTTCATAAATTCATCACTCTGGTTTTCATCATTTTTATTCTTGGTACCTACATTCTCATTTGACAGATTCTCTCTAGAATCAGACGGAAACGAAGCCTCACTTTCTTCCACTGCCAATCACGAACAGTGAAAACACTTGGCAAATAATTCCTAGGTTACGGCTTTTCACGCTGCATTTTCCAAACGAATCTCTGTAAAAATGTTTATCGCATACGGTCCATTTCAAATATGATGCGTTTATTTAGCATTTTTGGTAGTGCTGGGACATTTGAGTGAGCCTGTGGTACGGATGTTACGTTAGAGTGAAGAAATTATCTTTGAATAGCTTTTAAGTTCCTGGTTTCAGGGTGTACTATGCAGTTGTAAATAACCAAGTGAATTATCCATTGTTTTCCATTTTGTGGTCAAAATCCCGCTCCCACACTTCGAAAATTTTGGATGTCACCCACGTTTTCTTATCTGGCATTTTATCCTGCGTGGTCGATATTTCACAACTTTCAAACAAAGATGTTTCTGAGGATTGCCTATTATCCAAATCACCTTTTCATTCCTTGACATATCTGCCGATTAAATGGAAGCTATTCATTGTCGGCAATACATTCCGCATTTGCGTTTTAATATTTAAAAGAAAGGATTTTATCACGCAGCATCTTATAAAAATATGGTCTCGTCCGGGATGATGACGTAATTTGTATGTTGTTCAGGCAAAAGTTCTTTAACCTTTGCTTCCTTCCACCTACTCACAGTTTCAATGTTAGGAGATGCATTTGTGCGAAAAAGGTCTTTGTAGAAAAGCCCGAATCGTAATTTAATTTTTTTTGCCAACGACTCGAAGCCTTGAAATTTTCATTGGCATTGAGTTTCACTACTACCTTTAGGCGTTTTTATTCAGCATTTCCCACCTATCTGGTGTTAGAAGAGCGCACATCCTTTATCCTCTCTCAGTATTTTCTCTAAAATTGCGTATTTTCCACCTATTGAAAGAAGATGATTGTGGATCTGCTCTTTATTGTAATCGTCGGCCGATCTTTGTTAATCGTGAAGACAGAATTTCGAATAATTTATCAATCTATGTTTTCTTAAGATGATTTTTGTCAACTTCTTTCAAAATCTGAACTATCTTATCAATTAGTAAAACATTACGTTTTGACGTGGATGGCAAAACGTAGAACGGCACGTATACAAAATCCATATCAGTAGATAAAATTTCGCGCTACGCAGAATGCACAAGCGGAAGACGCCGTTAGTAAGAATAGTCAGTCGGGTGAACATTGATATTCTCCAGAGCCCATAACGCCCGTTTTCCTATCCCACTCTGTTTGAAGCAACCCACGATGTTTTTTTCATTGTAGAACAATGCACGGAGGAACATTTAACCCATCCACGCTGTATACAAGTCTAGTAAGAATGGCCTAATCTTCTAAAAATAGCCTTCATCCCTATCTCGAGTGGAATTTCCACGGGTTTGTTGTTACAGGAACACCTTTAGGTGGATAGTTCTAAATAGAAACTTAGACTTGAGGAGTTCGTCACACGGAGGGGAAATATGCGCTATGGAGATGAGTATGGGATCTCAGTAATAAGATTTTATATTGAACAGGTTGCCAAAAAGACAGTTGTTCTACAGAGTGTCTTCTATATAATACAAAACTTCTCTGGCAAAAGGAATTAAAAATTGTCATTGTCAGCACTATAATACTCGTAATATTCCTTCAGAATACTAAATATATTTTTCTTCATAACCTGTGAATTTTGATATTTCTTCCTACTGTGACGAAGGTCATGATTTTGAAATTAAAGTTCAGGCTAAGTTATCTTTCAGATTCTATTTAGAATAAAAGTAAAAAAAAATATTTATGTGTGATTCATTGATACTTTTCTGCAGAGGAAGTTAAATAACTTGAAAAAAAAAATTTACATACTAAACGAAGCCCCAACACTAGGTAACTGAGGCTGATTCCTAGGTTGGGCAGTAACTTTAGAATGCCTAAGTATGATACGATTAAATTAGTGTTGAAAAGAAAATAGTTCGATCACATATTTACATCTCTCGTTCATCCACAAACTTTTATAAGGCTGTCGAAAATCGTTTTGATAGGAAAGTGAATAATAGTGCAAACTCTATGGACAGAGTTAATAAACAGCAACAGGATGCAGACAAAAATAAGAATCTTCAAAAGGAGAACTGCTTTTCGGAATACTGTTACACGAATTGTATTCCGACTTTAATAAATTTAGTCTAATCTGACTTTAATAAATTTAGTGAATACGAAGACAAACATCTGAAAAAAATTTCATATACTTTAATAATAAAATTATTTTCTCACAAATATTACTGAAAACTAGAATATCTTTCTATATGTTCAATTTAACAGCATTAAGCTCATGACAAATTACTTTAATATTGTTATGTTGGTAAATGATAATACCTTTTTCTGTTAAATATTAGTATGGAATAAGTACCAGAAAAACAATAGCACTTAAAATCAAAGAATCGAAAATGCTATGAAAAAACCTGCTTGGACTGAAGAATGAGTGAGATTTTAGCCTTTACCGTTTTTTATGATATAGAGATCAATGATAAAGTTCAGTAGGAACATATTTTTTTAAGGAATATATTCCAAGAGAAAAAAATAAAAATTTATTGGGGCACTCTGTTGAAATTCTCCGTTATAACTCCTTAAAATTGCGAACGTGACGCTACCCGGTGTGTTGTTTTAATCAAATACATGAAAAAGATAATTCTTCATGGTGAGATTATGACCTTCCCACAATTCAAAACATTGCGCAGTTCGAATGCTCTGAAGTACACCGCTTATAATGTATAATTTGGATTTCAAAAGAAGCAAACATTTCCCTGTGATGAAAAATGAAAAAACTCCAGAATCGAAAATATTTTAATCGTGAAAAGACCTGAATGCTTAATACTGAATTTAAATATAATATGTGTTTATCACATATAGTCTCCGCTTGAGTGTGTGCATGAAATCCCGTCCCTTTTATTGTCATAAAGAGAATTTGATTGTTATCTATCGAAACATAAGTAGCACAGATATACAAGCTACGAAAAGTTCTTCACAAATTCTGTTGCCAATGCAGATAGTCTGTACACATGACAACGAAGTTATCCATGTCGAAACGTGCTAACAAAATAGTTCTAGTTTTTAATTCATATTAATATTTTTATTAGATGTCATTTTTTCAACACATGACCGACTATTTATAGAAAGAAAATGAGCTGTGTGTTGCCAAATATCTGTAGTAATTATGTACATTTTTTTTCTATGCATTCCACGAGAACAGCGCACCAAGTGCTATATTTAAATTTGAAAAAGTAGCAAAAAACATAGAAAGTGTGCCAAAAGAAAAAAAAGCAATCAGACGTTTTGCATTAGTGTTGAATTTTTAAATTTTTTTATTGTATCACAAGTTAACCTAACGAGACTAAATTTTACGGGCTTACCATTTAACACTATGATAAACTGCCACGCAGTCTACAATGTTTAAAATTGTTAAATAAACTTCAAAGGAATTTTAGATAAATACGAATCGTGCTGAGCTGTGAGTAAATAATATAGATATGAAGAAATAGCAATTTTACTTGATTATTATACATAGCTCAATTGTTTTACACCATATGCGAACACGTCTTTTATACCTTTATAGGCAAGAAGTGCAGAAAAAGGATTGGAGTTTCAGGAAATTAAAGAAAGTTAGCAAGATGATATTATAATAATGTCAGTCCAAAATTAAACAGAAATAACATTTTCGGATTATTGTGCAGTAAGGAATCAATGATTTTCTCAAAAACAAGGATACTTTTACTAATTTTGATCAAAAAAGTCATCTCTTCGCTGAAACGACAAAAATTACTTAAGAAAACATGCAGACAGATAAAAACAGCGTCAGAAGTAAGGAATGCCAGAAAAATATATCAGTTAAAGGAAAAGAATATGAGGAAGAAAGTAAAAGTATTAGGAAAACAGGAGAGCAAATAATTTGAAATTGCCGGAGAAAAGTAATAGCAAGGAAATGTATTGCATGTGCAGAATAAAAATGAAAGTTACAGATTATTTTCTGCGAAAATAAGTGTTTCGGCAATTTAGAATAGAGCAGGGTCAGACTGATTCGGCATCAGGTTAACTGTGTTGTCAGCTTTAAATAATGCGCAAGGCAAGGTACTTAAAAACTCCAATGTTCTAATTATATACATGAATAAGATAGTACAACTGTACTAGTTATCCGAATTTATTGGCGTATATAAAATCAAGGTTTCCAAGCTTTCGCACATCAACCAGATGGCTTTCTCAAGGAAGGTAGACAGCAAACTGCAAACTGGATAATAGAACGTTTCAAGAATTTGAACGTGGTGAGTTGACTTGACAATAAACGAAGAGATGCGAACATAATTATTCAATGAAACACGAGACATCATGTTCGTATTGCATGCGGAATCCTTGGAGGAAAACATTAGGCATTCGTTATTTGAAGAATTGCTTCCAAATTCGTGGTAATTCTAGCGAGACGCTATCATTGCATGCCTCATCGTTTGTAATGATCTCCAATGTTTCCCGAATGGCAGAGGATTTTGGAGTAGAGTAGGCAGCTAATTTCTTTATGTTATCCCACATAGGATCGGCGGACTTGAACTGGACTTCTCTGGACAGGGCTGTGGTTAATTTTCCGTTCTTTATGTCCCTCTTATGCTCGTTGACTCTAATTCTAAATGAACGTTTAGTCATCCCAATGTAGTATCGCTTGGAGCTATCCGGATATTGTAGAGGGACGGCATAAACACCTGCTTCGTTGGAAAATGGGAGCTCGTCAGTATTACGCTTAAGCATAGCATATAAAGGTGTCGGAGATCTTATGCCGACACCGAGGTTCATTTTTCT
This sequence comes from Macrothele yani, assembly GCA_039090855.1. NCBI lineage: Eukaryota > Metazoa > Arthropoda > Arachnida > Araneae > Macrothelidae > Macrothele > Macrothele yani. Next base: position 192,259,130 of record CM077034.1, on the reverse strand, counting down.
GAGCGCGTTCTTGAGCTTATAGGAACGATTTGGTACGTACGGAATAGAGCCCAGATAGCGTAGCCGCGACATAGAAAGATCGGTATGCCTCTTTTTGTTTCTTTTGATATATCTATGTACCATGTTCGGATCGTATCCTGTCTCGGTTGCCAAATCGATAACGCTTTTTAATTCGCTTAGTCTAGAAGGAACATCGGAGGAGATGTCGAATGCTCTTCTGATTCGATAACGGAATAAAGCTGTCTTGTAATCAGCCGGGCAGAATGAGCTACGGAGCATCAGGTTGGGAACGGAAGTGGGTTTGTAGTAGACTTGTGTACGGAAGCGATTTTCAGGCGATTTACTCAGTAAAACATCCAGATAAGGCAATGCATTATTGTGTTCTAACTCCATAGTGAAATTGATCGTAGGGTGTATATCATTGATTTTATCCAAAAAGAGCGGGAGAGTCTCCTTTCCATGAGGCCATATGAAAAATACGTCGTCAGCATATCGGAGCCAAGTGGTAGGTCTTGGGGTAATGCTGGTGAATATGTGCTGCTCGATTGGGCGAAGGATGGCTTCCGCGAGAATTGCTGAAAGTGAAAATCCCATCGGAGCGCCATTTGTTTGTTTATAGATTTTTCTCGGAAACTATAGTAACTAGAATTTGAGACTAAATCCATTAATTTGAAGATGCTGTGGCAAGATTCTTGCGAATAAAGTGCTGAATTATGTATAGCTTCTTTTAACGTTCTGATGGCTTCCGGCACGGGGACCGAAGGATAAAGAGAAACCACGTCGAAACTACCGATAATGTCATGCTGTTGGGCAGAGAGTTGCTTGATTTTCGTGATAAAATCCCGAGTGGAAGGTATTATAAAGTCCGATTCAGGGAGGTGATTGGCCAGAAATTTGCAGAGTGCCCTACTGAAAATGGGAGCTCGTCAGCGTAATACTGACGAGCTCCCATTTTCCAACGAGGCAGGTGTTTATGCCGTCCCTCTACAATATCCGGATAGCTCCAAGCGATACTACATTTGGGATGACTAAACGTTCATTTAGAATTAGAGTCAACGAGCATAAGAGGGACATAAAGAACGGAAAATTAACCACAGCCCTGTCCAGAGAAGTCCAGTTCAAGTCCGTCGATCCTATGTGGGATAACATAAAGAAATTAGCTGCCTACTCTACTCCAAAATCCACTGCCATTCGGGAAACATTGGAGATCATTACAAACGATGAGGCCTGCAATGATAGCGTCTCGCTAGAATTACCACGAATTTGGAACCAATTTTTCAAATAACGAATGCCTTTTGTTTTCCTCCAAGGATTCCGCATGCAATACGAACATGATGTCTCGTGTTTCATTGAATAATTATGTTCGCATCTCTTCGTTTATTGTCAAGTCAACTCACCACGTTCAAATTCTTGAAACGTTCTATTATCCAGTTTGCAGTTTGCTGTCTACTTTCCTTGAGAAAGCCATCTGGTTGATGTGCGAAAGCTTGGAAACCTTGATTTTATATACGCCAATAAATTCGGATAACTAGTACAGTTGTACTATCTTATATATAGTTGGTGTACAGATCCTTGTGTTATTATTATTTATATATATGAAGTTGAAAATGTAAATAAATAATTATGATTTCCAATGGAAAATTTGATTCTCACAGATGAAATATTTCATATTTGCTTCATGCGAAATTATTAACGATCCTTTTACAAATAATCTAAGGTTTCGCATTTTTTATAATGAAAAATGCCGTTGTTCCTGATGTGATGATACAACGCTAAATGGAATACATAAATTGATACATTATGCGAGATTCATTAAGAAAAACCTTAAATCGAAATGTATAATATACAAATGTATCACAAGAGTTTTGACATTAAAGCAGAATATGTAGACCATAAAAACTGTGTAAGGTTTGTTGTTTCGAAACTAAAGAAATGTCTACTGCTCCTTTGTCGTGTCGCCGCGTTTTTGTTTACATTTTCCTGCTTTCGTAGTACCATAATCAGGCATTGAGTTTAATGCGAGGAAAAATTACTGCATTTAAATAAAGTTTTTGAATGTTGACGTATTGATAGAACGAAATGCTCTGCAGCACAGTCATATTCAGACCACTGCTATTTAAGCACTATGCTGAGTTTGAAGAATGATGCGGACTGATTTTGTCAACACACCGGCTTTGCTAAAACAATTATATTATGTGAACAAAACCCATTAGACATCCAACGCAAGCGCAATTGAAGATTAAACTCCGCGACAAATATTACGCGCACATTGCATTGAAAAATAATTCCCTCTTTAGAAAAATGGCATGAAAGGCATGATTAAATACTATGCACTGGAATCCGCCACTCAGGAATGTATCTGATTTTCACAGAAGAACCGACAGTGCTTACGAAGCACTAAAATAATGCATTTGCAGCATTTATTGCTCTATTACTTCAGATCTATTTATAGTATCACTCCTGGTTTCAAATAGACATTACTGATCGTATTGATTATGCACACAAAATTATCTTAGGACACGATGTTATATAATTTGTAAAGAAAGACTTAGAATGCTGTTTCAGCTTCAATCATAGGCTGTGACGTCGTCAAAAATCTTGATGAAAACTTCCGGCACTGAATACAGTGATTCCATTAATTGTGAGCAGCTAAAATTTTCATATCTATCGGAGTAACCATGTTTTGGGGAAACACGCATGTTTTCGAATAAAGCAGGTTGTTTCTAGTTATCATCTCACAACAAACAATTTAGTCACTTCCAACGTTTAGCACAGTCGATCTAATTAATCTATTTAAAATAAGGAAGCAAATAAGCTCTTTGTTACGAATAAAAAAGATGTGTTTACTGAGTGTGCTCTTAAAATTATTATTAAATAATTTATTTTTCGAAATAAATACCGACACAAAACTACAAAATAAGACATCCTCAATTAACGACTTCGTTTATTTCTGATAATTATGCTGTTAGAAAGTAGACCATAAATTTCTCTTTGTTGATATTTTCACAGTTTTCCGTATACATTAAAATTATTTGCAATTTTTAAGCTACATGGCAGCCATGTGTTTCCTCTAAGCACATGGAACCCACTAAATATACCCAGTGACTGTAATCCAGCGCACCAGGTCACTATGGCCACTAGAACTTACGTTCATGCGCCTAAAGTTTTGTACCAAAAATTTTGCAGTTTTAAGTCAATAGCTGTTGTATACAAATTGTTCCTTCAGCATAACGTGCACAACAAATATACAGCAAACGTTTGAAATTGTGAACGCTTAATTTCATTAAAATGAAGTCATTGACACATGTGTGATCTGAAAAATTTCCTGCATCCTTCAGTTTTGTCAGGTGGCTATGCCGCATTCCCTCAGAATCAGTAATTATTCCGTACAATTGTGACCCTCAAAGCCAAATATGTTGTCGCCCTAATGGCGCAGTGGTCTAAGCGCTGGCTTATGTCGATTCGTCCAAGAAGTGTCCAGGTTCAAATCGCGGTGGGGCAAGAATGTTTTGCTTGTCTCATAGAACTTTCTCTCTCCCTTCCCTGGAACCGGTGGCGCTTAAATAGGGACGAACGACTGCTTACAGACCATTGAGTTGCTCACGGTGGTTGTTGAAGCTTCAATAAAGCAAGACACATATTTTACCATAGATTTAACACTTTGAGATTTCGTCTGCTGATTTAATGTGGGACAGCACTACGCTTTCCGGTACGTTCTAGTGATATTTTCCCGTTTTCCTAGTTTTTTTGTATCCCTTCGGATGTCAGCTATCAGAAGTGATGTATTCCTTTGATACTGGAGCATCGTTTATTACGAATTGAAAATATTTTGTTTTCTTGTTTCCGATTGACAAAATGTAGCAGTCAGAGTTAATCCCACAGATGTGATAATAAATGTATTACATTTAAAGTCATCCTCTTAACCGTGAACTTGCAAGGAGTGTTCACGCATAAGAGGCGATTGCACAGCTTGTCAAGCCACGTCTGTATAAAGCTTCTTGCAAAGGAACATTTTTGAAAGGGGCGTTTGGATCCTAGAAAGCTTTAGGGAGGGTGACAAATGGGGATAAATTTAACAAGACAACAGACCTGTTCTGTCAGTGTCGATGCGTTAAATGAGTCGCCAAAGCTTTAGCAAGCTTATCTAGTTGATTTTGTAACTGCCACTCCGGTACCTTTATCATGCTATCTGAGCTTATTTCACATTCATTCATTTTTTTTAGTGGAAAAGTAAACTTCACGTTGCCTCCCAGAATGCTTTCGTCATATTACAAAATTACAGGGAAGGCAGATTATTCATTGGTAGTAATGAGATCCATCAGCATTCAACAACAGGAACTTTCTGTCGAAGTAATTGTTGCATATTTGTTCAACATTGCCGTGTAGTAGATTTGAAAATCAATTTGTTGCTTGATAAAAGTACTTACGAAATACGAAAAGTAAGTTGGTGAAAGTTAAAAATAATGATACACCATGTGACATATCTAGTTATTCCAATCACTGAATATTAGTTTTAACAAAGTTGGCAGTTTGAAATCCTAACTCTAATTCCTTACAATTTGTACAATGAGGGTCGTTGAATTTCGCATTGCAGAGTGTACAACTATCAATTTGTGGAACGGATCCTTTCAGCTTTGTGTTAACTGTACTGAAGTCATTTCGCAATCTATGTTTTACCCCCTGCAAATGTTCTTTTCATTTTTTTCGTACTGTATGCTCTAGATATCTTGGTGCTTAGCATATGATAGCTTTTTCTTCCTCTTATTAATCTTCAATTATAGATAAATGAAGCATGTTGGCTTTACTACTTGCCAGAAAAGTTCTTCAAACAGTGGTGATGAGAAATCCGACAATAAACGACATTGAAACTTTAGATGGAAATGAAGGAGCACAATGAGGAAAAATGGAGACATACATTTGAAGAAATAATTAACTGGAAGCAATAAAACGAGTGAAAAAAAACGCACCTTCAACACACCAGATTGCAACCGCAAAAAGGAACTCCAGAGAAGAGCGGTACAAAGCGGTTCAAGGGGCTGAAATTTGATAACACAATGGATCTAGAAAGTTGTCAGATATGTGTTTCCTTTCCTAATACTGTAGATCAAAATTCGAAAGCAGTAAAAGATTTTGGAGGACCTTTCGAACTAGAGACATTTTAACAGCATCACAAACTATTTCAGCATCAGATATGTTTTACAGAGTATATAAATCAATGCAATATCCTGAAGTTGTTCCTCTGCTTATGTGTTTAAAAAATAGACCAAAAAATTGAAAGAATATACATGAAAGTTTTTGTTAATGTTACATAATACACAGTGGAGTCCCATTATTTTTGGCGCCTCCTACTTTGATGTCAACATCGCGTAATTAATGAAAGAAGGCACGTGTCGTGAGCTTAATTGGGGGATGCATAAGATATGCTGTAGGCATTCTAAAACATACCACTTTTTCTGTAATGAATAACAGGAGCGATTTATCAGATTTACAAAAAGGGATGATTATCGGCTTTCGGGACAAGGCCGGCAGTATTTCTGAAGCAGCGTGTTTTGTGATTGTTCGCGTACTACTGTGGTTAAAATGTAAAGTGATTGGTGAAATGGTACCATTGCGAATAAGCGACGTGGAAACTGGGGAGCACCACGTGCCATTGATGTTAAAGGTGAACATCGGCGACGAAGGTGCATGAGGGCCGATCGAAACGCTACAATAGAGCAACTCAGTAGCAGAATGAGCCAGGGAGCTGCTGGAATTGTTTCAGCGAACCCTGGTGCGTGTGGTGCTTTGATGAAGACGGATAGACACTGTACCTATGCTAACAAAGGTGAATTGGTAGAAAAAGGCTTACATTTGCACGACAGTATCGGAATTGGACATCCGCTCATTATCAAAGGATTGCGTTCTGCGAAGAGTTAGGTTTTCTTCTTCATCGAACGATGGACATTGTCCTATAAGGCGAGAAATGTCGGATACCAAACACAGTTCAATCATTGATGGAAGAACAGGAACTGGTGTAGAAGGAATGTTTGTGTGGCATACCCTGGGTCCAGTCATACCTGTGAAATGCACTATGGACGGAATTCTTTATGAATTCATCCTTGCAGACAGCATACGCCCACACATGTAGATTCTCTTCCCTGGGGCGGATAGGATCTTATACAGTAGAACGACAATGCGACGCCTCACACAGCTAGAAATGTCTGACAGTGGTTGAAATAGCACAATTAATATTTCAAAGTACTTTCCTACCCCTAATTCTCCAGATTTAAGCCAAATGGAACATCTGTGGGACCACCTCAATCATGTTGTTCTCTCTACGGATCCTCCACCACGCACACTCCTGCAGATGCCAGATGCACCAAAGTCAGCATGGCTCCTGTACCTGCGAACACATTCCAGCACATTATTGAGTCACTCCCAGCCCGGTTAGCTGATATCCGCGCTTCGCACGTTGGTTACTCTGGATATTAGCTGGTGGTCACGATAATGTGACTCAACTATGTATGCATATATGATTTAACAATACGTCCAGCGATTGCCAATTTAGGGTACTTTCTTTTATCATGGTGCCATATATACTGCTTTTAAACTGGATGTCTCTCATTAGTAATTTCTTTTGACTGTGTCTTCTTATACGAGACTGTAGGTAATCTCTGCATATCACTTTTCACAGAAACACACAGATGTTTCAAGAAAAAAAAAAGAAGAGAGATACTTTACAACATTCTAATATTGCACATGAAAATCCCAAAACTGTTCTCCCTTGAGGGCTGGAATTTTAAATTTTCAGTATTTTTGGAATTTGCCGAAGTGTCAGAAGGAAACTAACGATCCCCATTCCAACTAAAATAATTAACTTGCAATAGTGTAAATGCTTATTTAAAAAATTAAAAATACCCTTTTTTTTTAAATATTGTAAAGCTATATGTTACGTTGATTTTCTGAACTCATTAGGTTTTCAATGTCTCGATATAGTTCGGCAAATATTTTAAATTTTTGAACTTGATGTCGAAACCCTATGAAATTCAGAAATTGAAAGAAATGTGTAAAAGGCACTGAGAAATTTTCAAATTGCGTCTGCCATACGACTCAATGGTGGGAAAAATTATTTATTTAAATAAATTACACATTTTCTATGTGTACTTTATAGCTAATTATTTTAACGTTTTTGCAATCTCGAGTACTGAGATTGTGTAAAATATAACAAGCAGTAATATATTACGAAACATTTTTTTTAATGCATTTGACATCAGACTAATTTTGATTAAATTAATAATAGCCAATATTTTTAAAGTGGTGTGTACACTGCTCCTTTGAAACAAATTTTAAGTACTTGGTGTGTAGACGGACATGTGTCTTTCGAAACATTGGTATCAACGTTTTAAAATAATTATGCAAAAATAAGAATAGAACTTTAAATTTTGTATCATACATATAAATGTGTTTTTAATTTTAGAAATTTGTGAAAATGTTACAAACACTGTGCATAAATCTTAGGAATAAATTTGAAAAAAAAAATTAGATCCATAAGTAACCTTTTTTATACCTTCATGGCAAGTTTCCTTGTCGCTAGGCATATGGCATAAAATGCCCGAAGCACCAGGCATATTGACTTCACCCGGAAATGCAGAAATTTACAAGTACGGAATACTTACTTCTTCTCTGAATACAGATAGAAACTGTGGTACTCAAAAGGCAAAATGTGATTTCCATAGCTCTGAGACAGAAATTCGCATGATAATTGCCTTTCTATTGGTGGTGATGACGTAGGAAAGCTAAGGCTGAAGGCTCTCAATGGTAGAACGGAGGCGTTTGTTATTTCACACTACATACAGAATCTCGATGGATATAACTGCTTGGATATTGAAAACTCTCTTTGAATCTGAACATCTTGAAGCTAGCATGGGCAAACTACAGCAAATTCAACGGGTTTCGGTTCGGGTAAGTATTGCAAAATTTAAGAACAAATTCCGTAAATGTGGTGTTTATTCAGAATGCGAAACTACTGCTATAACTGTTCTTAACTGAAACACAAAGCGAGGAGGACTTTGTAAAACCGAAATAAAAAGGAAAAACAAAGTTTTATCATCACAGCGGATTGAATTTGGACGGCTAATGATTATTAATGGTTTAAAACTGCTATCTCAGTGATGAACGCGAAACTTTAAAGCTGCAGACCATTTGTGAAGTAACAATTTCCTGTAGTTAGTTGAAACAAAATTTGGTTGGGTTAATATATTTTTAATCTTTAAGTGTTGTTGGCGATAGATGAATCAAAATCTCAACTGTTGAAGTCTGTTTGTTAAGCAATACTTCCCTATACAGAGAAACTAATCTGTGGGACACAATATTCTTAGTGATTTAAAATTGCTCTTTGCACGAAGGACCTTGAAACTTGAATGACCAAGGCCAAAATGAAATTGTTTCTAACTCTGAAAGTTGAATCTTTTATTCTTCGCTTTGGAAGCCTTTGTGAGAGGTGAATTCCTGGTCGGAGTTACGAGTTCAGTTGTTTATCAAACTCATTATCATAGATGTGGAGCTTTTGTGGATATACCTTTCAATATAACTACAAATAAATTCAAAAAGTATATTACTTAAGCTAAGACTACGATTAAAGTTCATTTTGATTTGACAAACGTTTTTCTTTTGAAACTAATACCCGTTCAGTGCTAAACGCGTTTGAACTGGGAAAAAGAAAGTGAAACTAAAAATGATGTTAAGAACTGAAACTTTAGTGAGTCGTCTGCGTCCATGTTCGTAGATGAGAAGTATCATCCATATAGGAAAGGAAATAACAGCTCTGAAATGTCATGTAAGGACCTTTGCTATTGCCCTGTCGTTGATAGTCAAGTTCGAATCTTAAATATAGCAAACATTACTTGTGATGGCAAATTGTTTCAAATGCTTTAGAATTGAAATTTTAATGATTTGCTTATTTTTCAGCTATCAGTTGATACTTGTTTCGTGAATTAATACTTCATTTTAAAAGATATTTTCATAAGTGAACGGTGTGCGAATATACGCTTATTGCTGTTGCAGCAGTTCACAAGAAAATTTAGCTGTAAAAAATATATACCAAACAGTCGTGTAAGAATAAGATAGTAGCTGTTTTAAACTAAAAAAATACATTGCAAAATATCCCGTTAATAATACAAGGGTTGCTTTCAGAATTAAGGAATCCAACGCAAAAGCACTGGGTCTGAATTCCATCCTCTTCTGGTATGTATTCAGTCTGCAGATGTAACCTTTGTTTGCTCCATTAAGAGCTGCTACTTGGCGCAAAATACCCCAATCAAAGTAATATTTCTTCCAGCCTCTAAACAGCAGGGGTGTTCTTAGTGACTCAATTCAACTGATTCATTTCATCAGTCCTTTGAATACTAGAGTACTGGCTGTTTCTGTGGGCGGCCTTGAGCGTAAGAAATTCTGCTTATTCTGCTATAACTGACCGGTTTGGTCGCACCTAGCGCGTTCAAGGTCATCCTTGCTTAAAACGGCTAGATCGCGTGTGACTCGTTCTTTCCCTACTGTTCCTAAATTGTTTCACCGCATCAGATGCGACTCCCCTGATATCTTCCCGAAACGTCTTGCATGTGTGAAATGCGTGCATTGTCATCCTACGGATTAACGACTGGAACGCAGTGGGAGCGTTTCAAAACTTAGGGGCAGAGATTTTTAAGGTCGGGTACTTGCAATGTCTAATTCCTTTGTTGTAATCAAAATGCTGCTTCCCCAGTTGCCTTAATTTACAATCTTTTACATGAAAGCTGCTTTTGCATAAATGGGAATCAATTTGTAGTACATTCTTTGTGTTAACAGAGCACGTATTTCAAAGCTTAACCCAATTTGCCTCCGCATAGAAAGGCCATCAAACATTTTTCGCGGGGAAATCAACATTTCTGTTTTCCATATTACGAGTTTTCTCCTTTTCGAGTTTTATACATGCGTGCACAAGTCTTGTAAAACATTGACGAAAAATGGAGAGCGACAGTGATTCAGAGTATCTTTTGAATTTATCTTCCAGCTCCTGCGACAATAGTAGCAGTGAGGGAGAAGAAACTGAGTCAGGGGGAATGTGTGGAATTTCAGAGACTAGGAAATGGTTTAGGAAATATTAATCAATGCTGATAAATCCTTCTCCGCGAATCCCATTCTTGGGAGCCAGTTGATTAACAGCAGATATTTCTGACAAAGAGAACCCTATGGAATTGTTAACTTATATTTTAGTGATAACATGGTAAATCTTATTGTAACTGAAACTAAAAAATATGCTGTTTAATTTCGGAAGGGAAATGGGCTAAAATCATTTTCACGAGCACATCAGTGGACCCCAACAAATGCAGCGGAAATTAGATATTTTTTGCTGTACTGATTTTGCAAGGAAACCGAAGCTTAATTGGTATTGGAGTAGAAAGCCAATATCGAAACTCAGTATTTCTCAAAAGTAATGAGCGAACGAAGGTTCAGTTTACTTATAAAATTTCTTCACTTTTCAAAAACGAAAATTTTGATGAAAGAACTCATCCTCAATGAGTTCTTTTATATATACTTTTATATATTGAGCAAAGACGACTAAAATAATACAAAAAATGCATAAATCAACTAACATGCACAGAACATAATTTTAATTACATTTGCTGTATTTTGTGTGAAGTGTGTGTCCTCCGATATACTTTTTTTTGTAAGTGTTTTACTTTCATGTTTTATTCTACAGCAGATTTTTTATCTTCTTGGGCTCTTTCCGCATTTCCCATACCCGGTGTTTGGGGTTTGAATCGCTGTTTGGTTTGCAACACATGTTCCTGAAGCGTGTCGACTATCTGTAGATACTTCTCTGGCCATCCTTAATGCCATAATATTACACAATGAAAAAGTTTCCTTTAATCCCTATGTTTGGATATATATATATATACGTATATACACGCAAAAGAAACATGTGCATTCATGAAAAGTATCTTGTTGGGTGTATACATCAGCAGTATGAGTGGAAAATACATAGTGATTCAAAGATGTTAAAAATACCGTTAGACCTGCAAAACTTTTACACCTGGTGTTGTTGCTTTATACCATTTGAACTCTTGCTTGAAACATAAAAATTAAGTGCCTTGAACTACTCATGAAAATCGGGCTAAGGTAAAACTTCTTTAAAGCTTTGGATGTGAATAGTATCGCATTCACTTACTTGTGCGAGGAATTGCTAGAATTAAATCAGAGAAGATTAAACATGCGTTTCCATTGTCCTACAAAAACAGCAAAATTTCAAACATGCTCATTTTTCATGTATGCTCAGTGTAAGGGAGAAAACAGTTGGGAATCCTTTCGATGAGTTTCAGCTCGACTCCTTGAAATTGCATTTCTTGCACTTACACATTGATTTCTTTCACCAAACAGTGGAACATTTACTGACTAGACTGATGAGCGCTACCGTCAGAACAACTCAAACGTCACGTAGTGTAGGAGAACCTCAAATTTAAAAAGTTAAATTTTTCAAAGGCTTAGCGGTACTATTGCCCATTTTCTTGTTAGATGGACAAATAAATGTTTTAGCTGATCATGTATAGGTTTAAGTACTACGTTTTATATACAAGAAAACTTTTTTTAATTAATGAACGTATTGGAAGGATGAAACTAAATGGTCGGATTGCGCCATTGGGCGAATTAGGAACACAAGTGTTGTATTGTAAAGATAATGAAAGTGAAGTTCTTTGTGAATAAGACAGCTCTTAGTGAAGCGAAAGTCACTCGGCAAGAGTCTTATACAGGAATTTTAAAAACCAAAAAAGGGCGAGTGGGGACGTTGGGCATTTGATTGAAGGAAACTTTTGGGAGGTTGAAACTTTTTACAGTAAATATTTAGGTTGGAAACCTAGGTTAAAAATGGGAAAACTTCAACGCCTGTAGAACTATTAAATGTTTATAGTTAAGAATGTTTAAAACCAGGAATCAATTCTAAAAAGCTACACGTTTTTGTTTTACCTTTGGTCTCTCCTTTGTAGTCCCTTATTTATAAATGCCCACCTAAACAAATCAAACGCCACTGATTATTACTAATATATAGCTCCGTAGAGCACTGCACCGTGCGTTGGACACACGATAAGAGTATCTTCCCATGATTTTAACTATTGGCAAAAGTGGAGTACAATCTGACACTGAAGAGTCCAAACACAGCACATTGTTCTTCAAAAAAGAAAACATTTAGGAGTTCAACGTCACCTACTTCAAAAACCACTTCTGAAATACAAAGGAGAGTGGGTCGAACATCGAGTAAAGCAGTATTTCACGATGGATGCTTCGCAATTAAGAGAGTTGAGTTTCATTACACTCTCAATAAGATTTCATATGAAAAAATCTGGCACACGGAAATACTTCTCCATTAAGCATTCCATTTTAAACTTAGAATCTGGAAAAGTGAAAATGAGCTGTTCTTAGGACAACCGATGCAGAGATTCAACACACCACTGAAATGTTTTCAGTGGTTTACATTGAAATATCACACTGCAAAGACGGTATTTGTCCAGTTTGTAGTGTGGAAGTTAATCAGCATGCACCTCCTGTATGAAAGATGAGAATGTCATACCCGGACGGCAGCTTAAACGTCTGCAATTATGTTACAAATATTTTTTAATGCAAAAACTGAATTTTAGAAAATTTCTGAGGCTTAAATTCCCTAAAATCACAAATTCCTGAACAAACATATTGCTCTCACAATTTATTTTGAAAAATGTTGTACATATCTTGGAAAATTTAAATTCAGAATTGTATGGTTGAAAATAATATTAAGTTTCTACATCACTTGTAATTGTATAACGACACGGTTAAGCAGATTAAAGTAAATAAAATGTCTAAGAGTAACACAAAAAGAAAGGAAAGCATATTTTCTACAAATTCAATTTTAGATAAAAATATGCAGAGGTACAAATCCGAATTGCTACTATGTCTCCATAAGTAAACATTCAACTTCGTTTGGGTCTGTCACGTGATATGAAACCAGAGACGATAAAAGCAGAACCAAAGAGAGATTTAATCATGAAAAAAGAGTGGACTACCTCGTCCGCCGGTTCGATTCACTAGGGCATCTTTTTCCATTTGCGCGTTCTTCTGTTGCTGTTTTTGGAGTTAACCAGTTGTCATTAGTCTCTATGAGAAATTTACTTCTGGGGTTTCTTCTTTATGGAGCAATAATGCACTCCAAAGAATTCTGCCAAACGGAAATACTTCTTTGGTTAGGTATTCGATCCTAAATTTGTCACCCGGATGACATGATACACCTTAGACCTCAGAGAGACCACAAAGCCAGACCAAACGCTCTCAGAACTGGAGTTTCCCACTGATTTCATACAGAAAGAAAGCTCAAGAAGCTCGATTGGTACATTTTTGGATACGAATATAAAACAGCACGCAAACCACGTATGAAACATGAGAACATGATACCCTGTCTGCAGGTAAAATATCTTTAATGCTCTTATACATTTTTTTTAATACGAAAGCGGCATTTCTGTCTTAATTTGACTATAGAAACCGTCATAAATAATACTACAAGCATGCAAATAACATTGCATGATGAGGGGGGGGTTACCCATGAAATACTCCTTCCCAGGCTCTTAGACTGTCTAAGGTGTGCCCTGGCCTCTGCGCAGATATACTACATGAGTAAAACAAAACCCAAACGTTTTAACCGCGTAAAACATTAGAACGCAAGGCGAAACTGTGTGAATATAACGCAGCACAAGCAAAACAGAATTGATCACCTTAATTTATTTATGTACATATTATTACGGAGCACATCACTCTATCCAGAGCACAAACTTACTGACATATACCGAAAACACAGGAAACAGGAAACATCGCGACTGTGGGAAAACTACGATTACGGGCGAAATTTTCGCTCCGTCTACCTTTTTGAATAATTTTTTCCCCGTCTTGATCCTGAAATACAAATACAGTCAAATCTGTGATAGTGAATATTCGGCTATAGTGAACCGAAATCATTGGTCCCGACCTGCAACATCAGAAATGTATATTAAAATATTCGTTTATACTGAATCTTCAATTTCGGTTAGGGTGAACCTAGAAAATAGAACTGCAAAAAGAAGAATGTACTTCTAGCATGAAATTGCAACTTATTTCAAAACAAACTTTCTTTTAAAATCTTGAAGGAATATGTTGAGAACAATATTGTTGGCCTACTACTCCTTATGCGCACTGAAAGACAAAGGTAGGATTAAAAACTTCAGCAACAGCAAGCTGGTGTTCTTGCCTGCTAACGTCACGTCAGTCCTCTAACTCATGAATCAAGGTGTGATTCGCAGCTTTAGAACCTATTACAGAAGGGAAGTAACGCTTCATTTAATCCGAAACTTGGAAACACAGCACTCATCAGTAAATGTTCTGAATGCTGTACGGTTTGGAAAAAGCGTGGAGGAGTGCGTTAGCTGTCACTCTAAAGAAATATTTCCGGAAGTCATGTTTGGTTACTGGACGTAGCGCATTCGAAGAAGAGGATGGTGTGACTCTCAAGGACATGCTTAAACTTACCGGTGCGAATTCCACTTAAGCTGGTGATTTTATCGATGCTGACTGTGACGTTATAATGAAAGAAATCCTGTTATAACGAAAGAAATTCCGGATGAACTATTGCCGAGGATGTGAAATGCGGTTCCAACACGGAAGAAAACGAATCTGAAGATGACGAGGACGATAAGGAAAAGCATTTTCCTACAGTGAAAGACGTGTTGGAGGGTGTCAGGAATGTTCTAAAGTTCGGAGAATGTATGGAAAATGTAGAATCGAGTGTACCGAAACCACAGACTGTAGAAAAGGATATAAAGTAAATATTTATTAAAACTGTTTGCGGCAAGCAGCGGCACATGATGGACTGTTTTCATGTTAATTAAGGTAATGTAAAATTAATTTTGTTTACTTAATTTAATGAATATACTCTACGTACCAAAATATTATTTTTTAGATACATATGTACATATTTTATTTTCTTGTCACCATTCCACTAGTTCATGTTAAGGGAAGACACTTCTGATTTAGTGAACGTCGGACATAGTGAACGAAAAATACGTGTCCGCAGAGGTTCACTATAAGCGGAGATGACTGTATTTAGGCAATAAAGTTATACACTATGTACCAACAAGCAATTGGACACCTGTGATAGCAAAGGAAAACGAAGTTTATTCACCTTCAATAGTTGGTGGAGCCTCCACTAGCGGCGATTACAGCTGCGACCCTCCGGGGCATATTCTCAACCAGGCGTTGTACGACGGCTAGCGGTTTTTCTTCCACTCGGCTTGGAGAAGACAGGTCAGTTCCTTCACAAATTTCGGACGGTGGGGGCACACCTTACGTCGACGCTCCAAATCACCCCAGAGGTGCTCGATAAAGTTAAGGTCCGGGCTGTGCGAAGGCCAGTCCTTTCGATTAACTCCATTGCCACCATACCAAGCCATGGTGGACCTCGCAACATGATAGGTGGCATTGTCATCCTGAAAGTAAAATGGGGCTATTTCATAAAACTGCCACAACGTAGGAAGCGCATTGTCATCCAAAATAGAGCAGTAGGTCTCGGCGTTGGGTCTACGAGGAATTGCGACCAATGGTCCCGTGCCGTACCAGGAGAAACACCCCCATCACATAATTCCACCGCCGCCGAACTGCACAGTTGGCACAATACATTCCGGTAGGAGGCGTTCTCCAGGCAGAAGCCAAACCCAGACCCTGTCATCTGAACGGTAGAGGGTGAACCTTGATTCGTCGCTCCAGAGAACCTGTTTCCACTGTTCAACGGTGCACTGTCGACGTTCTTTGCACCACGCTAGCCGAGCAGAGCTATTAGACTTGGTGATCAAAGGCTTGTGAGCGGCAGCACGTCCATGATAACTGAACAGATGGGCTTCCTTACGGATGGTATTCATCGGAAGAACACTCCCGGATTCCGGTTGAAACTCCTCGCGGATATGGCCCGTCGATTTGGTGCGGTTCTTCCGAATTTCTTTGGCCAGCACTCGTCGGTCTCTAACTCCCAGTTTTGTGGGTTTTCCGGGTCGGGGCACATTCCGACAGTCACCTCTCATCCTCCACTTGCCAATCACGTAGGTCACTGTCGATTTTAGGTACTTCAATTCGCTGGATATGTCACGTATGGATCGGCCATTTCTGTAATACCCGACGATTACACCTTTCTTGAAATCAGAGAGCTCCGAACTGCGTGGCATCTTGCATGCGACTGGTTGCGCTGTTGTTTCCCTAACGATATTTAACGGCGGCGGCCGTGACGCGTGTCAGGACCGCTGATATCGTCGATTTCAGGCGTGTCCAATTACTTGTTGGTAGATAGTGTATATGTTATGGGCTCGGTCTTCGCCGCACCAACATTTTACCCCCGAGACGCTACTGAATAAGAATCATGTCGAAAGTTCTTCAGATAGAATCTTAAAATATAAGTTAAAATTATTTTTACATGTAGGGAGAAATTCTTTACGATTTCAAACGTTACCCATGGAATGACATTTGAACACTACATGTAAAAAGGTTACCAGAAAGCCTAAAAAAACTTTTTTTTTTGATAAATGTATAAGAAAAAGAGGGTAATTTGTTATTTAAAATTGGCTTCACAAAGACGACAAACTTTTTTTTCCGCACAATGATATATTGGGCAGAGGGAATTAATTTCTTAAAGCTGTCTTTCAATGAGTCTTAGGGTTCATCTTCTGCGATCGATGGCGTAAGAAATCCCTCCTTAAGCGTAGCTTTTACGCCATGAGGGACTGTTTCAGTAGTTGCCGTCAGCAAGGCACTGCTGACTACATCCTATTCAGAATGGAAGCGGTCTCTCGTTGGCTCCATAATGAAAGGCAAGATACGCACTCTTCCGTTTTAACCATTCACGTTGTTTGGGGGTAGAGCTCAGTCTTTAGTGGAGTTTTTATACCTCAAATTAAGGGGTTCTCTGCGAATGTACACATTTGCTCTTCAAAAAATGAACATACAGTAGGATTTAAGATGATTTATTGAATACAATATTCCAATCTCACTTTTGGCAGCATTCTATGATTTCTATTTGGCATATATATTTTAAAAAGTCGGCCATAAATGAGATTTCGTTTCTTCCAGACAGAAACACTGCTTAGCTAACTTATTACGCCATCTAGCGCCAAAATGGAATACTTTCGAGTCAGAAACATTACAATTTAAAAAAATGTCTAACAATGTTTTCGGAATAATAACTTTGGCATATATTAGACATGGATCTTTTTTATTTGTGCTCAAAATTTCAAACTCTAGTAAGTAATAGTCTTGGAGAAAATGTGTGCAAAAGATTTTAAATTTAAGATATAGGATGAAATTTCGATTTACTCATTCAAAGACAGCTTTTAACCACTCTGCTAAGGAAACCCAGAGTCACGTGGGCAATGTTAGTTGACGATTTAAATATAGGTGATGATATGTTCTGGGCATACATAAGTTTCTTTGAGGTAAAAGATGCTATTTTGTATACAAATTTAAAGTTACTAGCAACCGTGGTTGTTCTTTCCGCCAATTACAAGAGTTTGTGGTCTGACGGAGATTTTCGAATTTATTAAGCTCGGTGGAAAATCAGATATTTATTAGTTAGCTGGCATTTTGTTATCAGAAGGTTACTTTATTCTTAACTTATACCGAAGAGACAAAATATCAACCAGCGCGCGTTTTTGCATTTCAAAACCAACTGCTAGTAAACAACGGCCTTGTGAAGATCTTGAAGCTGTATAAACAACACGAGACACTGAGCTGAGTTAATTATTTTGTTGCTATTCTCGAGGTGAGAAAGACAGGTGACATAAGGAGCTTTGAAAGAGGCCAAAATGTTATGACCAGAAGACTGGGTGAGGGTATTTTGAAGATTTTAAGTTTTGTGGTTCGCGCATAGTGAGTCGTAGTCAGTAACTTCAAAAAATAATCCGAGCAGGGGAAGGACAAAGTGTGGGCCGACAATGGTTTATCTATGTTTGGTGTAAGTGAAGGATAACAAAAGGCGAAACTCGCCGGTTATTTGAATGCTCATGAATTTAGCAATGCGCTGCAATACACAGTACCGTGATCCCAGCTGAATATGGTACTGCGTAGCCTCCAGCAGGATCACTAAATATATAGTTATAATAATCAAAGTCGCATTTACCGTTAATAAGAACTTCATTTTTTTTTATTTTAATCATAAATTCCAATAACTTAGGAAAATTTATTATACGCTGTACTTTGTTGTGCATATTTTTAATTGTGTAGGGAAAGGTAATGACAACACAAATGCAAAAGCGAGACCGTGGACTAGAATATTGCCTCTGGGTATTTAGGTCAGGTAGTTATTTCTCCGAAATGTACTAGTAAACTATAAAATAATCTCTGGACAAAAGGTATTATAATACAGAATTCAGACCACAATGCGCTGAGCTTGTTCTCTTTTTTAAATCACGAATCGAGAAGAAAGTTACGCTTTAAATCAGAATGTGACATTTAGTTTGTAAGTAAAGAAGAAGCGTTAGAAAATGTAATCAGAATCGATTTTCGCTCGGAGATATTATTTACTAAGAGAAAATGACAAACAATGATGCTATTAATATCTTGTTACTTAAGCAATGGTTTTAGAGCCGCTCATTAGCGGGCTTTGTTCACCTCAGGTACATTTCTTATATACACAAATCGTATGTATCTGTGTATATTTGATCGCATCATATAAATATTATATTTCATTTGATTAAGCATTTACGGATGACAAGCAAAATAATTTCACACCTAAAGTGTTTCTTTACAGAATCAAATATAACTAGTATTGTGCGATTTCTCCAACTATTCGACCTAAGGCCGGTAAATATTCGGTCCGATAATTAGCGTTCAGGTGTGTGACCTAATGAATCCAACATATTATCCGAATTTCAACTAATACGTTGTGTGATAACTCTCTCAACTTCGTAAATCTTTTGCCTGTCCTTTGTTTAAAGCTCGTAAACACCTGCTGTTTTGCAATTGTTGTATGACATTACAAATCCTAGTGAAAGGTTTCCTTAAGATGTTATCTAAAATAGCTGAACTACAATTCTTTACATAATAATATATATATTTAAATTATTTTTCAAAAAATTAACTGACATTTTTGTTAATGCAAAGAAAAAAAAATGAACTGCAACCATAATTTCGTTATGCACTATGTGAGCAAAATTAGTTGGACACTGTAAGCACATCAATAGTGGGATGTCCTCGAGGTGCAGAGATTCTACGTAATCCATAGACGTGCGAATAGTCCTCGAGGACTATTCGCACGTCTATGGATTACGGAGAACCTGAAGTTTCTCATTTCCGCGTTGAGTACATTAACCAGCTCTGTCAGTGAAAAAGGCCGTATTGGTTTTGACCTTACCCGAAGTTCAAAACCAGCCACGCCATTGTAAACTTAGTAACTTGGTTTGACCTTACCCGAAGTTATTTCCCCACACCACCCCATTGTAAACTTGGAAACATGACAAATGATACTGTCGTCTTGGAACAAGCAATCGTCGTATACGTAGAACTACAATGCTGGTCACCAAAAATGCAAAACCAAGAAGGACACGAGATAGCAAAGCAAGATTTACTGAACACATAACAACAGATACAAAGATGAAACGATTGAGATTACAGGCCCGTGCGACTTGCGGAACACGCAGGCATCAATAGTTCGTGTGGCCCCTATGGCTGGTAATAAAGGCCGCTACACGCCGCGGCATCGAACGAAAGAGGCTTTGGATGTAGGCTTGGGGTATGTCGGTCCAGGTTGCTTCCACACGTTGCCACAGTTCTTCTAGCGTAGCCGCAGGTGGTGCTTGCGGGGTCACTCGGTTGCCGATCAGCGACAAGACGTGTTCGATGGGCGACATATCAGGAGAACAGGCTGGCCACGGCAGCAGTGACACCTGGTGGGCCGTAAAGAATTGTTGCACAATGCGTGCCACTTGCGGGCGCGCATTGTCCTGTTGAAAGGTGGTAGCTGGCAGGTCCTGTCGGTAAGGGAGAACCACAGGTTCCAAAACATCGGAGATGTAGTGGTGGCTGTTGAGTGTACCGGCGATGCGTACCAGAGGGATGCGGGTGTCATATCCAATTGCGCCCAAATCATAACGCCAGGCGACGGACCGGTATGGCGATGCATAATGCAGATGTCATACACTCTCTCGCCGCGATGCCGCCACACGCGGATCCGACCACCGTGGCTTTGCAGGCAAAAGCGGGATTCCTCGGAGAAGTCAATGCTGTGCCATTCCGTAGTCCAGGTGCGGCGTTCAACGGTCCACTGCCGCCGCATTCGCTGGTGGTGTAACGTCAATGGTAGTCGAAGCAATTGGCGCTGTGCGACAAGTCCCCGCTCCTGCAGACGACGTCGAACGGTACGTGCTGACCCATGTTGTTGCGCAACACACCTTAATTCTTTTGCTAACGTTCGTGATGTGGCGGTGCGAGCAGTCAATTCCCACCGCACAACATGCCGGTCCTCTCATTCGGTGGTGTTCCGTGGCCGTGGCAATCGCTCACGTCGGTCCGTCAGTCCCTTCTGCACACACCGAATCCATACTCGACTCACTGTGGCTGCATGTCGTACTACACGGGCGCCGATGTCTCGATACGATAAACCGCTTATTATTAATTATTATTTAATTAGCAGTTTAAAACGTAGTATTTAATTAGTCACACAGACGGTATGGAATACCTATTCACTGAAAACCATAAATACCATTTTCTACTTCGCATTTATTTGTAACAGCAAATAGTTTAACATATTTCAAGACATTCTTTCAGAAAAAAAAGGGAAAAAAATGTTTAGACACCACTGCGCATTATCGTTCACACTAATGGATATATGAGAGAAGGAGCTCAGCTGATTCCCGGTTTTCAGAGATATAACTTGTGTGTTCTATGAATTATAATTCGCGTAAATTTGAGTCTTTCTGTTTTAAGGACCTGCTTGAATTAATTATACAAAGCCTGGTGAAAGGCGTCTTACTACGAAATGATAATACATCCAAACGTAGAGTCAAGTCTTCAAATCAAATTTTAATATAATTTCTTAAAAAAATAATAAACCGTAAGCTATTTTTAAAGTAAAAGGCGATATATTTAAATTTGTTGGTGGAGAATCATATATAGTTGTAACCTTTAATTTCAAGTGCCCCTTTTAATTACGAACGTTGAAAACTTAAAGGGCAGAAAGAACTTTAATAAGGATTCTTCATAAAAACAAAAGTGTCCAGTCATATCGTAAAGAATTCCACAGGTGAACCTCGCGCATGTAGAAAAAATTACATTAGTGTTTAAGGAATTTGCAAAGCCTAATGTCTTATTTTGAAGGTATTTTACCTAATTTAATAAAAGCTATCTTTGTGCAAAATTCAAAAATGGCACGTTACGCACACGCATTTTATGTAAGATTATGTATCTGACATTTTGTTCTTACACCAAATTATATTATTCATACTCTAAAACAGATTTATGATATGCAAAAATTTATTTTTAATATTTTAATTTCGGACGCGTCCGTGCTCGAACGTGAATAGATGTATTCGTGCTTGAACATAATGGGATTAGTGTTACTCTTAAAGGAAACGTAAATATTAGCGATATGGTTTCACATAGCAAAAATTCATCGGTACTGCATAAGATTGTGTTTTTCTCCGCTTGTTTCGGAAAAAAGAATAGCACGAAGGAATTTACTTGATCTTGAATATTAGAAACTTTCGATGACTGGGCACGATTGAATTTTTAAAATGTAGTTTTCTTGAAATGCAATTTTTCTTGAAATTATTTTCGCAGAAGTACCCGTCGGAAGGATGCTATACGAATATCTACTTCTGAATAAACGAAATCCATAAAAAAAATATAAATGAAAAAAGAGATTCTTTGAAATATCAGTTTTAACATATATTTTGCGAAAATATAAAAGCTACAGCACACGTAATGCAATATCACACAATATTAAAAATAAGAACAAAAAAAAGGAGGATTATTTTTGCTTGTATGAAAACTGACTGAATTTTGAATGTTTCTGTATAAGGCACACAGCATTTCTGTAAACAAATAATGTCGGAACAATTGAATCGTGCATTAATTTCACAATTTTCAGCCATTGTATTAATAACGGGGAAAATTAATGGTAATGAGGCATAAGTATGATAACCTCTGTATTTCGCTGATTAATTTATATTCAGTGACGTACTTCCTGTTCATATGTTTACCAGCCTGTCATCAAGCATATAGCAAAAGACTGCAAACGAACCTGTGAACAAGAGAGAAAATTGAAAGCTATGTCTACTATACTGTTCACTTCATATCATGCAAGTTACTGAAGGGCCATTAATGAAATTTGAATGCCTTGTAGTGTATTGTAACGTACCTCAGCATAATTCCGGTTGAATAAAAAAATGCATCTGTCGGGGATGTACGAGGCATAATTCTCTCATGCCGAAAGACAGTCTGAAAAATATGTCCTCAAAGTAATACCGAATAGTTTTACGCTGAAGTCGAATAGTTTTACGCTCATCTTTAACAGTAGGATTCTTCAGCCCTAAGCGATTCAATTCCTATCCGTGCTTATCGAAGGAAACATATTTACCTTATCCCAGATAGATGTGATAAAGCGTGTGTACATGATATTTCCCAATTATCTTCAAAGTAGTGCCCCAGATCTTCCTTTAAAACAGGGATGATTTTGAGGTTTTGTGAGCCACGCATCAGAGTCGGCGATTTTGTATTCACAAATCCCAGGTCCTAATTACCGTTTATCATTACAGCGCTGGTTATGTGGGTTTAATAAAAAGCAGACTCCATGCCGCTGCTTTTGATATGTTTACATGTATATTTCAGTTTTAATCTGATGCGCGGCTCACATAACCTCAAAATCATCCCTGTTTACATCTATATTCCAGTTTTTATGTTTTATGTTTGAAATTAAAAGGAAAGCCTTTTATGTAATGCTATATTTTTCTTGAAGGTAAGTTTTAGAGTATCATAGCACTTTATGTACTTTCCCATGATGTACATCTTCATATTTTTTGATAACGCACTTATATAATACAATATACAATTAAGTATTGCACGCATTTAAAACTTACAGTTATATGAAAATGCAATACACCATGAGGAATCGAACACATTGGTTGTAAAGCGATTCTCCCTATCAGATGTAAGAAAAAGAATAAAACACATGGCATATATGAAAGCAAGTAAGATGGTTATAACAGAAGCACCACTGTTAGCAGCATGCTGGAAACTACAATTTACGTCTCCAATCAGATTCAACTCCAATCTTTGAACAAAAATAAAGAGAAGAGAACTGATCATTGTATTATCGTGAATCATAAGTGTAACCAACTTGATAGAATGAACAACTTGTTTAAAATATAAATTTTAGTTCTTAATATCCTGTGTGTTGTAGAAAACGAGAAATCAGATTTGTTCGCAATTGATCACGCATGAATTCAAAACAAAATGTTATTCATATTTTATTCGTTTGTTTCATATTTTATTCGTTTGGTTCATATTTTATTCGTTTAGTTCATATTTTATTCATTTGGTTAACCTCCACAGATTGTGAGGATGGCTCAATGTCGGATCCGTGTACAATACAAGCAGTGAACAAGTTCGAGGGAGGACCTGTAATCATCCTGAGAGATTCCGGTTGGTCAAATCACCGTATCGTCATTAATTTTAATCGAAGTAACGTAGCAATCGGACGAAGTTATCGCCGTTGGATCGAGTATTTCCTATGCCAGCAGCACGCGCGCAGATGACGGCCGAATCAGAAAAACGAGAATTGAGTGTTTGGGAGAACCTGATAAATTGAACCTAATTCATTGTTCTGAAGCACCCGTTGACACGTTGCGGCATCTAGATATACGGAAGTGGACATCCGAGCCTATGTAAGACGACCTACGTCATGGAGACTATTGTAGATGTAGCTGCTTCGCAGACTACCATTCTTCAGAGAGAAGCGCAGGCACCGGTTGGTGTGGTGTCCGTCCCGAGCAAAATGAGATAGTGTCCTGTAGCATCGTGTTGTCTTCAGTGATGACTTACAGTTTCCACTTGGCGTCAATAATCAGCAAGTACTTGTCTGGAGATGAGCCCACCAGCTCACGGATCCTGCCTGAACCGCCGAAAGGCACACAACTTACATACCCGGAGTGAATGTCCGGCGGCCATTTCCTACTATAAACGGGCATACATTTTTTTGTCCTCCAAACCACCTTCACTGCTCAAGGGTACATTCTACGACCTGCTCTGTTTCTATTCCTGTGGCAGCATCAACGAAAGAAATTTTAACATAATACTGCTTGGGCACACACACAGCACGGCTATCCCATTCCTGTCTCCGTAACGTCGACACCTTTCCATGGCCATCCCGAAACCCAGGCCTCTTACCGATCAAACATGTTTAAGACATGAATCAACGCCACCTATTTCCATCCCGGAATGTCGGCAAGCTGATGAACAGTTTCAACATCACCTTCCATACTATACCTCAGGACAGCGTCCGTGAACTGTCAGCGTCTATGCCACGCTGGGGAACCGTGCGTATCCGAGACAAAAGTTGCGCTACAACGTACTTACTTGCAAAATTCGTGTTGCTGCTTTATCCGAAAAAATGGCCTAATTGGTCAAGAATATGAATTGCAATCATTTCCTGTCCTGTACATGTGCAATGCACCTATCAATTTTTATATCGTGTTGGATAATTCCTTCTGCCTGTGTTTTTCTTTCCTTTTTTTCCGGAGAAATGCTACTTTATAGCAGAATAAGAAAACTGAATTGAGCGTTTAATTCTTGCGAGTTAAAAAGTGGCACGCAAAACGGAGTCTTAGCATTTTTTATTTTTGATGTAAAATTCGGTTGACAAATTTCTTGTTTCTTGTATATAACTCCTTTGAAAATAAATTTTGCTTAATTGATTAATATCTGCATGCTAGAATTATCTTTCATTTTTTATAGAAGGATTAATTATTATTCCATATTCAAAATTAAATTATTTACTACTCTACAAATGTATCACGTGTAAAACTTATGATTGAGCTTAGGCATGATTAAGTGGTAAATACCATACTTTACTAATCCTGACGTTCCTCAGTCGTGCTCTCATTCGGTTTCTAAACAGGTGTTAAATACTATGATATCGCTTACTAACCACAGATCTTGAGCAATAAACCTATTGGATTTGCTCTCTTGAGATAAGAAAAAAATTCCAAATTTATGGCATAATGTGTGTCCTCTCTTTAACTTATCGGGGAAAACAGGAATATCCGTGGTAATGATTCTAAGTGATTCTTAGAAGTGCAATTATTGGGAAGACTGTTGATCGGAACGGATTAACACTGCTTTGCAATTCATGTCTAAACAATACAGACAGAACGTTACAGAACCGGAAGAATGCCTTTTTATACAAAACCCACTGAAGGGCGTAAAATCACAAAATAATACCACATACCACAAGAAATCTATGATGTAACCATATATGAAACTTATTTTAAGAATAAAACACTACAAGTGTTGGCTACTTCACGTTACAACACATTTATTTGTTTGCAACTGATGAAATAATCAAAATTTTGACGGTACATGATTTCATTGAACTATATAAGATAAACTCCGAAATACCAACCACAATGAATGTTTATCAGAAATGGTCCTGTTTAATTCACCGGAACTAAAACAATGCAACATTGCAATTGATCAGTTACTTCACTTTGATATCCACTAGATTAACATCCACATTTAACAGTTCTTAGAGTACGTACTACCAGAACGTCACTAACAGGACGACGCCATATCCAGGTTCACAAGAAAGGCCAGTTTCGCGGTTTTATGGTAATCTCCCCACACCCTCTGCCGACTAGCAGTGCAAAATTATCTAATCTCTCAGTCATATAACTTTCTTAGTTGTTTTACTGGCGATTCAGGTTGTTCTGAGAGCAGGCGATGCATTAGTCTAGTTTCTTTTACTAGTTAGGATCATGTCTTCTTTTCACATGGGGAGCTTCCGGTTTTGACGGATTCAAGAGCAGGTGCTCCTCAATGGAAGAACAGATATTCCGTCAATTCTCCTAACACCACGCCTGTAAAATACTTTAGGCTCCACTTTCCGGACGGATTTATGTCTATTGCATATAGATCATCCCATTGTCTTCCAATCGGTCAACGCCAGTCCAGATGTTTGCTTTGAATAATTGACGTTCCTTCTAAAATAAATCGTGACTTCCTCTACACCAGCACATTTTATTAGACCGCTCCCAATTTCAAGTTGATCTCAAGTTTTTCTTATATTTTCATAAGATACTGCAGCACAATAATCTGGACGCAGTTTATAAACAAGACAAGCTGTCATTTTCTGATGTATCCTGCACGTGTGCAAATATTGAGAAGAACTGTCTCTGACTGTCTTCCACAAATTAGAATTTTTTGGCCAAGCTGCGTATGAAGCAGACGAACTTTTTGCTGCTTCCGGTATACGGTGGTTGGTCAATAAGCTGTGGGAACCATGATCATATACGATAATAACATGCGTGTGTAGGTTACACTGAAAAATAAAATCCATTTGGATTATCGTGTGTCTTTTTTTCCATATATTCTCTTGGTTGTATGTGAGTGTAATACAAGTTCTGATCATCAGCGTTTGGTACAAGCAGTCGGTGAAATATGTGAGCTGTTGCACTTCCAAAGGGGACAGACAGCTGAATGGGCCCGTTCAGCATGTGCGTCTCATATCATAACAGTCAAGACTGTGTACATAGATCATCATAAGACTTCATCGACGAAGAATAATAATGTTCGAAGGCCTGTGTTTAATGAGAGGCACAATAAAACGCTAAAAAAGATTTTGTCTAAGTAACGCAGAACTATTTGAGAAAAAAGTTGCAGAACTCGATATCCACTTAGAAGATGATGTTCCCACAAATAAATATTCGCAGAAATCTAGAAGAGGCCAATATTCATGGATGAGCTGCAATTGCTAAATATTTAATAACCGAAACCAACTTTATTATGCGAAAAAAGTTGGTGTCATGAGCTTAAAACTTGGATAACTGATTACTCGTGACGTGTTATATTTTCCAATGAGCCCTCATTTACGTTCTTCACCACGGTACCTGCAGTCCCTTCATGGGCAACCCTCAAGAAAGCATACAATTTAGAATTTCCGGCTCCAATAGCTAAATATGAGGCGAAGTTGGGATGACTTGGGCCGCCATATCTTGCTATTCTGCTGGCTCCATTATTAGCATACATTGTTGAGCTAGCACCTGCGAGTAGTTGCATATTTTACGTAATTATATGCATTCTGTGTCCCAAATTGTGTTTCCGAACATTGGTGCCATTTTGTACGATGAAAATGTGTCCATTCCTTCATCCAGAATAGTTTAATTTTGGTTTGATGAGAACCATGATGTACTTCAAATCTGTCCTAGTCAGCTCAATCCCTTTACTTGAATATCATTGAACCAATGTGGATAATTCAGAGAGCCGAGTGCGAAGCTGATTCTTTCCTCCAAAGTCTGTGAAGCAAATCGCTGATGTACTGTTGGCAGAATGGTAAAACATTCCACTGAGGACTACTAAAAAGGTATATGAATCTATTCCAAGTAGGTTCGCAGCTGCATGAAAGACAAATGGCGGTCCAACACCTTATTAGTAAAGAAATGTTGCCTATTTTCAAGGTGTTCAGAATATTTTGTGCTACCCGTGTATGTTTTTACATTTCGATGCGTACTTAAAAATACGCTTGGGTCACCATGCACTGCTTTCCGCAGACCTGAATGAAACTGATAATCTACGCACATCTGTTGGCTTTTGGATTATATTTATATGTTCTGAGCAATGACTGCACAGCGTTTGCATAATTCTAAATGCATCCTCCTAAAAATCACACTGTAAATCCTAGACATATCTCTACGATACTGATGGTGTTCACTTAGAAAATGCACATAGATCGCCAGAATTGAAGATGGAGACGAAATTTATACAAATAATCATGCAAAACGTAACACCGTGAAAAAAATAAAAGTTAATCAATTAATATCGCGCGATGTAATTCCGAGTCTGTTTTGAATCAGTGTAATGCATATTAGGATTAAAAGAAAACCAAAAGCACCAAGCATACAAAAATAAAATTTTGGAAAGATACTATTATATGTTTTGTTTTTTATTTTACTTCCCCTATAGGTGATGAATAAACAAAACAGAAAGGTACGAACCTCGAAATACCATTTATTTTTTAGTTCGTTTTCGTTAGAATGGGATAAGGGGCAATGTGCTTTGTCTTTGAGAACAAAACACAAGTGCAGTTCGAGGAACTGATGTGCAGAAGAAATATTTCTATATCACATGGTGAATATCATTACACAGCATTCTATCTTTGAATTGAACACATATGCAATGAACAGGTAACGGGATGAATTTCAATGTCTTTAAAAGCAGAAATTCCACGGGACAAACGCGCAGGTTTTACAAAGAAGCAGAATTCAATCTCTGTTGATATGTTTATAAACACTAATGTTGCTCTTGTCTTCTTTGGTTTACACTTGAGGTAGTTAACCAGGTAGCATGCCCTAATGACAGAAAAGTAAACATAATTCCATCTAAACACTACGCACTTCTTGACAATTCTAATTTATTAGTTTCGTTCTTCTAAAGTGGAGAACGAAATGCATCTCGCAAAATTTATCTGCCAATCTCAGAGAAATGATGCGGGAAATTACGCAATACGGAATGTAATAGGAATTGAGAGAAGAAACGGCAAAAGTGCATATTATTTTGAGGGTAGCTTTAGGTAGAATAACCAAATATTAAGTTCTGTCACATTATGGTCATTATAAGTTCCTTGCATTTTTTTCATAATTACATAAGAAATGCCAAAAATATATGTCATAACCCCTATCAAAACTGACATTTCTATTTTTCTTATTTCATGTTTACTGATACTTTATATAAATAATACGTTTAGTGGATTCTTTAAAAATTCACTCATGTATTTGTGCCTGTGGTACATATAGCTGTAGATTAAAAATTCTGTGGATGATTTTGAAATTTTTAGTTCATTATTCATAAAAACGTATATATATATATATGGCTCTGAAATCCTGCGGTATTGAAGATGAGGTGCATTTCACCAGCCCCCACCACGGAATTTTTAAATTTTTCAGACACCATTCGTTTGTACCACGTATGAACCGGAATGAACTCGGTTTTTTTCGTTTGAACCGCAAAAGTTTTGGAGATATTTAAAAAACAAAGTGGGGGGGGCTGGTGAAACGATAGCCCCCCCACCAAGGAATTTTTAAATTTTTTTTTGCACCATTCGTTTGTACCACGTATGAACCGGAATGAACTCAATTTTTTTCATTTGAACCGCAATAGTTTTTGAGTTATTTAAAAAACAAAGTGGGAGGGGGGGGGGCTGGTGAAATGGTACCCCCAAAAAATAGATATTTCAAATTTCAGCATAGCCATTCGTTAATAAATCGTATAAACCGGAATGAACTCCATTTTCATTGTTTGAACCACAACAGTTTTTGAGATATTTAACAAATAATATTGAGAATTTGCATATAAATGTAGGAGGCCGACCATTTCACCAGCCCCCCACCATGGAAATTCAAAATTTCGAAATAGCCATTCGTTACTAAATCGTATGAACCGGAATGAACTCCATTTCTGTCGTTTGAACCGCAATAGTTTTTGAGATATTTAAAAAATAATATTGAGAATTTGCATATATACAGAAAGACCTACCATTTCACCAGCCCCCCACCATGGAAATTCAAAATTTCAAAATAGGCTTTCGTTAGCAAATCGTGTGAACTGAAAAGAACTCCATTTTCATCGTTTGAACCGCAATAGTTTTTGAGATATTTAAAAAACAATGTTACAGGCCTATCATTTCACCCCCCCTCATCATGGAAATTCAAAATTCCGAAATAGCCATTCGTTAGTAAATCGTATGAACAGGAATGAACTCCATTTTCATTGTTTGAACCGCAATAGTTTTTGAGATATTTAAAAAATAATATTGAGAATTTGCATATATACAGAGAGACCGACCATTTCACCAGCCCCCCCACCATGGAAAATCAAAATTTCAAAATAGCCATTCGTTAGCAAATCGTATGAACCGAAAAGAACTCCATTTTCATCGTTTGAACCGCAATAGTTGTTGAGATATTTAAAAAAGAATGTCACAGGCCATTTCATCCCCCCTACCCCCCTCATCATGGAAATTCAAAATTCCGAAATAGCTATTCGTTAGTAAATCGTATAAACCGGAATGAACTCCATTTTTATCGTTTGAACCGCAATAGTTTTTGAGATATTTAAAAAATAATATTGAGAATTTGCATATATACAGAGAGACCGACCATTTCACCAGCCCCCCCCCACCATGGAAATTCAAAATTTCAAAATAGCCATTCGTTAGCAAATCGTATGAACCGAAAATAACTCCATTTTCATCGTTTGAACCGCAATAGTTTTTGAGATATTTAAAAAAGAATGTCACAGGCGTAAACCATTTACCCCCCCCCTTCATCATGGAATTTCAAAATTTCAAAATAGCCATTCGTTAGCAAATCGTATGAACCGAAAATAACTCTATTTTCATCGTTTGAACCGCAATAATTTTTGACATATTTAAAAGAGAATGTTACAGGCCATTTCATCCCCCCTCCCCCCTCATCATGGAAATTTAAAATTCCGAAATAGCCATTCGTTAGTAAATCGTATGAACTGAAAAGAACTCCATTTTCATCGTTTGAACCGCAATAACTTTTGAGATATTTAAAAAATAATGTTACAGGCCATTTCATCCCCCCTCCCCCTCTCATTATGGAAATTTAAAATTCCGAAATAGCCATTCGTTAGTAAATCGTATGAACTGAAAAGAATTCCATTTTAATCGTTTGAAGCGCAATAACTTTTGAGATATTTAAAAAAGAATGTTACAGGCCATTTCATCCCCCCTCCCCCCTCATCATAGAAATTTAAAATTCCGAAATAGCCATTCGTTAGCAAATCGTATGAACTGAAAAGATCTCCATTTTCATCGTTTGAACCGCAATAATTTTTTAGATATTTAAAAAAGAATGTTACAGATCATTTCATCCCCCTCCCGCCTCATCACGTAAATTTAAAATTCCGAAATAGCCATTCGTTAGCAAATCGTATGAACTGAAAAGAACTCCATTTTCATCGTTTGAACCGCAATAATTTTTTAGAT
This sequence comes from Macrothele yani, assembly GCA_039090855.1. Taxonomy (NCBI): domain Eukaryota; kingdom Metazoa; phylum Arthropoda; class Arachnida; order Araneae; family Macrothelidae; genus Macrothele; species Macrothele yani. The sequence goes on along the minus strand of CM077034.1, from coordinate 192,227,863 downwards.
ATTTAAAAAAGAATGTTACAGATCATTTCATCCCCCTCCCCCTCATCATGGAAATTTAAAATTCCGAAATAGCCATTCGTTAGTAAATCGTATGAACAGGAATGAGCTCCATTTTTATCGTTTAAACCGCAATAGTTTTTGAGATATTTAAAAAATAATATTGAGAATTTGCATACATACAGAGAGACCGACCATTTCACCAGCCCCCCACCATGGAAATTCAAAATTTTAAAATAGCCATTCGTTAGCAAATCGTATGAACCGAAAAGAACTCCATTTTCATCGTTTGAACCGCAATAGTTTTTGAGATATTTAACAAATAATGTTACAGGCCTACCATTCCCCCCCCTCATCATGGAAGTTCAAAATTTCAAAATAGCCATTCGTTAGCAAATCGTATGAACCGAAAAGAACTCCATTTTCATCGTTTGAACCGCAATAGTTTTTGAGATATTTAAAAAAGAATGTCACAGGCCTACACCAATTACCCCCCCCCCCCTTCATCATGGAAGTTCAAAATTTCAAAATAGCCATTCGTTAGCAAATCGTATGAACCGAAAAGAACTCCATTTTCATCGTTTGAACCGCAATAGTTTTTGAGATATTTAAAAAAGAATGTCACAGGCCTACACCAATTACCCCCCCCTTCATCATGGAAGTTCAAAATTTCAAAATAGCCATTCGTTAGCAAATCGTATGAACCGAAAAAAACTCTATTTTCATCGTTTGAACCGCAATAATTTTTGAGATATTCAAAAAAGTATGTTACAGGCCATGTCATCCCCCCCCCCCCCTCATCATGGAAATTTAAAATTCCGAAATAGCCATTCGTTAATAATTCGTATGAACTGAAAAGAACTCCATTTTCATCGTTTGAACCGCAATAATTTTTGAGATATTTAAAAAAGAATGTTACAGGCCATTTCATCCTCCCTCCCCCCCCTCATCATGGAAATTCAAAATTCCGAAATAGCCATTCGTTAGCAAATCGTATGAACTGAAAGAAACTCCATTTTCATCGTTTGAACCGCAATAGTTTTTGAGATATTTAAAAAATGATATTGAAATTTTGCATATATACAGAGAGACCGACCATTTCACCAGCCCCCCACCAAGGAAATTCAAAATTTCAAAATAGCCATTCGTTAGCTAATCGTATAAACCGAAAAGAACTCCATTTTCATCCTTTGAACCGCAATAGTTTTTGAGATATTTAACAAATAATGTTACAGGCCTACCATTCCCCCCCTCATCATGGAAATTCAAAATTCCGAAATAGCCATTCGTTAGTAAATCGTATGAACAGGAATGAACTCCATTTTTATCGTTTGAACCGCAATAGTTTTTGAGATATTTAAAAAATAATATTGAGATTTTGCATGTATAGAGAGAGACCGACCATTTCACCAGCCCCCCACCATGGAAATTCAAAATTTCAAAATAGCCATTCGTTAGCTAATCGTATAAACCGAAAAGAACTCCATTTTCATCGTTTGAACCGCAATAGTTTTTGAGATATTTAACAAATAATGTTACAGGCCTACCATTCCCCCCCCCCATCATCATGGAAATTCAAAATTCCGAAATAGCCATTCGTTAGTAAATCGTATGAACAGGAATGAACATTTTTATCGTTTGAACCGCAACAGTTTTTTTTTATTGGAGATTTAACGACCACTGTGAGCAACTCAATGGGCTATAAGCAGTCGCCCGTCCCTAATTCACGGTCACTGGTTCCAGGGAAGGGAGAGAGCCAGTGCCGTAAAACAAACACAACATTCATGCCTCACCGGGATTCGAACCCGGACCCTGTTCGAACGAATGATCAGAGTCCGTCGCTTAGACCACTGCTTCACCGGAGCGGCCAACAGTTTTTGATAGATTTAAAAAAAAAAAAAGTTTGAGAAAATTGGGGGACGACCATTGCACACACCCCCATGGAAAAATTCAAAATTTAAAAATAGCCATTTGTTAGCAAATCGTATGAACCGAAGGGAAATCCATTTTCATCGTTTGAACCACTACAGTTTTTGAGAAAAAAATAACAATATTGAGAACTTATGTATATATATTTATTCGAGACCGACCATCACCCCCCCCCCTCTCACCATGTAAATTCATTAAAAATTTCAAGATAGTCATTCGTTAGTAAATGGTGTGAACCGGAATAAACGCCATTTTCATAGTTTGAATAGCAATAGTTTTGGAGATGTTTAAAAAGAATGTTAGTAGCCCACGATTTCACCTGCCTCCCCCCCCCCCGCGCCCACTCCAACCTGGACATTTCCCATTTCAGGATAGCTATTCGTTAGCAAGGTGTAAATCAGAAAGACCTTCTTCATCGTTCGAATCTTGATAGTTTTTGAGATATTTGTAATAAGGGTAATGGAGGATAATGAAGAAGTAATTTGTTTTGCACAAAGTCTTTCATTCGTTCCTGACATTAGCTGAAAGAACTCCCCGTTTCTAGCTTTGAACCCCAGCAGTTGAAAAGACATTCCAAAAACAACGTGACGTTGCTTTATTAGGTATCGAGGACTAGTACACAGGAGAACGGAAAATAAATGGCATGATAAAACAATAAGAATAACGGTACCGGACGAGCAGCACAAAGCAGTCTGTAAAAGCCAATCAGGACATACAAAGATAAACGAAGCTGAACGAGCAGCACAAGGCAATCTGTGATGGGCGAAGCACACTGGAACAGTCACTGAGCAGAAGGAACGACGGACATGGAGATGGAGAATACATCGAACTGGAGGCTGCTTTTCATGCTCCGGGGCGCAGCATGAAAAGCAGAAAACGAGGTGCAACAGATAACACTTGCAAAGATGGCATGTTGTAGGTAACAGTATGGGACAATCAATTAGCATGAGGCAAAGCAATAACGGTAAGTATCTTACGAGATGAGTCACACTGGATGAGCAAGTAACGTAGCACAACAGTAGAAGGTATGCTGAGGCACATGGCATGACATAAGACAAATACTCGACGAGACAGGAAAAACAAACCCACGGAACACCTGAAAAAACTAATTGGGTGCGAACAGCAACATAGGGCAATCCAGGACAATGACGAAAGGTATAAGAGAAGAATCGCGCATAACAATGCACACAGGAAGAAGCTCTGTGAATAAAACGATGTGACGGGTTTACGGAAGTAGGCACCGGGCGGATGTTTGAAAGAACCGAGATGTGGAGAAAACATGGCGGTACATAGGATACAACGGAAAGAAAAAGGTTGGTTAAAACGCAAAACAGAAACATGCAAAGGAGTCAGACGGAACAGCAGCAAGGCAAAGACGGCAGGAAGCGAAACGTCATGCAAGTGCAGACAAAAACTAATCGGTCAGAACCAGATCAATGAGGCGATTTTGAGTATCACCAAGGTAGCAATTAAGAAAACATTAATAACGAAATATCTCAGGGGTAAGATCTCGTGAGGTCAACGAAAACGTGGAGGAAGCAGCGAATATCCTCGATCATATTCGAGTAATCAGCTGGATCATGTGAGTCAAGAAGGGGATCCAAACCAGCGTCACAAGAAGAGGCAAAGAACAATGGTTGGCAGCATCTGGGAAGAGAATCTTCGAATACCCAGGGACAGCTTGGAGGCGAGCGACAATTGCAGTGGAAACGGAGGGAGTACCAATAAGTTCGGCGAAAGCAGCAACAGTAGAATTAGGAGCGGAACCTGAAGAACGATGAAGAGAAGGCTGAGCGACTGCGGTTAGCTTAGTACGAGTCTCTCGATTAGAGCGACGACGGCACTTCTTATTAGAAGCAGTACCAACAGGGACGTGGTAATGAAGAAGGAGTAACCGACAGCAAGTGAGAAGTCTGACAAGGAAGATCTGGATCATGTGCGCATAACGCAAGCAAAGAGGCAACTGATGGGGCAACAGGAGCTGGTGAAGGTGAGGCTTCACACAAATCCAGAAGAGTAGCTGTGCTGGAAAGCGGGGACCGATCACGGGACAAGAAATCGAAAGGAAGGCAACAATACTAGAGGCATCAGAAGAGCTCGGAGAAGGTGAAACGGGCGGAGAGCACACCGGAGTACTGGAACGGCTGAAGAAAGGATGAGCGTCTGAGGGTGGCGAGGCTGACGTACACAGCGAAGATGATGGAGCAGAGAATCCCGTGGTTGGGATTGACGAGGTGACGTGCGAAAACAAAGAAGGCAGCACCTGAACAGGCGGAGAAAGGTCGGCAACGGGATGTGACAAAGCACAGACAACAGACGACGAAGAAGAAAGCAAGAGAGACGAAGGCACCGAAGCAGGAGCAGTAGATCCAGATGTATCCACAAGAGGCAACGCTAGTGGAGAAGGAAAAAGACCTGCAGAGGAAGGCAACGACAATCGAGATGGAGACTAAGAAGGTGGAAGCGAAACAAGTGCAGGCGTGGTGACCGGAAGTGAAGAAGGGGGTTCTGTGATGGGCACTTGAGCAGCCGTGAGGAAGAACAAGAAGAGGTGAGTGGACACTGCAAGCGATGATGACCAGGCGTTTTACATGAGAAGCAATGATACGCAGTGAACACGTTTATAACGACATTGTGATGAACACAAAGCACCTGGAAAGCAGTGGGGCAGGAAGTAATGGAGTCCATATCAGAGAAGAGAACTAAGGCTTGGCGTCGGAAGCCTAAATAAGGACGATCATCTTGATCGGCGGGGAGCGCGCGAATAACACAAACAATGCGCCCACACCGAGAAAGAAATGCATGTAAAACCGTCGTCGGGGCTGACGTTCGCAAACGGAGGACTTTGCTATGACATTTGTTACAGTTCAAACTGTGGTTACGAAGATACTGCAATATCGGAAAGTATGTTTAAAATTAATCCCGCGGATGCTGACTGACCACCATAAGGAAGAATGTATGGGTTGGAGTTTGAACCACTTGCTGCGTTACAAAGCAGAGGGTGATGCATTTATATCGCGCATAGTGGCAGGTGACGAATCGCGGTGCCACCACTTTGAGCCATCCAGCAAACCAGCGAGCATGCATTGGAAACATCCCGGATCACCAAAACACATAAAATTCAAGTCATAGGACTCCGCCGGGGAGGTTATGCTGACCGCATTTTTTGACCATGCAGGGCTTTTGTTGGTGGACTTTAAAGAGCCTCACGTGAACAGCAATGCCAACCACTACATCGACACAGTGGACAAGCTGCATAAAGCAATCAAGAATGGGTGACATGGCATGCTTTCGCGTGGTGTGATTCTGTTGCACACATTATGCAGGATGCGTTAGCACGGAAAGGGTGAGAGGTTCTGCCCCACCCAGCCTATAGCCCGGATCTGTCAACATGTGACTTTCATGTTGACAGATCCAAATGGTCCAAGGAGAAACTAAAGTTCCTCTTTCCAGACGGTATGCGTCGTCTTTCCCAGCAATGGGATGCGTCGTCTTTCCAAGCAATGGATGCGTGTTAATTCTGCCACACCTGCGGATGTAACTCTTCGTTCGTTTATATATATATATATATATATATATATATATATATATATCATCATCATCATTGTCAACCATTATCAATCCACCTCTGGACGAATGTCTCCCCAAGTTTCCTCCACAACGGTCTGTCTTGTGCCAGTCTCCTCCATGTCACTCCCGCATACTTTCAAATTTCATTGACCCATCTTCCATGTGGTCTTTTTCTGGGTCTTTTCCTCCCCCTTGGAATCCAATCTAAAATTTCGGCTGTCAAACGATGGTCTGTTCTTCTGGCAGTATGTAAAGCCCATTGCCATTTCAGGGATTTTACTCTGATCATGATGTCTTCCACTCTCGTCATTTTTCGGATTCACGAGTTCCTCTTCTTACTTCTCCTGATTACACCAAGCATGCACCTGTCCATGCTGCTTTGAGTTGTCTGCAGCCTTTGTATGTCTGTTTTAGTTAAGGTCCACGTCTCTGCACCATACGTAAGCACTGGAAGGATGCATTGATCAAACACTTTTCTTTTAAGACATAATGGCATATTGCTCTTGAAAATTATGCTGTTTCTTCCAAAAGCTCTCCAGGCAAGTTTTGTACCCCGATTAATTTCTTCACCAATGTGACCCTCACTTGATATCTGCTGTCCAAGATAAACGTACGTGTCTGTTATCTCCAGCTTTTCTCCATCAATCCATAAATCCTCATTTCTTGTAAAAGCATTGTACATCACTTTTGCCTTCTGAAAGTTCATTTTTAATCCCACATCTTTACTCTTGTCAGCAAGTTCCTGGATCATACTCTGTAGCTCTGATGGGGTAGTTGCAAAAATGACTATGTCATCAGTAAAACGAAGGTGCGTTAGATAATCTCCATTAATCTTTATCCCTTTGTTTTCCCAGTTCAGTGATTGAAAGACATTTTCCAATGTGGCATTAAAGAGCTTCGAAGATATGGTGTCACCTTGTCTCACTCCTTTTCCAATTTTTATGTGTGTTGTATTTTCAAACAGCCGAATCTTTGCACTTGCATTTTCATAAATGTTATTAATAATATTAAGGTATGCACCTTCAATACTGCAGGATTTCAGAGCCATTGTAACTGCTGATGGTTTCACCGAATCAAAGGCTTTTTCATAATCGATAAAAGCCATGCACAATGGAAGTTCATATTCCCTCGCTCTTTCAATTAGTTCTCTCAGTACGTGGATATGATCTATCGTGCTGTAGCCACTCCTGAATCCAGCTTGTTCTCTCGGTTGAGCCATGTCCAGTGTCACCTTCAAGCGGTGTGAAAGAACTTTAGTGAAGATTTTATAAACCACTGATAGGAGACTGATAGGTCTGTAGTTCCTGAGACCCTCAATGACACCTTTTTTATGTAGCAAGATCATTGTAGCGTTGTACCAATCCTCAGGAATTTTCCCTTCATTAAGGTATCGAGTGAAAATTTGGGCGAGTACTGTTTCGATTTCTCCACTTGCTTCTTGTATGATGTCTGCAGTAATTCCATCTTCTCCTGGAGCTTTTCCCCGCTTCATGTTATTGATTGCATGTGCAACTTCTGCTGGAAGGACTGGAAGAACTCTGGTACTGGTACCTTTCATGATGTCTGGAGTACATGTATCATCCCTTTCATGTAATTTGGAGTAGAAATCTTTCACTCTTGTCAAAATTTCGCCTCTATTTCTTGTTATAGAACCATCTTTTCTCAGTGCCATAATCTGTTTTATCCCCTTCCTGAGATGTCCCTTTGCTATCTTTAGGCTTTGGTTGTTTTCAATTGCTTTCCTTACTAGTTCACAGTTAAATTTTCTTACGTCTTCAGTGATACTTTTTCTTACTGTGTTGCATAACTCTATATATTCCACTTTGGAAGTCACATCTTCTTTAGTTGTCCTCATCATTCTTCTTTTTTGCATCAACATTTTGGTTTTTCCTGATAATTTGTTCACATGCAATTTGTTCTTAGACCCAACTAATTGTGTTGCTGTTTTCATAAGAGCTTTGGTTACTTTTCTGTTAACTTCAGAAATATCCACTTCTTCCGATGTTAAGCCTTCTAAAGCAGAGAATCTGTTCTTCAGTTCCAATTTGAAGATATTATGGTGTTTTTTAAGGTTGGTTATGTCAATACATTTTGTTTGTCTTATGAGCTTGCTACGTTCGAGTTTAGTGTTCAGGTGCATCTTACATCTCACCAATCTATGGTCACTGCCTGTGTTGAACTTGTTTAGCACACTGCAGTCTTCTATGACGAGTTTTTTGTTACACATAATAAAATCAATTTCACTTGTCGTCCCATTTGGATGTCTCCATGTCCATTTCCTGTGTGGCTTTTTCTTGAAAAAGGAGTTGAAGAAGAAAAACCCTTCTGCCTCTGCAAACTCTACGAGAGTATTTCCACGCTGGTTTCTGTTGCCGTGACCGAATGTACCTACCGAAGTTTTATTCTGTTGCCGTTGCCCTATTTTTGCATTGAAATCTCCCATAATTATCTTCAAGTGCTGCTTACCTTTATTATTTAGATCACGAATTTCCTCATAAAATTCTTCAATTTCTTCTTCAGCATGACTTGTGGTGGGTGCATAAGTTTGAATAATCTGAGCCTGGTATCTTCTCGAGAGTTGGATAACGAGTCGTGCAGCTCTGTCAGAGGAACTTTCAACTTCTACCACTTTATCCTTCAGTTTCTTGTTTATTATAAATCCAACACCACTAGTTCTGCCAGTATCTGTCCCACGATAGTAGAAGAGATGTCCACTTTTCGGTTCAATGAGATCTACTCCTTTTCTACTTACCTCACTTATCCCGACGATGTCCCACTTGATCCTTTGTAGTTCCTCTTCCAATTCAAGAAGTCTTGAATCAGAAGATAGGGAGCGTCAGAAGATAGGGAGCGTACGTTATATGTTGCCAAGGTCAGCATCAGATGGCAGCCTAGTCTGGTCCTCCGGGGATTCTTAGCACCCTCTGCCTTCAGGCGCTGGCATGTACCTGGCCGCTGCCTTGGCCAGGTACATTCCAGCTGCCGGAGACTGAGGGCCAAGATTTAAGTTGTTTAGTCATTTTGGAGGGGTTTGGACATAACTCACCACGCTGGCCAAGCGGGTTGGTGAGTGTGGTGAGTTATGGCCAAACCCCTCCAAAATGACTCTACAACGTAAATCTTGGCCCTCAGTCTCCGGCAGCTCGAATGTACCTGGCCAAGGCTGCGGCCAGTGCGACATGAACGCAGAGGGTGCTAAGAAACCTTGGAGGACCGGACTAGGCTGCCGTCTGATACTGACCTTGGTTACTTACAATGGATGCTCCCTATCTCCTGATTCAAGGCTTCTTGAATTGGAAGAGGAACTGCAAAGGATCAAGTGGGACATCGTGGGGCTAAGTGAGGTAAAGAGAAAAGGAGAAGATTTCATTGAACGGAAAAGTGGACATCTCTTCTACTATCGTGGGACACATACTGGCAGAACTAGTGGTGTTGGATTTATAATAAACAAGAAACTGAAGTATAAAGTTGCAGAAGTTGAAAGTGCCTCTGACAGAACTGCGTGACTCGTTATCCAACTCTCGAGAAGATACAAGGCTCAGATTATTCAAACTCATGCACCCACCACAAGTCATCCTGAAGAAGAAATTGAAGAATTTTATGAGGAAATTCGTCATCTAAATAATAAAGGTAAGCACCACTTGAAGATAATTATGGGAGATTTCAATGCAAAAATAGGGCAATGGCAACAGAATGAAACTTCAGTAGGTAAATTCGCTCACGGCAACAGAAACCAGCGTGGAAATACTCTTGTTGAGTTTGCAGAGGCAGAAGGGTTTTTCATCTTGAACTCCTTTTTCAAGAAAAACCCACACGGGAAATGGACATGGAGACATCCAAATGGGATAACAAGTGAAATTGATTTTATTATGTGTAACAAAAAATTCGTCATAGGAGACTGCAGTGTGCTGAACAAGTTCAACACAGGTAGTGACCATAGATTATTGAGATGTAAGATGCACCTCAACACTAAACTCGAACGTGGCAAGCTCATAAGACAAACAAAATGTATTGACATAACCAACCTTAAAAAACACCATAATACCTTTAAGTTGGAACCGAAGAACAGATTCTCTGCTTTAGAACGCCTAACATCGGAAGTAGTGGATATTTCTGAAGTTAACAGAAAAGTAACCAAAACTCTTATGGAAACACCAACAAAATGAGCTGGGTCTAAGAACAAGTTGCATGTGTACAAATTATCAGGAAAAACCAAAATGTTGATGCAAAAAAGAAGAGAGATGAGGACAACTAAGGAAAATGTGACTTCCAAAGTGGAATATATAGAGCTATGCAAGACAGTACAAAAAATTATCACTAAAGACGTAAGGAAATTCAACTGCGAATTAGTGAGGAAAGCAATTGAAAACTACCAAAGCCTAAAGATAGCAAAGCGACATCTCAGTAAGGGAAGAAAACAGATTATGGCACTGAGCAAAGAAAATGGTTCTGTAACAAGAAATAGAGGCGAAATTTTAACAAGAGTGAAAGATTTCTACTCCAAATTATATGAAAGGGATGATACATGTTCTCCAGACATCATGAAAGGTACCAGTACCAGAGTTCTTCCAGTCCTCCCAGCAGAAGTTGCGCATGCAATCAAGAACATGAAGCGGGGGAAAACTAAAGTAGAAGATGGAATTACTGCAGACACCATACAAGAAGCAAGAGGAGAAATCGAAACAGTACTCGCCCAAATTTTCACTCGATGCCTTAATGAAGGGAAGATTCTTGAGGATTGGAACAACGCTACAATGATCCTGCTACATAAAAAAGGTGACATTGAGGATCTCAGGAACTACAGACCTATCAGCCTCCGATCAGTGGTTTATTACATCTTCACTAAAGTTCTTTCACACCGCTTAAAGGAAACACTGAACATGGCTCAACCGAGAGAAAAAGCTGGATTCAGGAGTGGCTACAGCACAATAGATCATATCCAGGTACTGAGAGAACTAATTGAAAGAGCGAAGGAATATGAACTTCTATTGTGCATGGCTTTTATCGATTATGAAAAAGCCTTTGATTCGGTGAAACCATCAGCAGTTACAATGGCTCTGAAATCCTGCGGTATTGAAGATGCATACATTAATATTATTAATAACATCTATGAAAATGCAAGTGCAAAGATTCGGCTGTTTGAGAATACAGCACACATAAAAATTGGAAAGGAGTGAGACAAGGTGACACTATATCTCTAAAACTCTTTAATGCCCCATTGGAAAATGTCTTTCAATCACTGAACTGGGAAAATAAAGGGATAAAGATTAATGGAGAATATCTAACTCACCTTCGTTTTGCTGATGACGTAGTCATTTTTGTAACTACCCCATCAGAGCTGCTGAGTATGATCCAAGAACTTGATGACAAGAGTAAAGAAGTGGGATTAAAAATGAACTTTCAGAAGACAAAAGTGATGTTCAATGCTTTTACAAGAAATGAAGATTTATCGATTGATGGAGAAAAGCTGGAGATAACAGACACGTACGTTTATCTTGGACAGCAGATATCAAGTGAGGGTCACATTGATGAAGAAATTAATCGGCGTATAAAACTTGCCTGGAGAGCTTTTGGAAGAAACAGCATAATTTTTAAGAGCAATATGTCATTATGTCTTAAAAGAAAAGTGTTTGATCAATGCATCCTTCCAGTGCTTACGTATGGTGCAGAGACGTGGACCTTAACTAAAAGAGACATACAAAGGCTGCAGACAACTCAAAGCAGCATGGACAGGTGCATACTTGGTGTAACCAGGAGAGATAAGAAGAGGAACTCGTGAATCCGAAAATGACGAGAGTGGAAGACATCATGATCAGAGTAAAATCCCTGAAATGGCAATGGGCTGGACGTACTGCCAGAAGGACAGACCATCGATGGACAGCCGAACTTATAGATTGGATTCCAAGGGACAGGAAAAGACCCAGAAGAAGACCACGTGGGAGATGGGTGGATGAAATTCGAAAGTATGCGGGAGTGACATGGAAGAGACTGGCACAAGACAGACCGTTGTGGAGAAAATTTGAGGAGACCTTCGTCCAGCAGTGGATTGATAATGGTTGGCAATGATATATATATATCATCATCATTGTCAACTGCTTTGAATCCACTACTGGATGAAGGTCTCCCAAGTTTCTTCTAAAATTGTCTGTCTTGAGCGTGTCTCCTCGATAACACACCTCTATGCTTTCGAATTTCATCCATCAATCTACCATAGGGTCTTCTTCTGGGTCTTTTGCTGTCCCTCGAAATTCATTCTAAAATTTCGGTTTTCCATCGGTGGTCGTTCTTCTAGCAACATGTCATGCCCTCCCCATTTCAGTGATTTCATTGTGGTCATGATGTCGTCAACTCTTGTTGTTTTCCTTATTCATGAGTTCCTCTGCTTATCTTTCCTGTTTACACCAAGCATGATTCTCTCCAGGGCTTTTTGCGTTGTCTGCAGTCTTTGTCTTTTTTACGCTTTCCAACCGTAGTTTGAAGAAGCGTATATGCTTCAGCGTTTTCCGTCCATCTGTCCGTCCGTCCGTCTGTCGGCATGATAACTCACGTAAAAATGGTTCGATTTCGGTGAAATTTAAGTATGTGGTAGGGAACCCCCTGGGGACAAACCCTATGGAAAATGGACAAAATAGGGTCAAAGGTTAGGACACAGGAGCGGGATCTATTCCATAATCCTTATGCATCATAACTTACGTAAAAATGCTTCGATTGCGACAAAACGTTATCATGTTATTTCGGAGGTATACCGAACCGGTTCTGTTGAATATCATCGAAATGGGATCAGAGGTCAGGGCACAGGACCGAGATTTATTCCACAACCATTATTCTCATAACTTGAGTAATTATTTCTGGTATGTTGGAAAGCGCATCATATTCAATGCATTGCATTATTTTACTAACTTGTTTAGTTAAGGTCCATGTCTGTGCTCCATACGTAAGCACTGGCAGGATGAACTGATTAAACCCTTATCTTTTAAGACACAATGGCATACTTTTCGTAAAAATTGTACTTCTTCTTCCAAAAACTATCCATCCAAGTTTTACACGCCGATTAATTTCTTCATCAATTTTTTCCTTACTTCATATCTGCTGCCCAAGATAAATGTAGGTATCGGTTGTCTCAAGCTTTTCAATATCAATAAATAAATCTTCGTTTCTTGTAAAAGCAATATACGTCACTTTTGCCTTCTGAAAAGTCATTTTTAATTCCACTTCTTTACTCTTGTCAGCAAGTTCCTGGATCGTATTCTGCGGTTCAGAAGTCGTAGTTGCAAAAATGACAACGTCATCAGCAAAACGAACGAGATTTGAATTATTTGCATAAATATTTTTTCTTTGTCCCAGTTCAGTAATTAAAAAATATTTTGCTATGTGGGATTAAAGAGTTTGGGAGATATGATTTTACTTTGTCACACTAGCTTTCCAATTTTTATTAGTGCTGCATCCTCAAATATCCAAACTTTTGCAATTGCATTTTCAGAGATACTATTAATAATGCTAATGTATGCATCTGCAATACCGCAGGTTTTCAAAGCAGTTGTAACTGCTAATGGTTTTACGGAATCGAAGGCCTTTTTATAATCAATAGAAGCCTTGCATAATGGGAGTTCATATTCTCTTGTTCTTTCAGTTAGTTCTCTAAGTACATGGACATGATCTTCAGTGCTGTAGCCACTCCTGAATTCAGCTTCTTCTCTTGCTTGAGCCATGTCCAGTTTTACCTTCATGCGATGTGAAAGAACCTAAGTGAAAATTTTATAAATAACTGATAGGAGGCTGAAGAGCCTGTAGGTCCTGAAATCCTCAACGTCACCTTCTTTATGTAGCAGGATCATTGTACCATTATGCCAATACTCAAGAATCTTACCTTCGTTAAGACAGCTGGTGAAAACTTGGGCGAGTGAAGTTTCAATTCTTCCACTTGCTTCTTGTACACTCGTGGACAAGAAATTTGCACACCTAGAAGAAAACATGCTACAACCGCGAAACTTTGCAAATAGCTAGGGTGCGTTTGGGGCGAGTGCGCATAACCGCACACTCTGTGGAGGCGCTGCTAGCACGAACCTGCAGCCTTATAAACCGGCGTGTAGTCGAATCCTCATGAAAGAGAAAAGCACCGGCCGGCGCAAGCAAGTGTACAGAGTGACAAGAATGCCTGGTAGACACCAGAGACGTCGATGTACGCAACTTACGTGCTTTGAGAGAGGCCTTATCATCGGGCTGAAAACAGCAGGTCTGTCGGCGCGCCGTATAACGCACCACGTGGATCGTTCTGACCTTACCGTCCGACTGGGTGGGAAGCAGTGGACACGTGACGGCACTGCCACACGGCGGGTGTCTCCGAACGAACCAGGAGGACCATCCGTAGAGAGGAACGACAGATCGTACGGCAGGCACGAATGCATCTCACGAGAGCCCTGTCCTCTGCCCAGGCAGATGTAGCGGCTCTTGTGTGCCAACGAGCCATTTCCTGAAGCCTCGTGGAAGCGAATCTGCGATCACAGCGCCTCTTACGTGTTCTGCCATTAACACCGGAACATCGCCGGCTCCGTTTGCAATGGTGCCAGGCGAGAGCAACGTGGAACGCCACAGACTTGCGACGTTTGGGTGTTCAGCGATTGGTGTTGGTTCGTTTTGGGGACAGATTATCATCGTGTCCGGGTGTGGAGGTCCCGGGGTCAACGGCACAATTCCAACCTTGCTATCGAGCGTCCCACCTACTCCACTGCCGGCATTATGGTCTAGGGAGCCTTTATAGTTAATTGTCTACGATAGCCGATCAGCTCTATTAGTGGTACGTGAATCATTGTCGGGCCAGCGGTATGTGGATGAGATCATATGGCCCCATGTGCTCCCACTCCTGGCCGGAATTCTAGGTGCGCTATACCAGCAGGATAATGCCATCCCGCACACGGCTCGGGTTTTCTAGGACTGCCTACGTCATGTCCATACAGTTCCATGGCCTGCCCGCTCACCGATCATGTCCCCTATCAAGCATGTGTGGGACCAGTTGAAACGCCGGTAGACTCTGTGCCGCACTATCCGGGATTTGGAGCACACCGTCCAACAAGTGTGGGTCCTCTTCAGCTGGACATCAGGTGTCTGTTCGCCTCTATGCTGGACCATATTGCAACATGTATCACCGCACGAAGCGGTGCGACGCGCTATTGAAGATGACCGGACTGCGTGCCACAGATGCCTCTGTAATTGTCCTGTATTTATACACACAATCGACGTGGATTAGGAATATCAAACAGAAGTCATTTCTCTTTCCACGTTTTTAAGTGAGTCACGGAAAAACTATCATCGACCGCCACCGGGAATTGAATTCAGGGTCTTCCAGTTACGCGCTAGACATGCTACCACTGCACCGCAGCGGCCTCGAATTCTCCAGACTGACATGAATTTAATTGCCAAACCACATGGCTATTTGCTTCTTGGAGACCCACACAATGGTGGGGATTCCCCAAAGATGGTGAGAAGCAATTGGTGCAGTGGTAGCATGTCCGGCGAGTAACTGGAAGACCCTTGGTTCGATTTCCGTTGGCGGCCGATGATACTGTTCCCGTGACTCACTTAAAACCGTGGAAAGAGCCATGCCATCTGTTTGATGTCCCAAATCTACGTCAATTGTGTGTATTAATTATTCATTCGTATACTAGTTATTTGTTCAGTTGCTGCCTACCATCTTTGGTAGGCAGCAACTGAACAAATAGTACTGAGATTTGAATTGACAAAATTTTCTATAGATCTAAAAAGAAAATCAGTTATCTCCTGCAACATTAGGAATCTGTGATATAAATTTCTTTTGAATAGTGCGATTCTTTTTTGGCGTTGCAATTTTCACAAACAGTAATGTATGTATTTGCTCGTCGTAACAGAAAAATTCGGTAATATTAAAATGCAATAAGCTGTACGTAAAAATGGTACATTCAATAGGCGTCGAAAGTGTTTCAATCTGATTTTTGAGCAACGATATGAAGCAAAATATATTTTGAATTCGGTGGAATTTGCATTTCGCTCTTGGCGGCGAAATTATGGATCAGATAAAGATTAAAATGCTAGGATCACCGTTCTCACTGTTCTAGCTTCCCAAAGCAAAAAGAGGCTGATATTAAATCAGATTTAGAGCTACACAGATAAACGTTTACAGACAGATACATGTATATAGTGAAGGTATAAGTACATCCTTTAGTTTTCAAAGAACGTTCATGAAACTTTTCCACTTTAACATGCTTCGGTCGAAAGGAAGTGCAAAGCAGATGCACCCTTAAATTTAAAACAAACATTCTTGAAATGCTCCCATCCAAACAATTGTCTTTGTATGATATTTGACTCACACAGCATCCCGTCACGTTGCTGTGCTGGCCACGCCCTTTCGAGCTCTGCATTTTGTGCTCCGCCTGTATCTAGCGCCCACCGCTGAATTAATTTGTGTTTCTCTCATGCATGAATGTCTGAGCTCTCTTCCTAGTCATTCTTTCGAGTTGGTACGTGCATATTTTGCCGATATTCCTTTATAATTCATCTCGTTGTGCCTGTTTACAATTCATTTCGTTGGGCCTGTTTACAATTCATTTCGTTGGGCCTGTTTACAATTCATCTCTTTGGGCCTGTTTACAATCTGCCCATCGTGACTCGCCTTGACTTTTTGCTCTAAAACTGTCTGCTGCATGTAGTAGCCTTCCTGCTGCTGTGTCTACGTTTGCCTTCCGTATTTGCGCTCCAATCATCGTTAATGGTTCTCTGCGCTGCCTTCACCGGTGTGTCGATTACCTTCCTGGTGCTCCACCCAATGACAGTGGTTCTCTGCGCTGCTTTCTTCGGTATACTGATCGCCTTCCTGGTGCTCCACCTTGTTATAGTGGATCTGTGTGCCCTTCGCCGTGCATTTCTACACATTGTCCCTGGTCTGTGCTTCTGCTTCTAAATTCTATTTCCCTCTCACGTCACTACGTGCTGCTTCGATGGCTTGTCCTTCAAGTGTGTTGGATGCGTCCCAGGACTGCTCTTCTCCTCATCCTGCTACAGATCCGTCTTCAACGTCTCCGACTTTCCTCGCGACAGCCTTAAACTCCTATATTTCACGTCAAGGTTCCACGCTTATTGCACACGTACAAATGCTTTCAACTCTTAGTTTGAGTGTCAAGTTCGACGCCTTACCCAATGTCAAGTTACACGGCTCACCTGAGTTTGTTCCTCAAGTCCTATCGACTTGCCTTTCCGTTGGAGATCATAGCTTGGTCCCTATCCCCCTTGCACATTCTCCCGTTTTTCTTAATTTGTAACCTGTACCTCCGGACGTTTCCGCTGAGTTTTTACATGCTTTTCCTTCTCGGTGTGGCCGCGTTCTTGGTGACATCCGCAAGATACCCGCCGCCCATGTTGATCAAGGTGATCGTCCTTATTTTGGCTTCCGCCGCTAAGACTTAGTTTTTTTCCCTGACACAGACTCTGTTTCTTACTGCCCCACCACTTTTCTGGGGATTTGTTGTCATCACAACGTCGCAATCAACGTATTCACTGCCTATCATAGCATCTCATGTAAACAGCCTGGTCACCATTTCTCGCAATGCCCCCACATTTATTCCTAGTCTTCTTCAACGGCTGCTCAAGTTCCCGTCACAGAACCTCTTTCTTCGCTTGATCAGTTCACACCTTCTTAGTCTCCATCTTTATCATCTGCCTCTGTTGGTATTTTTCCTTCCTCGCCAGCATCGTCTGTTGTGGGTACATCTGGATCTACTGCTCCTGTTTCGGTACCTTCTTCTGTATTTCTTTCTTTTTCATCGTCTGATGCTTGCTCTTTGTCACATCCTGTTGCTGCGCCTTCTCCGCCTGTTCAGGTGCTGCCTTCTTTGTTTTCGCAAGTCACCTCGTCTATCCCGATCCCGGGATTTTCTGCTCCACCATCGCCGCTGCGTACGTCGGCTTCGCCACCCTCAAACGCTCATATTTCCTCCACCGGTTCCAGTACTCCGGTGTGTTCTTCGCCCTTTTCACCTTCTCGGTGCTCTTCTGATGCCTCTAGTGCCGTTGCCTTTGTTTCACTTTCTGGTCGCCATGATCGGTCCCCGCTCCTTCGCACAGCTCCTGTTCTAGGCTCGTTTTAAACCCCACCCTCCCCGGCTTCTGTTGTTCCTGCAGTTACCTCCTTACATGTGTAATCCGACTTTGTACCCTATTCACCTCGCTAGATTCCCGAGACGCCGCCTGTTGTTCCTTCTACATCATCTCGTCCTCTTCGTCAACATTTCCCTACTGGTATTGCTCCTAATAAGAAGCGTCGTCATCGGTCTAATCGCAAGATTCGCGCTGAGCGTGCCGCTGTGGTTATGTCTCCTCCTCATCGTTCTTCGCCAGGCTCCGCTCCTGATCCTGCTGCCGTCACTTTTGCTCGTGTTCTTGACAGTCCCTCTGCGGTGCTTGATCTTGTTACTCGCCTTCAAGTTGTTCCCGAGTTTACGCAGACTCTTTCTCTAGATGCCGCTTTCCCATTATTCTTTGACTCTTCTCACGATGCTCCACTTAATCACTTTATTGCTTCCAACGATCCGGCAGTTTACGCATCTCTGCTTGACAATCTTAGCGCTTTTTACTTTGCATTTTTTCACCTTTCGGGCTCTTACCCGGACGTTGAATGTTACTATGGTTGTCTTGACGACTTCATTTGTCATGCTGAACATCGTCTCCTTCTTCGGTGTCCACCTGATTAGCTCCTGTGTGGTTTTGTTTGATGATTGATTTCTGTTGTGTTTTCTTAGCTATGTTTCTCCCTGTCTCTTTCAGCCCTTGTTGTTTCGTTCTCCTCTTTGTGAAGTGTTTTCTCTCGTGCCTTGTTTTTTTCCCTCATCATTCTGCTTTGTGACCTTTTTCTGTGTGTTTTGTCTTACGATGTCATGCCTGCATCCGCTTTACATGACCATCACCAACTGCCTCGCACCATTCGTTCTGCTTCTGTTTTTCTGTTGTTCAAGCACGCCCCCTGCCCGATTTTCCCGGAGTGCCATGTGTTGCTTCCTACCCTGCTTTGTTTTGTATAGTATGTCTAACTGCTATGCCACTGTTAGACAAAAAATGCCAATTTTAAAGAAAGTACACGACATTAAGGAAAAATTGACAGAAAATACCAATTTTTCCTTAATGTCGTGTTTCTTTTCAAAGTGGCATTAGTACCATTATTTCTCTTTTTGTCGGAGGATGGCGCCCAATAACCACAGATGGACAGCAATAATTTCGCACCAATAATTTCGTTTTTTCCTTAAAAGGAAAAAGAATAGTTCTGAGTTTTCTACTCATCATGTTGCTCCCTGGTTCCAGGTATGGTGCTTTCTCGATTTGCTGGCTCAGCCGTTCCTCTGCTCAGTGACTGTTCCCTGTGTGCTTCGCCTCGTGTTGTATCTGCCACCGACTACCGCGCACGATTGTAATGTAACAGACTGCTTTGTGCCTCTGCCATGCTCCGTTTATTTCTGTGATGCATTGTACTGTATGTTTACTACAGACTGCCTTGCGTCGTTCGTTTCCGCTCCGAGATTTTGGCTGTTTTACTATGCCATGTATTTTCCTGTTCTCTTGTGTTCTGGTCCTTGAGACACATTGAAGAGATGTTGAAACCGTCACGTTCCTTTTGGAATGTCTTTTCAACTGCTGCGGTTCAAAGCTAGAAACGGAGAGATCTTTAAGATAATGACAGGAACAAATACAAGACTTTTTGAAATTAAATTATTTCTTCATCATCCTCCATTACCCTCTATACAAATGTCTCAAAAACTATCTAGATTCGAACGATAAAGATGTAGCTCCTTCCGGTTCACACGGTGCTAACGAATAGCTATTCTGAAACAGGAAATGTCCGGGGGTGGGGATGGGGGGGCAGCTGAAATCGTAGGACATTTTTAAACATCTCAAAAACTATCGGGGTTCAAAGATAAAAATGGAGTTTGTAAAAACGGACACATTAACGATGTTAATTCATTTTTAAATGATAAACATTATGTGTTTTTTTTTGACCAAAGAAAACATCGCAAGTTCCCAAAATGGCGACAGAGAACTCGTAAATATGTTTAATCCTTTTTTTGGGGGATGTCGAGATGAATGACAAAAGACTTTAGGTTATCACGCCTTAGAAAGGGCGAGGACTTGTTCTACGAACTGAAAGTATCGCCAAAGACGCTGTGACTTTCATAGATACATTGTTCATTTTCACTTGGCGCTTACAAGTCTGAAATGCAGATATACTCTTTTGTATAATTATAACAATATGTATTGTACTGCTACGGATGTACTACGGCGATAGGATTGCTTTCTCGGAATAAGGCACTCAATAATGTGTGGCCGGAGGATAAGCGAGGAATGCGCAAAGTAGATTTAAAGGTCCAGGAGCCCGATTCCCGGAAAACCACTAGTGATGGGGCAGGTGAAAGGCGCGAGAGTTGACACGTGACGAGAGAGGAGAGCAGCATGGACCGGTCAGTGGAGTTAAAGGTCAGCGCCATCGCCCTTGAAGGAGGAGCAGCGTGAAGGGGGGTGTAAGCGAAGAGGTCGCTCCGAGTGGACCTGTTGGAGCAGTCTGTCTTCGGATAGCGGAGGTGATAGTCCTCCGATAGAAAGGAACGCGTTTGCGTGGATGGTGTGGTGGACTCTCGGAGTTCACGTGGAAAGAGCGGGCACCGACCTAGAAGAAGTAGGTCGCTGCTACAGAAGGAATCTACCCGAGTCGAGGATACCGGTAGTGTAGTTGATGATATACTAATGAATTACGGACTTAGTACAGTCCTCTGAAGCATCGATTTGAGAAGGATAGCTAGAGGACTATTCCTGAAGCATCGATGAGATAGAGGTCTATCTAGTGTCAAGGAGACCCTAAGTTAGGACGCCAACGCAGGGTGAGATTTCTACAGAATTCTATCACCTTATCTTGCGCGTTCCACGATCATTGCCATAACGAGGTCACTTTCAAGAGCGAGTAATCCGCCGCCATCAAAATTCTAGTTGATGAAGAATAAATGTTTCGTATATGTGTTAACCAAGCGTTCTTTTCAAATTATGTCTGAAGGTGGATATACTTCCGTGTAACCAGCTGTTGTCGCTCTGCCTCCCCGATTCACAGATATATACATAATAAAGTGGGGGAGGTTTCGTGTGTTCGCTCGAACAGAGTAAGAGAGAGAGAGAGTGTGTGTTTCCGGGAAGAGTAAACGAACTCTCTACTTGTTGTGAGAGCCCCCGTAGCGCGTGCGCCTCGGATCCTTAAGTAGGAGGCGGCGCTAAGTCACGTGACGACACGTTCGCTCTTACAGAGTTCTTCTCGGTTCATACGATTTACTAACGAATGGCTATTTTGAAATTCCATGGGGGGGAGAATTGTCGGCTCCATATTTTCTGAATACTTTTTTTTGTAGGTATGTCAAACACTATTGCGGTTCAAACGATAATAATGGAGTTCTTTTCGGTTCATACGATTTACTAACGAATGGCTATGAAATTTCGAATTTCCATGGTGAGGGGGTGGGGAGGGTTAAATGGTGAAGGCATGTAACATCCTTTTTTAAATACCTCAAAAACTATTGCGGTTCAAACGATGAAAATGGAGTCCTTTTCGGTTCATACGATTTGCTAACGAATGGCTATTTTGAAATTTTGAATTTCCATGGGGGGAGGGGGTGAAATGGTCGGTCTCTGTGTATATATGCAAATTCTCAGTATTCTTTCTTAAATATTTCAAAAACTATTGCGGTTCAAACGATAAAAATGGAGTTCACTCCTGTTCATACGATTAACTAACGAATGGCTATTTCGGAATTTTGAATTTCCATGATGAGGGGGTTGGGAGGGGGATGAAAAATTGTAGGCCTGTAACAATCTATTTTAAATATCTCAAAAACTATCGCGGTTCAAACGATGAAAATGGAGTTCTTTTCAGTTCATACCATTTACTAACGAATGGCTATTTTGAAATTTTGAAATTTCCATGGGGGGGGTGCTGGTGAAATGGTCGGTGTCTGTGCGTATATGTAAATTCTATTATTTATTAAATATTTCAAAAAACTATTGCGGTTCAAACGATAAAAATAGAGTTCATTCCTGTTCATACGATTTACTAACGAATGGCTATTTCGGAATTTTGAATTTCCATGATGAGGGGGGGGGTGAAATGATAGGCCTGTAGCATTATTTTTTAAATATCTCAAAAACTATTGCGGTTCAAACGATGAAAATGGAGTTCTTTTCAGTTCATACGATTTGCTAAAGAATGACTATTTTGAAATTTTGAATTTCCATGTGTCGTCGGGCCCCGTCAATTTGCCCACGATCAAATGCTCTTAGATCCTTTGTCTTACCCATACTGCGTCCGACCCTTACTGATTCCCGTCGCATCACTCCTTATATTGTCGGATCGCTGCATACGTCATGTCGTTTCCGTTTACAGGGACGCAGACAGCGCAACATTTGCACCACATTTGCATAAGTCAATTGCTCTTCAGTGTATGCCATTTGCTAAATAACGATGGGGAGCATTATTGTCTTTAAATAATGCACAGCTTTCCGACAGAAGAGAATAAATGTCAAAACCTTTTTCTGCTCTTTCTGCCTCCAGGAGATGTGTTTGAAAAATTATTTTTCCTTAGCATAGCTTTTGTTATGAGGTATATTTTTTGGATATTTTCAAATTTTTCGCTATGCAAAATTTTTCTACTTGGAGGAGTAGAGTAATATCATGTTTCCCTCTATAGTGTTTTCTAAACTGTCTTATATGCAGTGTTGCATTAAGAGAGCTTTCCGGGGGGGGGGGAATAAACCTTGTTGACTCATTTATATACATATAATCACAATTTTGTTACTTATATGTACATTAACACATATAAAAATTAAACAGACTATAAAATTTTCCTTATTCTCGTATATCGCAAATGCGAATTCACAGAAATCTACACATATAAATTATTAAAAATTTAAAAATGTTATAACTTGGCTTTAATTCAGTAACGCACCACGGATTTCACCATGGGGTGGTGTAAAACATTGAGGATGATAGTAAGATAATACTGTGCTGGAGAAAATCCTCTACTCCCAATATTAGGAGTGGAAATAATGTCCTCGCCTAACTACAAGCGCGTTTCTAATTACATGAGGAATCTTTACAGCGTTACCTGAAAACGGTTTGGTCCCAATTGCGGACAGAGGAAAAAACAGTGGCAATTGCAGACACATCCGGTTCTGTCCGCAACTAGGAAAAGCAGAACAGTTTTAGTGAGAGATTAGGTAAACACTCCCTTTAGCGAAAAATCCAAGAACTGGGATTACTGAATGAATATAACAATAACCAGAAGATAAGGCAACACCTCCGAATGTGTGCTTCATTGGCCTATCTTTCTGTGGAAAATAAAGACGATGGTTGGATATGCACTTAAGAATCCAGTCCCATTAATGAAAACCTTCAGAAATTTTATGATTATTTCAGAATTGGCTGGAAAATCAGGTATCAATTATAGGAATCTGGAATTGCAACAACAAACAACACAGCGCAAATGATGTCGTCGAAGGCCGGAACCATCAGTTAAATGCAGGCATCAAAAATCTTCATCCTAAAGTCGCGAAGTTAATAACGTGCTTGAAAGATGAAGAAAGGAACAACGACTTCCTGTACGGCAGAAAGTGCCTAAATCTCGAGGGCAAGAAAAGACAAAAAGTAACAATCAAATTGGGTGAGCGGATCAGCAAATCTACGGCAGAGTTTTCCACAACGGCGAATATCGTACGTTGTTTGAAGAATCTGTCGTTCATTCAGAAGTTGGAATAATGACAAAGAAATCAACAGCTACCTTCAGTTTTGTAATTTTATTTTGAAACTGATATACAGTATGTTTTATGAGAATATTTGTGTATTTATTTTCACTTTTTGTTTTCAATTAAAGAAGGCGGAATAAAATAAACCAGATTAACAAAAAATATTAACTTTTTTAGAAATTGGGTTTGAAAAAAGTTATAGCCGCACTGGAAGCTCATTCTTAAAGGTGTACTGGCCCCGGCTGTATATTGTATAAATTTATGTTTATATACTCTATGGTTTTCTGTTAACAACCCACAGTAGCGTACAACAAGGCATAAACAAAAAAAAACATACTTTTTTAAATAGGCTGATGAGAAGATATTCAAATAAAATGAAATAAATCGCAAATTTGTCTGCATACCACTTTTCCAATATTTGAATGACGACAAATAAAATTTTGGTCAGGGATTAGGAATTTTCCTAATCCCTCACTAAGTCCTTTCCCTTTCCCAGTTGCGGAGAGAAAGAGGATCTCTTCGCAATTGGCACTGTTTTTCCCCCTGTCTGTAACTGGGACTTCCGCCATTGGGAAGACATCCCTGAAAACGTATGGTGCAAACCACTCCACTGCCATTTGGGTTCAGCACCTTTAGCTTATTTAGATTAGCACATAGTAAAAAAAAACCTAACTAATCGTTTGTGTGCGTGGATGACAGTTTAAGGTGCCTTGAGTTTCTTTCTTTGATTCACAGAGCGTAAATCACCCATCGCCTCGGAAAAAAACACACGTTTTTATGCGAACAATTATTCATAATTTGCTATTGCTAAAAATTAGTTAGCAAATATTTTGTTGTATTAGAAGCAGTAGCATCACGTTAGCTACACTAAGGCTTAACCGCATACATGGAAAGTCGGCATCCAGCAGACTGAAATAAAACCGAATGCCAGTTCCAAAATATGATGATGTGTTGCAGTGCAGACATCTCTACTCTGTGGCATTGGGATTTTATTGCGGAAGTAGTCTGAGTTGTCAGTGCTTTAAAAATTGTCCCTTCAGCGAGGACAGTTTAAGGTTTTATTAAAGGATGATAGAAATTTCAGACTGAAGTCCATGTGGATGTTTTTTTTATTATTATAATATTTTCCCTCATTTTCTTAAGTTTTTCTTTTTAATTAATTTCTCCAAATATACAGCTATAAACGAAAACAATTAGATTACATACAATGGCAGATCGTCCAAAAACCCACGGGGGGAGGGGGCGTTCACGGATTTTCGGGGAGTCTAAGCAGCCTCGAAATGATGCCTGAATACATCACTGCTTATATGAAAATCCCCTTGTTTCAAATATCTTACTTCCGCTTTTTGTGCAAATTTGTTAATTTTCATAACATACTTTTGAGAAGTTAGTGAGCGTAAGTAGCTGATTCTATTTGTGGATATTTTATGAATTCTAGAAATCCGGTTGATTTTTTTATGACGGTATCCATTGACTATCCAGCCAAAATAGTGTTGCTGGGCCATCGCTCAAGCCAGCACTAGCAGCCAGCAATGGCCCAGCACTATGTTACCGCTGCCCAACGGTCAATAAAATGTCCCGGCGGCCACAACATTGGCCAACAGGTGGACAGCTATTGGCTCCGGATTAGTTGTCATATGCCAGAACAGGGCCATCAGTTATCCATCACAGGCAGTGGCTGCCACAAGCGGCCCTGCAAGCACGTGCCATAAATGATGGCTAGCCTAGTGTGGTCTGCTAGTTTCCCCGGCCGTGGCAATCACGTGACGTAACTGATGACTTGCCGCATCTTGTCCGTTAATTTTCCAGTAGTAGCCATAGAAAAGAAAATTGTTAACCGCAGTTTCCCGAAGACACAACTACCCTTCCTTTCCCTACTACGAAACTTCTGCATGACGTCACGCCTCTGGGGAAATTTTCTCAACAAGTCCCGAAAAACGTGCTTTTGGATCTGGCTAGCATTGAAACCAAAGACAGTCTGCTTGGGAAGCGGTCGCACTGGCCACTACACTGATTTGGCACGTACGCGCCTTTACTTGAAACTGAATGTCTCTTTTGCGCGATGTGAAACTAAGAGTTATCTTTTTAATTTAAAAATATTGCGAGGTATTTTTCATAAATGTCCGTTTCATATAATTCATAAATTTATTTTTTCAGCGTAAAGATTGTTTTGTTTTTTTTAACTTAGGGGAACTTCACACATTTTCAAGAAGTGTACCAACTTAAGGGCACTTTCCAAAGTTTTGTGCTGCCCTTGTGGTCCTGAAAGGCGATTGTTTCATTAATATATTTATCCGTTCATGTCACATTCGGTTACATATTTACCGCTATATCTTTTTTTCCACTGTCCGAAGCTACATTTCTTCTAAAGAGGAAAAATATTTCATTTTTCTTGTCGTTATTTTGAGAAGCGAATTCTTCCAATCCTGGGTAAACAACCCATGGATGAGTACATTATATACACATAGTGTTGCTTTTTTTTTTTTTTTTTCAAAATGACGATTTGTTAATGTCTTTTAGGGGCATTTGTTTAAAGCTGTTCTGTGAATGATAAAACGAAACATTACAGATAATTTTTTTCTTGTTATTCATGTGAATGGATTGTGTGTATTTCATGGTTGTCTGTACTCTCGATTCTTTGTGTGTTAGGGCAGGAACTTTGCTATGAAATAAGTTTCTATAAATGCATGAGAATAATTGACTATTTCTTACAATTCGTTAATAAATATTTGTATAATTTTCTTCCGAAGGTAATCTTGATCGACGTGGCACTTCATTAGGAAATACATTCGCCTCTCTACACATGGCTTTTGTTTTTCTTAGCCTCCGCTAAAATAACACGATGACGATAATCCTGTTGCTGCGGTTGCCAGCTACGTGCCACTAGCGGCACTTGCTTGCAGGCCCGCAATTCACGGTGTGGCTGCAGGGCCATCAATGGCTGCCAACTGATTGCGTCGCCAACAGCGGGCAGCTACCGCGCCATGAGCTGCAGATTTCAGCCAACAGTGACCCAAAACTGCCAGCTGGTGGCCAGCAGTTTCACAACACTTGTGTTTTTTCTGGGTACGAATAACTTTGAACACTTTTATTCGCATCAGAAAGGATTCAAAAGACGTTTTCATTGCAGTGGAAAAATTGATTGTAAATAAAGTATTTATAATTTATTTTCTGCTTTTTTTTTAAGTAACTTTTACCATGTTAAAATATTCTTTTTTTACATTATATTCTATGTTTAAAGCTGATATACATATATATATATATATATTTTTTTTTTTTGATCAAGTACAAAATGTATAACGAATCTCATCATTTTAGTCGGCTACAGATTTTGTAGGTATACTTCTGAGTGATTTCAACATGCATAGTGTTTGTGTGAATATTCATATCTCCTGAAAAATGTACCTGTAATATTACTTCGTTTCATGATTATTAAGGACACATATCGATTGAGACAAAACGTAAGCACAATATAAAGACAAATTAGCAGTGTAGAACTTTAGAAAAAAAAAAGATTTCGGGTTTCAATCATTGATAGCTAAAAAATCAACAGTTCTCCATTTTTTTATATGAGATGTTTTATCCAGTTTCAATACTAGATTTAAAACCTGAATATTTTAGTTTAAAATTTTTAGCCGTGCAGAAATTTGTTGCTAGCTTTTTCATGATGCACCACAGAGGTAAAGCACATGTCAAGACGGCAAAGTTGCAGTGATAAACGTCGACGGTGTAACTTAATTTGAATAGCATTCAGCTCCGAAGCAAAAGGAATTTGCTTTGTTCCCCGTCACAAACAAATTTGTGTTTTCACATTTCGATACGATACGATATTTCAAGAAGTTTTAGGAAGGGGAGTATCTTACCCCAGGTCTAAAACTACCCTTAGACGTAGGGAGCTAAGAGATTTGAGTAAGTGAACTCAATAGGAAAGATAAACAGAAAAATGAGTGAAAGGATAGGGTGACATGTCTTGTGAACAGTGACACCCGTCGGTCGGGGGGGTCAAAGAGAACCAAGCACCGCACAACATCACAGAGAATCATCCACAACACCACCTGGCCGCCGACACACCAGGGAGCGACTGAAACTCAACGAGACCAAATCCAAATGCCAGAGCAGAATCCATTTTCACCATCTTGATGCCAATCTGATGCAGAAGGGGTGGTGGTCTGTCTAACACCCACCAGTGTTCACATACTTACTCTCTCTCTCTCTCTCTGTCGACGATCGCCACATTTGTTCTGGGATACCTATGGAATTCGCTGGGATTTTAATCAACCACGCCCCTGATAAGTCCAATACGGTAGGTTTACACTTTCTTCATATCTCAACCCGATCGAAAATTTATAAGCAACCCCACCCCCATTTAAATTTCCTGGATAAACCCCTGGATTCTGTTAACCCAATAAAAAGTTTCCACTCACTACTAAATATATGCAACGCATAACGTGTAAAAAATTTCATGATTAAAATTTGCACCCAAAATCCTTGGAAGGAGACCGAAGAAACATATACACAATTCTGGCAGATTTTCCTGAGGAGCTTAAAAGGATAATCCTCCTCCGGATTTCTTTGCATGAAAATTCGGTGGGGGATTATCCTTGAGTGGGAAAGGTGTGGCTTCATTTGTCTTAATTCGCAAATCACCTTGCCGGAGGGAAATCGAATTAGAACAGATGAGCGAATTAAAACATCCCTTCTGCGGGTATAAATCAAGTGGCATAAAACAGTCGTAAGTTGGTCTTCCTTCAAAACGGTCGTTAGTTCGTCTTCCTTTGAAACAAAAGTAGCAGTTCTCCTACCTTTCAACAAAGAAATCATTGATTATTCAGCTATAAGTTATCATATAAGGTATGTAGTCTGCTTACATATATTATTTCTTTCTTACAATAGTGTTTACTTAAATTGTACGCAGCGTTGTTCCCTATAGAATTTTTATTTGGTAGACAAATGATTAGGTTCGGGTTCCAGTGCACCGTGAAGCATTGATGGCGTTTTAAATCATATTTTATAATTTGCTCTTTTAAATTCACCATGAATTAAGGACGAACAATGCGGTTAAGTCCACAAGTTGCTCACGGTAGTGTTACTTAACTTAAAAGAGAGAGAGATTCATGTCAATTATAGTGGTGATCTTGGTGAAAAAACATTCCCCTGTTTGTTGAAATAAGTATTGCTTTACGTATAATTTTTCGCGGTTTTTTTTCGCTAATTCTGATTCAATATAATTTACGATACGTGTAAAGTAAATGAGGGAAAAATGCCCACTTCTAGAAAATAAAGAAGAAACGTTCATATCTTGATAAAAGCAAAATAAGCTGGCTGATGTTTCTTACATCTGTTAGAAACATGATATCTTTTTTAATTTCATGAAGAAAAGTATTAATTTCAACTAAGCATTCGACACAACTAGTCAGAACATTTCCCCTGCTCAACCGCATAATGTCACCTGGAATTACCAGGTCATCAGGTGTAAAAACGGCGGAAGAAACTCATTGTAGAAGGAACAGGACAATATTAATATATATATATAAGTATGACTTAATCAGAAAATACCGTCAATAAAAAATAATTAAAACTTGGTGAGCAAATAATCAAGACTTTATGAGAAAATTGTGCTTTTCGGTTTGCATTTATCAGCGGCGTGTCCACAGTGTTTTGCTGTAATGCTATCATGTGTAAACATGAAATGAAATACTATCACGTGTCAGAACTCGTTGAACATGAAACACGTGCAAAGTCCTTAGTCCTAAAGCTTTTCTGGAGCCCTCTCATCCCCATAATAACCTAGGTGATGCTTTCTTTTATTAGTTTACTAAGTGTCTAAAATGAAGTTGGAAGACATAATTACCGTTGCTTCCCCTGTAATGCGCCACTCATTAAAATAATTGCCTTTCCCCTAATTACTGTTCGTGAACAATGAGCTTATTCCGCCATTTTGGAATAAGTTTCACCATTTGGATGCACATGTTCTTTCGAACAATGAACTTTTTCCGACATTTTCGAATAAGTACGATGACCTTGTAATGGTATTAAACGTTGTGTGTCTAAGCACAGGAACTGTTCTGACTAGTTTTGTCGATTTCTTAGTTTAAATTAATGTTTTTTCATGAAATTAAGAAAAATGTCGTGTTTTTATTAGACGTAAGGAGACATCAGCAGCAGCCGGAGTATTTTCCAATTTTGAGAATATGGACATGTTTTCATATTTTTAAGCAGTGGACATGTTTTCTGTGGGCATTTTTTCGTACATTCCTGTAAGGAGAGAAGCTTTCAACCTTCATAAGGCACTTAGCAACTTTTGAAATATTTCGGCGGTCCAGAGAAAGTAGGAATAATGCACTACAATTTACTATTTGGTATATGGGAGGATATTCCCACTACTCAAATATAGGAAAATTATGCCTTCTGTTAACTGTAATGTTTTGCTTGAAACATGACGTCGTTCTACACAATCATGAACAAATATCCTAATTTCAATTAATAAGTCGACGAAACTTTTCCTCTTCTAAACCATATGTTGTTATCTAACATTACAAAGACACCATAGTTTGTCGGCAAAATGCTTGGTTGAAATTTAGATATATTTTCATGAAATTAAAAAAGACCCCATGTTTCTGCACATAAAAAGCACGTAAACATTCGAGAAATGAACTTCTTCTGCCATTTTATAAACAAACTGTGATGGCGTTTTAATGATAGATAACTCTATAGGGTTGAACGGAGGAAGTGTTCTTATTAGTTTTGTCCATTGCTTAGTTGAAATTAAGATATTTTTCCATTAAATTGAGAAAGAACTCATGTTTTTGCACGTAAAAAGCAGGTGTTCTTTTAAACAATGGACACCTTCTGCCATTTTACTTTCCGGTAGGGAGAAGTGGACACCGGACAACTGGTCACATTGCAATTTCAGTGCCGTAAAATTGTTTTGAATAAGCAAATATCGCGTGGCCATATTTCCCTATTCTTGAGCAACTATCGTTCACAAAACATATTTTTTTCAGTATTTCATTTTGAATAAGAAATTTAGACATTTCCATGATTTTCGGGCCAAAGACAAAGCGGAGAACTTGCCACAAAAATTTTAAGGAGTCGTACAAATATTGCGTTTTCGTCGGTTTCGTTGCCACGTCCCCAGATGTTGATAATTTGAGTTACTAAAGTTTACGTAATTTTGCATTTTCTTCAATTGTTTATAAAAAAAATATAATCAACAGCTCAAAAAAGAATTTCATGGTATATAAACTACAGCTGAAAAATCCTCTGCGGGCATGTGCAAACTCAAAGAACTTGTCGGGATAAGGGATGCGGTGGCTTAATACCAAGAAAATAAAATATAGAGATTTTCTGGTCCAATCCGGAGGTCTTCAGCGTTTATTAATTGCAGCTGAACAAATTCTCTTCGGGTATGTTCTAACGCATAGAACCCGAGGGGGTGGGGAAGGCCTTATCACCCCACAGGTTTTCTGCGTTTACACGTGCCGTCAGATAATTTGTTCAGCTGAAATCTGTACACGGCGAAAAGCCCCCGAAGGGTTACAAATACTTTATATTTTATATTTTCGGTATTAACCCCCACCCCCATAGACGACTTTTCTTTAAGTTACACATTTTTAGTTTTTCGGTATTAAGCCCCCCTCCACTCGACAGGCTCTTTGAGTTTGCAGGAACAGTCAGATAATTCGTTATGTTTTTATTTGTGAACACTGTAAATTTCCCAATCAGATCAGAAGTTCTTTATATTTCATATTTTCAACATTACCCCCCACACACACACCAACATTACCCCCCCCACACACACACACACACAGCTTTCCTGGGTTTACACATGCCCGCATAGCATTTGTTGAGTTGCAGACGCTGGAACGCTCCCGTTTGAGATACATATTCTTCATGTTTTGTATTTACGGTCTTAACCTCCCCCTCTCTTCCAGGTTTTCTGAATTGACACGTGCCCTCAGATAATTTGCAGAGTTGTAGCTTTCAAATGTTCAAAACCGCAGTACCTGAGCAGATATTCCTTTTGTTTATTATTTTTGTTATTAAGTCCCCCTCCCCCAACACCAAGCCCGACAGGTTTTCTGAGTTTGCACATGTCCACAGTGAATTTGCTTAACTATAGTTTCTATTCCATGTAATTCTTTTGTGGAGTTGTAGATCATAAGCATTTTTTTATAGCGAATTACATTAAATATCGCGATTAAGAAACTACCAAATTACGGAAACTTTGTGACTCCTAACCAACCTCTGGGGACATGGCCACGAAGCTCTCTAAAACGCAATTTTTATATGGTTCCTCAAAATTTTTGTGGCTAAGTTCTCCGCGTGGCCAGTTCTCCTACACCCGATGATTTTATATGGTTTAGCTGACGAAGGGTTCTGATTAGTTTTGTCCATTGGTTAGTTAAAATTTCGGTATTTTTCCATGAAATTAAAAAAATAACTCATGTTTCTGCAGGTTAAGAGCACGCATTCATTCGAACAATGAAACGTTCCCACAATTTTGTAAGCAAAACTACGGAATGTGTAAAATAATGTCCACGGAAAAATGCCCACTTCCCGAAAATAGGAAAAAAATGGCCACTTTTTCGAAAATACGGCAACTTTCGACTGTTCTGCTCTTATGTCTGTTAAAAAATTGTTTTTTTTTCTATTTCACTAAAAAAGGCCTTAATTTCAACTAAGTAGAGGACAAAGCTGGTCAGATCTACGTTCGCGCAATTAGCCATAAAACTTTAAGGGGCCGTATAAAAATTGCAGTTTCTTGGGCACATAAGAGAAGTGAATTCAGAACTCCAAGTTAATTTTGAGAAAACGTTCTGTGTCAGTCAAGTAATAACTCCACTTTTATCCGGGAGAATAAATTGCCGTGACTTAGTACATTTTTTAAAACTACGGTATTATACGAAACAACTGAGTTTTTGCTATGTTTGAAAAAGGAAGATAAGATGTACTCTTTTACGCTCTCCAACCGTAGGTTGGAGGAGCGTATACGCTCCAGCTTTGTCCGTCCGCCCGTCCGCGCGATAACTCACGTGAAAATGGTTCGATTTCGACGAAATTTTAGTATGTGGTAGGGGACCACCTGGGGACAAACGCTGTTGAAAATGGGCACAACAGGGTCAAAGGTCAGGACATAGGAGCGGGATTCATTCCATTGCTCTTATGTGTCCTAACTTGCGTAAAAATGGTTCGATTTTGATGGAATTTTAGTATGTGGTAAGGAACCACTTGGGATGGAATCTTGCTGAAAATGGGCGGAATGGGGTCAAAGGTCAGGACATAAATACGGGATCCATTTCATTGCCTTTATGCGTCATAACATGCGTAAATATGGTTCGATTTCGATGAAATTTTAGTATGTGGTAAAGAACCACCTGCGCAAGAGCCGCATTGAAAATTTGCAAAATGGGGTCAAAGGTCAGGCAGGGCATAAGAGCAGGATTTATTCCATTGCCCTTATGCGTCATAACATGCGTAAATATGGTTCGATTTCGATGAAATTTTAGTATGTGGTAGGGAATCACCTGGGAACAAAAATGGGCGAAATTGGGTAAAAGGTCAGGCAGGACACAAGAGCGGGATTTGTTCCGTTTGACCTTATGCGTCATAACTTGCGTAAAAATGGTTCGATTTCGATGAGATTTTTAGTATTTGGTAAGGAACCACCTGGAGACGAACCCTGTTGAAAATGGGCGAAATGGTGTCAAAGGTCCGGCATAAAAGTCGAATCCATTCCATTGCCTTTATGCGTCATAAAGTGCGTAAATATGGTTCGATTTCGATGAAATTTTAGTATGTGGTAGGGAGCCACTGAGGACGAACCCTATTGAAAATGGGCGAAATGGGTTCAAAGGTCAGGCAGGACATATGAGCGGGATTTGTTTCATTGCTCTCATGCGTCATAACTTGCGTAAAAATAGTTCGATTTTCGATGAAATTTTAGTATGTGGTAGGGAGCCTCTGGGGACGAACCCTATTGAAAATGGACGAAATGGATTCAAATGTCAGGACACTGGAGTGGGAACCATTCCATGCCCTTGCGCATCATAACTTACCTAAAAATGTTTCGATTGCGACAAAACGTTATCATGTATTTCCTGAGGTATAGTGAACCGGTTCTGTAGAATATTAACGAAATGAGGTCAAATGTCATTGCACAAAAGCAAGATTTATTCCACAGCCTTTTTTCTCATAACTTGCGTAAAACTGCTTGTATTGCGACAAAACTTCAGTATGTTGTTCTTGAGGTATACTGAACCGGTTCTGTTGAATATCATCGAAATGGGGTCAAAGGTCAGGACACAGGAGTGTGATTTATTCCATAGCCATTATCCTCAGAACTTGAGTAATAATTTCTGGTATGTTGGAAAACGTATTATAATCAATGTATTGCATGATTTGCATGATTTTACTAACTTGTTTTAAGAACGCTGCGCTTTTACTTAGTCTCCAAATATTTATTTATTGGACCATGGCCTAGGCCTTTTTTACAGTTTTTATTCAGCTGATTGTATATTCATAACGCTTACATATCAAGCCAGGGTATTAATGTTGCGCCTGTAACATGGCACCAACCGTTATTTAGTAGATACTAAGCTTTTCTAACAGGTTTTAATCGATCACACTAAATATTTAGGGCGTTTACATAACATATTAAGTTATTAATATTGCTCTCTTACTTAGGCATAAAATATTAATTACTAGGGCTCAGGACAATGGTAAAGTAAACTGTACTAAACGAAATTCACCAGTTTTCCTAGCGATCTGAATGGGTACATAAGATCCAAATGCACAAGGTGTATATAAAACCTTTCTGACTCCCTAAACCTTGAGTTATTATTTTAATATTTACCCTGTTATACGAATCGCTCTTCGGGTGCTGATATTTTCAAATTTTAAATTACAACCTTGATATTCCGTATTTCTAAACATTTGATAAAACCAAGTAAAACGCACTGAACGGATTATTTCTCACCTATTTATAAGCCACCTAGGCCGCGGGCCTTTTTAAAAGATTTTAAGTTATAATCTACGTATCCGTATTTGTTAACATTTTATAAAAACTAATAGGCCTTGGTGTCTTGTGAAGAGAAGTAATTCGTTGAGTACCTTTTATTAACTTTTATAAAATGTTTAAAAATACGAAATATCTAGGTTGTAACTTAAAATCTTCTAAAAGGACCGGCTGCCTAGATGGCTTGTAAATAGGTGA
This sequence comes from Macrothele yani, assembly GCA_039090855.1. Classification (NCBI taxonomy): domain Eukaryota; kingdom Metazoa; phylum Arthropoda; class Arachnida; order Araneae; family Macrothelidae; genus Macrothele; species Macrothele yani. The sequence goes on along the minus strand of CM077034.1, from coordinate 192,193,362 downwards.
GAAATAATCCCTTGAGTGCGTTCATTAAGTCTTTTAAAATGTTTAGAAAAACGGGATATCAAGGTTGTAATTTAAAATAAAAAAAAGATCAGCACCTGAAGATCGATTGGTTGAGTCTTTGCTAATTAGCCTTTATTGTTTGTTATCATTTGGGAAATATTAAAATCATAATACGGTTTAAGGTCAGAAAGGTTCTACATAACCCTTGTGTCATTTTGATCTTACGCCAACACAAACTTCGTGCTAACCCTACTGCAAGTTTCAACAACATTATATGACGGGCTGAATGAGGTTGACACTTACAGTAGGGTTAGCACGGAATTTGAAACGGATGGAACACTTTTTTAGTCACAGTTGACAAAGGTTTAACTGCCTGGGAATATAAATAGTGTAATTATGTACACAGTGTTTTTAACTGAATGTATGAATGAGTGGTATGATGTTTATGTTTGTGAGGTTTTTATGGAGATGACGAGCTATGGTTACGTCTCAGATGGCAGAGGGAAACCTGCGTTTTTTGTCCAGTAAATAACAAAAAAAAAGAAAAAAGGAAAATACGTTTCATCCCCGAAAGAATGAATATCATAGGCAAGGAGTCTTTCAACCTTTGAAGGCCAGTAGTATTGCATGATGATGATTGACGTGCTTGAAGTGTTAAAGGAATAAAGTGACCATGATCTTTCGAGTAAGTGATTGGTTATTTTAATAATATATCAGCAAAGATATTCATCTCGGGCTTGAAAGGTTTCCAGCCATATGACAAATACACTATATTGAAAAAAGTCACCGAACACTCCTTCAAAAGCAAATGAATGGATCCGCTGCGTTGTTAGGATGCGCGATACAGCTGCAAAAGGAATAAAAACAAGCCCGCAGCTGATCGCGATCATATCTCCTGTGAGGTTGAGTGAAAATGTCGCGGCGGGAGAGAACTGACATTGAGAAATGAAAGATTGTTGGGTGTTATATTAGTGGATTGTCCATAAGAGAAACCGGGAGGCGTTCAAACATACCCAAGTCAACTGTTTTGGATGTACTGAATAAGTGGAAGCCACATGGCGTGCCTAAAGCAGCACGTACCGGCAGACCAAAGAAAATCAGTAGTGATAGAGGATTCACTACTGTTTCTTGATTCTCTAGATTCAATCGGGTATCAGCAAGTTCAGGATAACTGGCCGGCAGTACGAATTTAGGGGTCGTGTAAAAATAGCCATTTCCTGGCCACACTTCGCTTACATAACAAAAATATTTTGGTTTGCAAATCTGACGTTGTGAAAACGAAAGTTTGCCCGTGTCTCCTCACTCCGGAGTAAGTCTCTCTCCCAACTGAACTATGCAGACAGAATGTCTCGCTGCAGATTTGTCGTCATAAAACACATGTTTTTACCTCTCTAGTACGTCATAACGTGCGTATCAAATATCACTGTCACTTATAAAATGACAATTTAATCAGAAATCACAGGATAAATATGAGTTACTTTCATACCAAAGGAAAATGGGCTTTGCTGGATTGCGTTAGGGAGGGTCTCATGTGAAATTTCGCTCTAGTTTGGGGCAACAAATCGCCGAGATTTTGTAAATTTTCTTAAAGCTACCGTGTTTGGTGAAACAACTGAATTTTAGTATATCACGCTGTATTTGGAAAAAGTTAATTAAAAATGTTGATTATATCTATTGTATATATTTAAAACACAAGGCCGTTCCTTTCTACAATCTACCAGCGCCATCCACTGGAGAGATGTTCATGATTTTTTTTAAATGAA